>OZ019982.1:26325228-26910228 GCA_963970395.1 Ephialtes manifestator | reverse complement strand
AATGAATTATGTTGGAATGACTGATCTAGGTCTGCCCTTATAAACGAGAAATATTTGTGAGATGCGGTAGAACGTACAGGGCGACGAAACCGCGCAGAGGTTCAAGAGCCAAGACCAAGAGCACCGCTTTAATGGGACGTTATTAGCTTTATGATTGCGTTATTTATACGCCGGCCAATTACCGAGCTTTATGGACCCCGGGAACGCACTCGCGCGCGCGATACCTTCGCCCGATGTAATAATAATGTCTCGGGTTCGTCTCGCTCTATTTGTGTGTGTGTGAGTCTGGAGAATGAGCAGATTCAGGTATTTCGATCCTCTGGAAAGGCCAGGAACACACATGTGTGATCCACGCTTATATACATCTTCGTATTATATATTTTGGAAATTTTTTTATCCGTTTATTCCACCCCAGATTGGGGTTACCAGATTTTGCGTCAAATTGGCCATTTTGGAAGACCATTTGGCGTTAAAAAAATGGCTATTGGCGACTTAGCACTTTTTTTGGCAACTTTAGGATTTTCTTGGCAATTAGTCGATATTTTGGCGGTTTTTGCCTGCCAATTTATGAATACGTGAAATTTTCCTGATAAACGTTAATGGATAATTTATTTCCAGTGTACGGCTTTTTTAGCCTTTTACAGAACCCATCCTAATCTCCAACAACATATGCAATGGTCAGAAACTCGATTATACAATATTTCCACATCCGCCTTCATAAAAACATTCCATACTTAGACATATCTAAAAAATCATTTCAGATAAAATCATTTCTATACAATATTTCCACTTCCGCCTCGTACAAACATTCCATACTTTAACATATCCAAAAGTCATTTGTGATAAAATCATTTCCCTACAATCTTTCCAAGAATAATCACGTCCCTGCAAATTATTACTTCGATTTAATCGTTTACACTTCATAAGCACACTCAGAGAAATCGTAGTTGTACAGTCAACTATAAAGTGACAACTATTAATTTTTAGTCCATGCAACTATTTTCATAGTTACGGTAACTATGAAAATAGTTATGGTAACTATTTGGTAGTTATAGTAACTATTTGATAGTCATGGCAACTATTAAAAAATTGGTTGCACGAACTAAAAATGAATAGTTGTCACTTTATAGTTACTAATACCATAATTTTCTCTCAGTGCAGTCCACATTTGGTAATTTCCCGATTTCAGATTCCATCTCGTTCTTCCTCAAAATATCTGCAGTTGGCTTTTTCTCCGTGTCACATCATATAATCCATGCTCGTCACGCTCGTGCAGCGACTTAATTTTTACACGAAAACTGATGTTTACGAAGATTCCAGTCAATTTTGCATATGCCTCCAGAATTTTGACTTCTCACTCAACATATCCTCCCATTTCTTATTTAATACATCTCGTGCTTCAATTCACACCGAGAAAAATATAGTACTAATTCCCAGATTCGTATAGTAATTGGAATCCAAAGTGGAAACATGGAATTTTTTCCAGACACATACAAAGATTTACTAGGCGTCACCCGCTGTACTATTTACGCTAAATACTTTAGCGGGCGACGCCTAGTAAATCTTTGAATGTGTCTGGAAAAAATGCCATGTTTCCACTTTGGATCCCGATTACTATACGAATCTGGGAATGACTACTATATTCCTTCTCTCGGTGCAGATAATCCCCACTCTTTTCGTCACGCGCCCTCCTTCTGTTTCATTCCAAATACCCAACTCATGTTTCAATCCAAATAATCCAAACCACCACCAAGTTCCACTGTATTTTACCACAAATCATTGTTACTTAATACTTTCGGTCCCACTCTCATCTCTGCAATCCATCTCTACACTCAATAATCCGTCCATATTGTCTTTCCTTCTTGATAAACGTTAATTGATAAATATAGATATTCCTTGATGAAGCTCCTTAGACGTTGAGATATTTCCATCGGATTCATCTATGCTTTGTAGATTCTCCCTAAAAAAAAACATTCAAATAAGATACAATGAAGGGAGGAACACGCACGACCAAAAAGGTTTCAAATATTTGGCAATCTTGACCCCAATTATAAAAAGAATTTTGAATTGGAAGATTTTTATCCTAAACTGCGTTAAATCACGAAAACATTGCCCTGGTTATTTTTGTCAATATGATTTTTCCACCTGACCTTAGATTTATTTTTATAAATTGAACAAATTTTGCAATAAAATTGGAAAAAAATTCATAGATGTTCCATTCGTCTTGATCAATGACACAAAAAAATTAGAAAAAAAATGGAGATCGTCGGGTTTTTGGCTGTGTAAAACATCGTATAATGCCTCATATATTTATATATATACTAGGATTTTAATGTGGCTCGCACGCTGCGCGCGCTCGCAATCGCCCCCAACCAAGGGTGCCCCCCCCCCCCCCCCCTAAGGATGCCTCCCCCGAAGGGTGCCCCCCCCCCCCCCCCCCCAAGGTGCCCGCAGCCTTGAGGGACCCATGTTTTTGGAAAAGGACTTAGAATAATTCGGGCTCGGGGCTTGGCGGAAAGGGGTGGGGCTAGCCCCAGCCCCTGGGGCTAGCCCCAAGCCTTTAGCCCCACCCCCTTCCGCCAAGCCCTGAGCCCGAATTATTCTAAGTCCCTCGATTCTTGACACGGCGGCGGCGGCGAGATCTTTTTATAATATAGAGAGATTATATACTAAGGCACATATTGCCGCCTCCCATTTTTCCAGAGGGCAATATACCGCTCTTCATGGAACAAGATCTCGACGCTTTTCTTGTGTATCGATCTTGAGGAGAAGCGTGACACACGATTCCGAAGAAACCCGTCGTGAGTTTTTCCAGGGTAAATTGTACAGGAAGGGAAAAGGAGAAGGAGGCTGCACACATAGCCTAAAGGGATCTTAATTCTCCGTTTGATGTGCACCTAAACTTTGAGCCTACCCCAATCTTTTGTATCTTATAGTGTGGCTGTAACAATGCCAACGTATCAGCCAATAAAATACCATGTAGAGGCTATTTTGTGTTATTTCCATTGTTGTATACAAACATCTGCCCTTGTAATACAAACTGCTAATAAAAACATCGACATCGAGAGTCGGATTTACAGGGTAAAATGGAGAGGAGAAGAAATAGTTATAATCAGCGCTGTGAGACTCAATTAGTTTTTCAAATTTAAAAAAAAAGCTACAAAAACTTTGCAAATTGCTTCCTCATTATTATTGGCTTTCTAAAAAATAAAAAATAATTAGGAAGAAATATGCAAGGCTCTAATTTGAATCCTTTTTTTAAATTAAATTTGTAAAACTGAAGTTTAGCGAAATTTTAGTTCTCAAGAAATAATATCGAAAATTTCTGCATACATTTTGTCAAAAATTGTAATAATCGAGGACATTTTTTTCTAAACCTCATTTCTCGATATTTTAGACTATTCTGAATATCCTGACTTGAAAATCTCGAAACAATTTTTTTTTTCTCATGAAAAGATAGTTTTCTCTCTGATGACAAATAAAACATTTCCCTGATTTTAGTCAACACTTTTTCTCGGTTTGTAAATTAAATTTATTCCTTTTCTACATTGACAAAGTTTCCATACATTACAACAACGTTGGTCGTCTCATAAAATGTGTGAACGAGTAAACGAAATAGTGATAACGAGTTGAAAAAAATTCTCTACAGCTTATCAGCTACTAACTCGAACAGCTGCGCCCCACGAATGACGCATCCTTAGCCGTAAAATTTAATATAACATGATTTAGCTATCTCGCAATAAAAAATCGAAAAATCATATTTCTCGTTATTTGCTGACTATCAACATTGAATTTTCTACAAGCTTTTATTATCTCACTGTAAATATTGCTTCATATATACATATATATTTCATAGAAGTAGATTTATAAAAAGTGAAAAATAATGAAGATAAAATATGCAAAGTTCTACTTTGCATTCTGATTTATTTTTTTTACAAATAAATAATCTCACCGTTGTATTTTTTTTCTCCAATTGTATTTTGTTTTTTAATTTTATTTAAAAAAACGGAGAATTTCCACCAAGAATAAATGAGAAGATGTGTAATTGATAATAATGTTTATTCAAGTAAAAATGGAATGAACATTAATAAATTGACAGTTAATAAATGCAAAATCATATCTTTTATCATTTTTGCTTCCTCATAGAGGAAGCTTTGTTTTCATGACATTTTTTTTTTTTCGAGATTTTCATGTCAGTATGCTTAGAATCACCTAAAACGTCGAGAAAAGTGGTTTAGAAAAAATGTCCGTATGTATGTGTGTGTGTGTGTGTGTGTGTGTGTGTGCTGGGCTTCGAAAATTCAATCTCCTCTCACTCGGTAACCGTTCGAGCGATCCGGCTCAAATTTGGCACGCAAGTAGAGTAGCTGCCCCTCTTTGAATGTTGTGATTTTTGCCAAAATATGTGAAGTCATTAAGATTTTATGTTGATTTTAATTTGTTGAAAAAAGGACGTGGTCGCTCTAACTTTCGTAAAAGTTCGCCGATTTGGCTAAATAGTTCTTCATAACTGAAGATACGTTCAATGTTGTATGGTATTGAATTTCGACGAAATCGGTAAAGCGGTTCGGATTTTATAGAATTTTGAATTTTTCGAAAAAAATAGATTTTGATCTAAATTACGTCGAATTTCAACAAATGAACAGAAATTTTGTACAGACGAAAAATAACATTCAGAAATGCCATGTACCAAATTTGGTGATGATCGGTGAAGTCGTTCGGATTTTACACCATTTTTCATTAAAAAAAAAATGTAGATTTTCGCTATAACTTCCGGAAAAGTTGAGAAAGTACGACAAAAATTTGTATCTAATCAAAATTAGATGTAACGGTGTTTGCAGAGGTGATTTATAGCTGTATAAAACACCTCTGCAAAAGAGACACAAGGTATAAAAAAAAAAGATGCAAAGTAGAACCTTGCACATTGCTTCCTCATTATTTTTCGCTTTTTACAAAGCTTCCTCTATGAGGAAGCCAAAATTGAATAACATACTGCTTCCTCACAGAGGGAGCTTTGTAAAAAGCGAAAAATAATGAGGAAGCAATGTGCAAGGTTCTACTTTGCATCTTTTTAATACATATAACTTTTTTTTAAATTAGTATTCCAATAAAACAAATAACAAAAACGATAATTTAATTCGCTACGGAAAAAAATACAGGAATCGAATAATAATAATAAATCTTTGACTTCTTTAAGAGTGCTGCACTCGAAAAAATCGGCTTTATTACTGCGGCGGCGAAAAATTCACAGGAAGAGTTCAATGTGCAAGCAGCTCGGGTCAGATCGGTGAAGTAACTCTCGTCGTCCACCGAAAAAGACCAAGCCGCACTTCGGGTCGAAGGACTCCAAGAACCAGCAATCGATACTTTACGATCATGAGGGCGAGGCGCGAGACTCACGAGTCACTTCCGGTTGGCCATTTCGTCTTGCAAAGATCCGGACGATCTCTACTATTTCTTCCTGTGTAATGAACCAAAATTCTTTCCATATTATTACCGATTAAAAATATCAATTTTAATAGCATATGACCAAAATTGAATTTAAAATTAATAGAATTAAAATAATAATTAAATAACACAAAACGATTAATCCAAAAATCAAAACGAAATATAATACGAAATGAATGAATAAAAAAGCTTTTCTTTATTTCACAAAGATTAAAAAGATTAATATAATTATAATGTTATTAAAAAATTCTGCAAATTTTAAAACTCCATAAAATCCTATACGCTTTACCGATTTCCGCCAAATTCAATATCAAACAACATTGAATGTGCCTTTTAAATAGCTGTAATTAATTTTTAATTAAATGTTGGGAGAAATTGTGAAAAAATGGATTAACAGTATTTCTCAATTTTTTAAAATAAGATTACCAAGAAATTTTATGGAAAATAAATATTTCTCGTCTCTATGCAAAAATTTATTTATTATTATTATATTATTATAAAAACATAATTACAAAGCCAATACCATAAATTTTAATTCTAAAATAATTAGGGATTTTTATTTAATTAGATTTTTTATTTATTTAATTAGGAACAAATTTGACACATAAAAATCACAGAAATAAATTTATAAAAACATGAAAACAAAGTTTTCTGTAGGCAAAAGACCAAATTCTCTATTTGCTAATAAGTATCGAGTCTGAAGTTGCAGATGGAGAAAGAGATGTAGAAACGAGAGTAGAAAGTAGGCGTGACCTGGTCCACCCTTTTATCTTGCTATTAAATGCGCGAAACGATGACCCACGCGACGAAGCAACTAGTGTAGTGCATTTCGCGTGTTCTCTGCCCCTCGACCAATGAGCGACTGCTCGGAGTCTGAACTGACGAGCGAGATACAGAGATGAGAAGAAAGAAAAAACAAGAAAAAATGAAAAGAGGATGGAGCTAAATAAACGAGACGACTAGTGGGAAAAAGCTGTATATGCGATATACATGGTGGGCATGTAAGGGTCCGGAGACTGGAAACAGGATATGTAGGCGCCGCCGCTGCCGCCGCCGCCGTGGTTCGCGTTTCCGTGTAGGAAACCCATAAACCGTGTGTGCCAGTTGAGATTTTTACCTTCCATCCTTCCAGGCCGGGATCACCCGCCGTTACCGTTAAACGAGACTCCAACATTCCCCTCTATCTAAGGTATGATACACCAGCAGTAGCCACACCGACGACAGATTGTGAGAAATCTGCAGCCTCGGAATATCAGATTTTTCAACATTTTTCATTTTCCATTTTTAATAAATTACGGTGGATTTAAAATTATTTAAATATATTTTTTTTTGTTATGTGAAGAATGTTGGAATGCAACACCGACGACAGATTGTGAGAAATCTGCAGCCTCGGAATATCATATTTTTAAGATTTTTCATTTTCCATTTTTAATAAATTACGGTGGATTTTAAATTATTTAAATATTTTTTTTTTTTGTAATGTGAAGAATGTTGTAATGCAACATCGATGACAGATTGTGAGAAATCTGCAGCCTCAGAATATCATATTTTTCAAGACTTTTTATTTTCCATTTTTAATAAATTACGGTGGATTTTAAATTATTTAAATATTTTTTTTTTTGTAATGTGAAGAATGTTGTAATGCAACATCGATGACAGATTGTGAGAAATCTGCAGCCTCGGAATATCATATTTTTCAACATTTTTCATTTTCCATTTTTAATAAATTACGGTGGATTTTAAATTAGTTAAATATTTTTTTTTTTTTTTGTAATGTGAAGAATGTTGTAATGCAACACCGACGACAGATTGTGAGAAATCTGCAGCCTCGGAATATCATATTTTTCAACATTTTTAATTTTCCATTTTTAATAAATTTCGGTGAATTTTAAATTATTCAAATATTTTTTTTTTTTTTTGTAATGTGAAGAATGTTATAATGCAACATCAATGACAGATTGTGAGAAATCTGCAGCCTCAGAATATCATATTTTTCAACATTTTTCATTTTCCATTTTTAATAAATTATGGTGGATTTTAATTTATTTAAATTTTTTGTTAATTTTTTTTTGTAATGTGAAGAATGTTGTAATGCAACATCGATGACAGATTGTGAGAAATCTGCAGCCTCAGAATATCATATTTTTCAACATTTTTCATTTTCCATTTTTAATAAATTACGGTGGATTTTAAATTAGTTAAATATTTTTTTTTTTTTTGTAATGTGAAGAATGTTGTAATGCAACACCGACGACAGATTGTGAGAAATCTGCAGCCTCGGAATATCATATTTTTCAACATTTTTAATTTTCCATTTTTAATAAATTTCGGTGAATTTTAAATTATTCAAATATTTTTTTTTTTTTTTGTAATGTGAAGAATGTTGTAATGCAACGTCAATGACAGATTGTGAGAAATCTGCAGCCTCAGAATATCATATTTTTCAACATTTTTCATTTTCTATTTTTAATAAATTACGGTGGATTTTAATTTATTTAAATATTTTGTTCATTTTTTTTTTTTTGTAATGTGAAGAATGTTGTAATGCAACATCGATGACAGATTGTGAGAAATCTGCAGCCTCAGAATATCATATTTTTCAAGATTTTTCATTTTCCATTTTTAATAAATTATGGTGGATTTTAATTTATTCAAATATTTTCTTAAATTTTTTTTTATAATGTGAAGAATATTGTAATGCAACATCGATGACAGATTGTGAGAAATCTGCAGCCTCAGAATATCATATTTTTCAAGATTTTTCATTTTCCATTTTTAATAAATTACGGTGGATTTTAAATTATTTAAATATTTTTTTTTTTGTTATGTGAAGAATGTTGGAATGCAACATCGATGACAGATTGTGAGAAATCTGCAGCCTCAGAATATCATATTTTCAACATTTTCAACATTTTTCATTTTTAATAAATTACGGTGGATTTCAAATTAGTTGAATATTTTTTTTTTTTGTAATGTGAAGAATGTTGTAATGCAACATCGATGACAAGTTGTGAAAAATCTTTAAAAATATCATATTTTTAAAGATTTTTCATTTTCCATTTTTAATAAATTCCGGTGGATTTTAATTTATTTGAATACAGAGAATGTCGTATTGTAATAAAGTATATTGTTATAATTATTAATGCTTACCGATTTCGGCCGAATTCAATCCCTAGCAACATGAAATATTCCTACACTTATAAAGAACTATGTCGCAAAATATCGTAAATTTTACGAAAGTTATTGCATTTACCCTTTTTTTTAAGTCAATAACCTATAAAATTTTAATTTCTGCATACATTTTGTCAAAAATGACAACAATCAAAAACGAGCTGCTGCTTCAATTTTGTGCCAAATTTCAACTAAATTGGTTGAACGGTTCTTGAATTACAAATGACACACACACACACTTTTTAACCCTCATTCCATGTGGGTGTTTTCGGCACCCTAATTTTCACAATTATTAATAGAAAAATCTGAAAAAATTCATGGTTGATCCTTAGAATGTCCTTTTGAAGTGCGAACAGGAATTTTTTGGATATGGTTATTTAAACAAAAAATATTTCATCAAATATCAAGCAATGCGCGGAAAAAACGCTTTTTTTCTTTATTTTCTACTTTGAGTACAAATCATGGGAAAGAAGTTTAAAAGCCGGTTATTTCAAGTAAAAAGGTTGCTCTTTAAAGAAAAAAATATGACACTAGTGTGAGATTAAACCAGATACCCTTTTCAACATAGGGAACATAGGTATGTTTTCGGGCGGTCAGGACGAGGTATTAAAGAGAAAGAAGCGCTCAACTTCAGAGATAATTTTTTTTTTAATTTATTCACGTTATTGTAGTCAAAATAAAATTTGTTGACATTGAAAACAATACACCTTAGTTACAAAAAAAACATGCTGCCTCCGAAGCGCACAAATTTCTTCGGCGTTTCTCACTGCCATAATGCTGTAAAATGAAATGTATAAGTTACACTGTAAAAAAAAATTACTTGAAATTTAGTGTATTTTTACTGGAAGTTTTTATTCATAAACTAGTTTATTAAATTTAGTATACAAGTGTAATGCAAAATTAAGGTATGGTACAGCACTGATTTTTGATAATTTGCTTTAATTTTACTGGAAAAGTACATGAATTTTATACCACAATTGTATATTAAATTTCGATGACGAGTTTATGAATAAAAACTTCCAATCGTTTCTAACAGTGTATAACATATTTCTTGTGGTATATAATGCCAAAATAAGCTCAAAAAAAAAAATTCAAAAAAGGTCACTTTTACTTACGTTAACCATGTACCGGGGTCGAAAACGTCCTGTTCCGATTTGCTTCGTGCTGCTACAGCTGGCATCATGCACTCTCAAACCTTCCTACCTGTACTTTTTTTTAGTACCACTTAGGTGGCGCTGAAGTCGCCGATGTTCGAGAAATTTTGGCCCGGACAAAAGCGACCCCCCTATGGATGTAGTGAGGGTTAAAATCACTTTTCCGACGTTTTTCACATTCTCAATGCTGCAAAACACAAATCTCGAAAAAAAAAAAATTTGTTTGCCTGAAAACAAATTTTCCTCTATGACGAGGCAAAATGTACGTCTTTTCGACCCACCCTAATATCCCTTCCATTTATCGCATACATATCAATGGTCGCATGTATTTTCGTTTTTTTTTTTTTTACCATGAAAGAAATTTTAATGACCGTGAGACAGAAAAACAACATGGCCGAATTTTTTGTTTTCCAGAGTGCATCTAATCGGAAATTGAATGTCTGGTAGGGTAACATTAAGTAGGTATAAAGGCGAGCATGCTTCGAAGAGTATACACCACTAGGGGAGCCTTAAGCTCGAAGACAGAACCAATTTCCACGAGGGAGAAAAACCGATTTTGTTTTTGTTAACGCTCGATGGGCTTGTATATTGCTGCTGTATATAGAATCGGTGTGTTGCCCAGCACGTCGCTTCACAAACGCCCCCGGAGAGTCCAATGCATCGCTGGTGCACAAGCAAAACGATTTTGAAGCAAGCGAACGAAAGATGAAGGGAGAAGAAACGATGGAACGAGAAAGTCCTAAGATGGGCTTGGGAACTCTTAAAGTGCCGCGGTCTTTCGATAATTAGAGGGCGGCCATTGTTACGCCCGAGAAAGAAAAGAGAGAACGAACAGAATCCAACCGAAGAGAAACGAGGAGCTGAGAACTTCTCTGCTGGAAGTTCGTTCGGACTAAAGTGAAATGAAAAAGAATACAAAAATTTCGTCT
Source organism: Ephialtes manifestator (assembly GCA_963970395.1). NCBI lineage: Eukaryota > Metazoa > Arthropoda > Insecta > Hymenoptera > Ichneumonidae > Ephialtes > Ephialtes manifestator. The sequence goes on along the minus strand of OZ019982.1, from coordinate 26,899,526 downwards.
GGAACCCTTCGACTCACTTCGTCTCATTGCCCCACTCAGAAATAATACGTGATGTTGAGGATATGAGATGAAAATTATTAATATTAGTCCTCCCATGTGCAGAATAAAATTTTAGATTAAATTTTCATGAGCTTATAGATTTTCCTGACCCAGCCAATATTTTGATAAAATCGTGATAGTATTTGTGTTATGAGGTAATTTTTTGGAAAAGCGAAGAAATTTGTTAACCCAGCAAAAAAAAATATTTAGCTTGGCAAAAAATTTGTTGGCGTAATATAAAAAAAAATTGTTAGCCTTGCAAAAGAAAAAATAGTTAACTTGGCAACAAATTCATTAGCCTACTAAAAAAATAGTTAGCTTGGCAAAAAATTTGTTAACGTAATAAAAAAATTGTTAGCCTAGCAAAAAAAAATATTTAACTTGGCAAAAAATTTGTTAGCGTAATAAAAAAAATATTTAGCCTAGCAAAAAGAATATATGTAGTTTGGCAAAAAAAATTTTAGGCTTCCAAAAAAAATAGTTGACTTAGCAAAAAATTTGTTAACGTAATAAAAAAATCGTTAGCCCAGCAAAAAAAAATATTTAGCTCGGGAAAAATTGGTTAGCGTAATAAAAAAATTGTTAGCCCAGCAAAAAAAAATATTTAGCTTGGCAAAAAATTTGTTAGCGTAATAAAAAAATTGTTAGCCTAGCAAAAAAAAATATTTAGCTCGGCAAAAAATTTTTTAGCCTTCCAAAAAAAAATAGTTGACTTAGCAAAAAATTTGTTAACGTAATAAAAAAATCGTTAGCCCAGCAAAAAAAAATATTTAGCTCGGGAAAAATTGGTTAGCGTAATAAAAATATTGTTAGCCTTCCAAAAAAAATAGTTGACTTAGCAAAAAAATTTGTTAGCGAAATAAAAAAATTGTTAGCCTGACAAAACAATTTATTAGCCTAGCAAAAAAATTGATATTTGTTAGCAATCATTACCATTGCAAAAAAAAAATTGTAAGCCTCGCAAATAAGAAAATTAATTTACATCAACAAAAATCTAGTTCGATCCACTAGATCTTTTATTTCTGTATGTAGAAAGTTTTCATTCGTGTCAATTGGATTATTGTCGGAAGCATTCGATAAATCTTCTAAATGAAGTTTATCGGAAAATGATAATTTAATAATTGGAGGCAAAAATGCTGTTCGATTCTCGATGAAAGTCGATGAAGTGCTGAAATGAAGCTGTTGTCGCCGGGGATAATTATTTTCGTCGTCCATGGGGGCTCGTTGTGGCCCAGGGCCAACCTCGTTAACGAGATCTCCGCCACGGGTATTCCATAAATCACAAAAAATAATAAATAAACCAACGGAAAGATGTATCCAAGGAGCGAAAAGAGAGAAATATATATAGTATGAACAAGAACGTATACATAAAAAATAAAATAAAAATTGAAGAGACGCTTGCATACATCTATATACATATTTGTGTATATATATATATATGCAATGTGGTCCCGGTTTTTATAATGAGCGCGGAGAGCGGGCCGTAATTGAGCAGAGCATAAATTTACGAATAAAGTGGGCGTGGCGTATCTTTTTGATTAGGATTAGTAGGAAGAGATGTGCAGAGCCCCCAGCGTGAAAGATCAACGTATATACTATAGCTATACTGCACATAATTTACTAATATACCGAATCATCGCTTCAATAAAAATGCTCGATTGAAAATTTATTTTCATTCCCCGGGATAAAGAGATATCAATCATTTTCTCGATAAATATCTTTGCAATGGAAATAAGATTTATCGATTATTAATTGGAGAATTTTTTGGAAGTTTCATTTCGAGACCCCCAACGAGTTACAAAATATCAAAAATTGTTTCCATAAATTCATAATCAATTTTTTTGAAAATTTTGTATTTAATTTTTTGTACTTTATTCTTATATGTAGCAAATTATTGTTTGATATAATTTAAATTAAAATAAAAGTTGACTTATTAGTTATTAAAAATAACAAATAACAAAATTACCGGTAGATAGGAGAAAAATTGACTCAATTTAAAAAAAAACAAAGTATAAGTAAATAATAATCGATGAAATAAAATATTAATAAAATAAATATACAAATCGTAAATCACAATGTGTGCTCCATAATTGCCATCAGTTTGGAATTTAAGATCTTTCATAAAGCTTTTATCAGCCTTCAGCACTCGTTCAACATTAAAGCCAAACGAGTCTTTTAATGGAAAGAAAAATAAATAAAAATAAACATCAAATTACGAGATGTTTTATGATTTTTCTGCAGCACCGCGAGTGTGGGATGCATCACGATTGCCCGTGACAGGCATTGGAAGCGGTGCAACAGTGCACAAGAGCCAAGAGAGTCCATCCCGCGAGATCGCTGAGTGAAACGTTTTCTCGAGTGGAGGAACACGAGCCTGGCTGCTGTGGGCAGCACCGCGGGCTACTTCGCTCCAATGATTTATCATGTATTTACCTCTCTCCCAATGTATTTCATAGCCTTGGCAAAAAAGATTTAGAACCCTGCTATTTACGAGTGCCTTTTTTCTTTTCTTTTCTTTTATTTCCCGTTCCCCTGAAAATTGATTCGACTGAATTTTCCCACGAACTTATTTCTCTTTTACGAAATTTCTTGCACTAATGAATCATATGTTACACGAAAAAAAATAATTGTTTGAATAAGCTTCAAGCGATAAAATTAGTTGGGGACAAAAATTAGTTGCAGGGGCCAACAAATTAATTAGTTGACAACTTACGAATTGAATGTCACAACCAATTAGTTTGTCGCACGGAGAAAAATCATTTGCTAGCATAGTGACAGCAAATTTTATTTGTTGGCCTAGAAAATGTATTTGCTGGCCTAACAAATAATTTTGCTGGCGTAACGAATTTTTTGACGAGTTTAGCAAATAATTTTTGTTAGGCTTAGAAATAAGACTTTGCTGTCACTATATTAGCAACGTGCTGTCACTATATTAGCAACTGATGATTCGTTGATGCAACAAAAGTTTGCTCTCCGAGCGGTTTAACAAAAAAAAAGGGCAATTGGTTAATGCTATTTACGAGTGCCTTTTTTCTTTTCTTTTCTTTTATTTCCCGTTCCCCTGAAAATTGATTCGACTGAATTTTCCCACGAACTTATTTCTCTTTTATGAAATTTCTTGCACTAATGAATCATATGTCACACGAAAAAAAATAATTGTTTGAATAAGCTTCAAGCGATAAAATTAGTTGGGGACAAAAATTAGTTGCAGGGGCCAACAAATTAATTAGTTGACAACTTACGAATTGAATGTCACAACCAATTAGTTTGTCGCACGGAGAAAAATCATTTGCTAGCATAGTGACAGCAAACTTTATTTGTTGGCCTAGAAAATGTATTTACTGGCCTAACAAATAATTTTGCTGGCCTAGCAAATTTTTTGACGAGTTTAGTAAATAATTTTTGTTAGGCTTAGAAATAAGACTTTGCTGTCACTATATTAGCAACGTGCTGTCACTATATTAGCAACTGATGATTCGTTGATGCAACAAAAGTTTGCTCTCCGAGCGGTTTAACAAAAAAAAAGGGCAATTGGTTAATGCTATTTACGAGTGCCTTTTTTCTTTTCTTTTCTTTTATTTCCCGTTCCCCTGAAAATTGATTCGACTGAATTTTCCCACGAACTTATTTCTCTTTTATGAAATTTCTTGCACTAATGAATCATATGTCACACGAAAAAAAATAATTGTTTGAATAAGCTTCAAGCGATAAAATTAGTTGGGGACAAAAATTAGTTGCAAGGGCCAACAAATTAATTAGTTGACAACTTACGAATTGAATGTCACAACCAATTAATTTGTCGCACGGAGAAAAATCATTTGCTAGCATAGTGACAGCAAACTTTATTTGTTGGCCTAGAAAATGTATTTGCTGGCCTAACAAATAATTTTGCTGGCCTAGCAAATTTTTTGACGAGTTTAGCAAATAATTTTTGTTAGGCTTAGAAATAAGACTTTGCTGTCACTATATTAGCAACGTGCTGTCACTATATTAGCAACTGATGATTCGTTGATGCAACAAAAGTTTGCTCTCCGAGCGGTTTAACAAAAAAAAAAGGGCAATTGGTTAATGCTATTTACGAGTGCCTTTTTTCTTTTCTTTTCTTTTATTTCCCGTTCCCCTGAAAATTGATTCGACTGAATTTTCCCACGAACTTATTTCTCTTTTATGAAATTTCTCGCACTAATGAATCATATGTCACACGAAAAAAAATAATTGTTTGAATAAGCTTCAAGCGATAAAATTAGTTGGGGACAAAAATTAGTTGCAGGGGCCAACAAATTAATTAGTTGACAACTTACGAATTGAATGTCACAACCAATTAGTTTGTCGCACGGAGAAAAATCATTTGCTAGCATAGTGACAGCAAACTTTATTTGTTGGCCTAGAAAATGTATTTGCTGGCCTAACAAATAATTTTGCTGGCCTAGCGAATTTTTTGACGAGTTTAGTAAATAATTTTTGTTAGGCTTAGAAATAAGACTTTGCTGTCACTATATTAGCAACGTGCTGTCACTATATTAGCAACTGATGATTCGTTGATGCAACAAAAGTTTGCTCTCCGAGCGGTTTAACAAAAAAAAGGGCAATTGGTTAATGCTATTTACGAGTGCCTTTTTTCTTTTCTTTTCTTTTATTTCCCGTTCCCCTGAAAATTGATTCGACTGAATTTTCCCACGAACTTATTTCTCTTTTACGAAATTTCTTGCACTAATGAATCATATGTTACACGAAAAAAAATAATTGTTTGAATAAGCTTCAAGCGATAAAATTAGTTGGGGACAAAAATTAGTTGCAGGGGCCAACAAATTAATTAGTTGACAACTTACGAATTGAATGTCACAACCAATTAGTTTGTCGCACGGAGAAAAATCATTTGCTAGCATAGTGACAGCAAACTTTATTTGTTGGCCTAGAAAATGTATTTGTTGGCCTAACAAATAATTTTGCTGGCCTAGCAAATTTTTTGACGAGTTTAGCAAATAATTTTTGTTAGGCTTAGAAATAAGACTTTGCTGTCACTATATTAGCAACTGATGATTTGATGACGCAACAAAAGTTTGCTCTCCGAGCGGTTTAACAAAAAAAAAGGGCAATTGGTTAATATAGCCAACTTCCTCGGTTCTAATGTATTTAGTTATTCTCAATTTCATTTCATTCAGTTTCGTTACGAGAAATGGACGAAAATTAATTTTATCGTCTTTCAAAGTTACAGGAATGAAACGATCATTGCAATATTAGTATTACAAGATATTTATTGGGCAGAATTTTTACGATATAGGGTTCGTTAATATATTTTTATCTTAAACTCCTTCAGTCCAGAAATTCGTTGGTATTAGATTACTTTTTTTTTGGTTGATAGATTCCTAATAAAAATAATTTTTTATTGCAATTTCAAAAGATCGTTTATCAAATACCAGCTATCGTATTTTTGTTTCCAAAATCCTTTATCTCAATTTGCGATCGAAGTTTAATAAAACAGGAGTAGCAAATATGCTGCACAATTTGCAATTTAAGATATAATGAGTTCTCATTTAGTGGAGACTCACCGGAAGAAGAGACGTCGTATTCCCGTCATCGTCAACGTTTGTTATCCTCACATTGTTGACAATATTTTAGGAACAAAATAACCTCATAATTCATATGTAATTAGTATCCTCTTTTAAAAAATTGGTGGCTCGAGATATCTCGAAAATCCTCTTTTAAAAAATTGGTGGCTCGAGATATCTCGAAAATGTAGAAAATATCGCAGTCATTGTCATCGTTTTATTCGTGTTGTCATTGGTCGGAGGTGTCGTCAGTCAGTCACACTGCGATCGGGACCAATATCATGCATTCATTTTTTTTTTGTTTATGTCAAATGTCAAAACTTATATAAAGAGACGCGGGCGCTTAAGCGCCCGAGTCCGATTAACCCTAGTGTAACAAAAAATGCATCCACTAACGCGTCCTTGTCCCGAACTTTCACCAATTTCACACTATAAGTTCGCACTATTACATTGACAATGAAATAAAACACCGAATGATTAAATAATGCAATAATGTTTTTGTTTTTAAGAGCGTGGAATTTCCGTGTGTGTCTATGAGAACGAGCAGCTCGTAATGTACTAAACCTAAAACGTTATTAGTAACAGACGATGCATGATAATTGATGCAGGTATAAGAACCAATTACCGTTAGAGTTTTTCGTATGAAGAAACTTTATTAGAGATCGTACATATCAATCTGAAAGATAGATGTCAACTGAAAACAAATACAAGTTGTTTATGAAAAAGAAAACTATCACTCCCATCTAACTTTTACAGAGTCTATTGTTTTTAGGAATCAGAATATAGAACTCAATTAACACAAATAACAATTCGTAGATAACTTCAACAATTACTTCTCATTTGGGTGGGACTCACCGGAAGAAGAGACGTCGAATTCCCGTCATCGTCAACGTTTGTTATCTTCACATTGTTGACAATATTTTAGGAACAAAATAACCTCATAATTCATATATAATTAGTATATAACAAAAAATGCATCCACTATCGCGTCCTTGTCCCGAACTTTCACCAATTTCACACTATAAGTTCGCACTATTACATTGACAATGGAATAAAACACCGAATGATTAAATAATGCAATAATGTTTTTGTTTTTAAGAGCGTGGAATTTCCGTGTGTGTCTATGAGAACGAGCAGCTCGTAATGTACTAAACCTAAAACGTTATTAATAACAAACGATGCATGATAATTGATGCAGGTATAAGAACCAATTACTGTTAGAGTTTTTCGTATGAAGAAACTTTATTAGAGATCGTACATATCAATCTGAAAGATAGATGTCAAGTGAAAACAAATACAAGTTGTTTATGAAAAAGAAAACTATCACTCCCATCTAACTTTTGCACAGTCTATTGTTTTTAGGAATCAGAATATAGAACTCAATTAACACAAATAACAATTCGTAGATAACTTCAACAATTACTTCTCATTTGGGTGGGACTCACCGGAAGAAGAGACGTCGAATTCCCGTCATCGTCAACGTTTGTTATCTTCACATTGTTGACAATATTTTAGGAACAAAATAACCTCATAATTCATATATAATTAGTATATAACAAAAAATGCATCCACTATCGCGTCCTTGTCCCGAACTTTCACCAATTTCACACTATAAGTTCGCACTATTACATTGACAATGGAATAAAACACCGAATGATTAAATAATGCAATAATGTTTTTGTTTTTAAGAGCGTGGAATTTCCGTGTGTGTCTATGAGAACGAGCAGCTCGTAATGTACTAAACCTAAAACGTTATTAATAACAGACGATGCATGATAATTGATGCAGGTATAAGAACCAATTACCGTTAGAGTTTTTCGTATGAAGAAACTTTATTAGAGATCGTGCATATCAATCTGAAAGATAGATGTCAACTGAAAACAAATACAAGTTGTTTATGAAAAAGAAAACTATCACTCCCAGCTAACTTTTACAGAGTCTATTGTTTTTAGGAATCAGAATATAGAACTCAATTAACACAAATAACAATTCGTAGATAACTTCAACAATTACTTCTCATTTGGGTGGGACTCACCGGAAGAAGAGACGTCGAATTCCCGTCATCGTCAACGTTTGTTATCTTCACATTGTTGACAATATTTTAGGAACAAAATAACCTCATAATTCATATATAATTAGTATATAACAAAAAATGCATCCACTATCGCGTCCTTGTCCCGAACTTTCACCAATTTCACACTATAAGTTCGCGCTATTACATTGACAATGGAATAAAACACCGAATGATTAAATAATGCAATAATGTTTTTGTTTTTAAGAGCGTAGAATTTCCGTGTGTGTCTATGAGAACGAGCAGCTCGTAATGTACTAAACCTAAAACGTTATTAATAACAAACGATGCATGATAATTGATGCAGGTATAAGAACCAATTACCGTTAGAGTTTTTCGTATGAAGAAACTTTATTAGAGATCGTACATATCAATCTGAAAGATAGATGTCAACTGAAAACAAATACAAGTTCTTTATGAAAAAGAAAACTATCACTCCCATCTAACTTTTACAGAGTCTATACTTTTTAGGAATCAGAATATAGAACTCAATTGACACAAATAACAATTCGTAGATAACTTCAACAATTACTTCTCATTTGGGTGGGACTCACCGGAAGAAGAGACGTCGAATTCCCGTCATCGTCGACGTTTGTTATCTTCACATTGTTGACAATATTTTAGGAACAAAATAACCTCATAATTCATATATAATTAGTATATACCAAAAAATGCATCCACTATCGCGTCCTTGTCCCGAACTTTCACCAATTTCACACTATAAGTTCGCACTATTACATTGACAATGGAATAAAACACCGAATGATTAAATAATGCAATAATGTTTTTGTTTTTAAGAGCGTGGAATTTCCGTGTGTGTCTATGAGAACGAACAGCTCGTAATGTACTAAACCTAAAACGTTATTAATAACAGACGGGGTATGATAATTGGTGCAGGTACGAGAGCCACTGTAACTCCGTCCTCGCGATAACAGGTTTCCCTCGGTTTCGTAGTACACACACATTTAGCTGCGAGGCGCAACGAGCGCCCTTCCTCTCAACATCGGTGCGAGTGAGACTCATCATCAAATGTGTGTTCGCTGTGCGATCACCTCTCTCGGTTTCGAGGTCGTAAAGATAATGCCCACATCCTACACCGCCACCGACGTTCTTGCTGCTGCTGCTGCTGCTGCTGCTATTGCTGGTGCTGCGAACGAGAGAGAATTATCCGGATTTCGTTTCAATGAAGATCCCGCTTTGCGATTTCCGACTCACTCTTCTCTAAATCCAACCAAACGATAGCGAGAGCTGGATATGACGCTTGATGCGCCTCATCGTATCCCATCGGTGAGATCGGCAGATCATCCGATCACAACTTTTTTCAGTCCGCTGTTTTTTTTTTTTTTTTTTTTTTTTTTTTTTTTTTTTTTTTTTTTTTTTTTTTATAGAGGGTTTTTATAATGGTGCTTGTAGGTAAAAACAAATTAGATGGATTTTTATCTGCTGCGCTATAATCTATGATTTACACGGTGTTTTGTAAATTCAACATTTTATTTATTTACAAAATTTTGTTTGGTTTACAAAATTTTATTTGTTTTACAAAATTTTATTTATTTACAAAATTTTGTTTGGTTTACAAAATTTTATTTGTTTTACAAAATTTTATTTGTTTTATAAAATTTTGTTTGGTTTACAAAATTTTATTTGTTTTACAAAATTTTATTTGTTTTACAAAATATTGTTTGGTTTACAAAATTTTATTTGTTTTACAAAATTTTGTTTGGTTTACAAAATTTTATTTGTTTTACAAAATTTTATTTGTTTTACAAAATTTTGTTTGGTTTACAAAATTTTATTTGTTTTATAAAATTTTATTTGTTTTACAAAATTTTGTTTGGTTTCCAAAATTTTATTTGTTTTACAAAATTTTGTTTGGTTTACGAAATTTTATTTGTTTTACAAAATTTTGTTTGGTTTACGAAATTTTATTTGTTTTACAAAATTTTGTTTGATTTCCAAAATTTTATTCGATTGACCAAATTTTATTTGTTTAACAAAATTTCATTTGATTTACAAAATTTTATTTATTTGACGAAATTTCATTTAATTTGTAAATAATGGAAAATTTGCAAAAACATAGAATTTAATTGATAATTTGTTAATTATTGTATTGCAATTTAAATCAAATTTAATCTATAGATTGCAAAAAATTAATATAATTAATTTACATCTTGTAAATTAAAAATTATTTTGTATATTAAAAAATTGCTGTAAATTTGAAAAAAAAAATCATTGAAATATGGAAATTGTAAATTAAAAATTATATTGTATTTTAAAAACAATTTTTAATTTACAATTTCCATATTTCAAAGATTTTTTTTTTTTCCAATTTACAGCAATTTTTTAATATACAAAATAATTTTTAATTTCCAAGATGTAAATTAATTATATTAATTTTTTACAATCTATAGATTAAATTTGATTTAAATTAAAAATTGTTTTTAATATACGAAATAATTTTTAATTTACAATTTCCATATTTAAATGAATTTTTTTTTTCAAATTTACAGCAATTTTTTTACTCATTCTTGTCACAACTAGCAGAAGATAATTTGAGACAAAGAGGAGATAATCCTTTGATAAAAATAGACCTTCAATATCCTTAAGGCGAGATCTAATATAATTCCAAGTATTTTGCTGACTCAAACGTTATTATCGTCTTTTAAATAGCCTCGAAGTTGAAACAATGTAAGTACGGATATAAATATTCCTTAATATATCATATAAATTAGTAGAGTACCGACTTATAGTAGAAGAATGGAATAATAATGCGTGAAACTTACCTCCCGGATAAATCAAGCAATTAACTCGACGGCTTGTAATTAGCTAGCATTAAGAAGCATTATTTATTGGACCACTTGTCACGCTCCTTGAGGGCGCGCACAGCTGCTTTCGCGAATTTGTTCTCTGCGATTGCATTGAACACCGCGATTCGTAGTAGAATCGAGTGGCGTTCATAGCTAGAAGAACAATATTGCACTGATACAAACTTTGCAATATTATCATACAATATAATATACCGAATAATTTTTCTTCCGTTTCTTTTTCAGTCCGACGTCCAGATTATTCAGATTAAAAATTCGTAAGTATATAAAATAAAAATTAATACAAAGTTCATAAAAAAATACCCCTCGAAAAAACGAAACTTTGACATTGCTTCTTCATTATTTTTCGCATTTTACAAAGCTACGTTTATGAGGAAGTATGTTAATCAATTTTGGCTTCCACATAGAGTAAAATTTGTGAAAAGCGAAAAATAATGAGAAAGCAATGTGCAAGATTCTACTTTACAATCTTGTTTTAATTAAATAAATAAACATTTTATGAATTCGCTTTTTCTATTTATTATTCTGTTATTTCGTTATTATTAGAGCTTTTCCAAAAGTAAATGTGATAACGTATATTTTGAAAAATAATTCAACATTCCATAAAATCAAAAAATTTCATACCGTTCGTCACTAAATTATGCATATATAATGGCTGAATATTGTTTCATTTATACACAAAATTTGAACTCGCTATTTCAAGTTTTGCAAAAGTTACAATAGAGCGATAATGTCAATTTTTTGAAAAATTCAAAATTCTATAAAATCTCAACCACTTTACCGATTTGAGTCAAATTCAATACCAAACAATATTGAGTGCACCTGCTCTTATAAACAACTATTTAGCAAAATAGACTAATTTTTATAAAAGTTAGAGTGCCCACGTCCTTTTTTCTAAAAAATTCAAAACAGCATAAAATCGAAATTTGTATATATAATTTGTCAAAAATTGCAACAATTAAAGAGGGGATGATGCTTCACTTGTGTACCAAATTTCAGCTGGATAGCCAAAACCATTCTTCAGTTATAGGCGATCGAATTTTCACAGTTGTATAGTAGCCTCCCGCTAAGTGCTCGCCTACGGGGCTGTAGGGGTAAAAACGAGCACTTAGCGAGTTACCACCTCTCCGTAGAGATTCTGCGAGCTCCGGCCGCATTCGGCCGAAATCGGCAGGGCTCGGGCGCATTCGTCCGCGATCGGCCGGGCTCGGTAGAGAATCGTAGTCTTGGTGGGGGAACATTCACGCCTCCCGATCGAGGGGAAGGCGCCTCGGCGAACACTTAGCGAGCGAGCATTTAGTGGGAGGCTACTGTACATACACACACTACTTTTTTTTTTTTCTAAACACAAAAAAAAATGTCATGAAAACAGCTTCTTCTATGAGGAAGCAAAGGGGAGAAAAGTTGTTTAAAAAAATTTGTTAATCTATTTAATAACTTGAAAAAATATTGATAAAACAATGATTGACTGGCAATTATTCTGCTATTATATATATATATATATATATATATATATATATATATATATATATATATATGTTTTTATTGTGGAAAGGCAATAAAAATCTTTGGACAATATCTTTATTATTCTCGGTGTGTACGATCCATAAAGAAGACGACGCATTTTAATAGTTCGGTTCGCAAGCATGTTGCTCGATATGCGAGGCATACGGGACCATTGGAAATATATTACCGAGCGGCGCTTTGAGAGAACGAGCGATATAGAAGAGTAAGAAGCGAGCGTAGGCGCTCGCGCGCGGTTCAGCTCGCGAGCAGTACTCTCTTTTGCTGTATGTACCTACTCGCTTACGGTCTACAGGGATATCCCGCATGACTTATTAGGTACCGACGTGTAGGCTCATTTTGCTGCCTCTATTAATCCGAGTATCTCCAACGAATGCGAATTAATTCAAAGACCCAACTGCAACATTAAATTTTATGCATTTTTTCTTAAGGGGACTCAGTCACCTAAAAAAAAGTCATAAGAAAAAAAATTCTGTAAATGATAATCTTTTTTTTTTAAATCTTACATTTAAACCTCGTTAAGGGGAGAGAGCCAAGTCAAAAAAATTGATTTTGTAAATTCAATATCATCCAAATCCTATTGCATATAAAAATGCCCAATGCACTATATTGTTGGTGCTCGATGAAAGGATTTTTGACTGTCGTCTGACTTGCATATGCTTTTCAGTATTATCTTAAGCAAAGTTCTTAGGTTTTCCATTCTGCGCATGATTCAGATCAAACTACTAGGCAGATTGGAATGGTTGACGTCTCATTTTCTTCTTCATGAAAAGATACACCGGCTAAATGGAGCAAACTATTTTTTTTTCATTCTGAAAGCAAAGTTAATCACTGATATAGAAAATAACATAAAATTTATTCATTAATAATTGTATCACTTAAAAAATATTACCTTTTATTAACATTTGCTCCATTTAGCCGGTGTATCTTTTCATGAAGAAAAAAATGAGACGTCAACCATTCCAATCTGCCTGGTAGTTTGATCTGAATCATGCGCAGAATGGAAAACCTAAGAACTTTGCTTAAGATAATATAGAAAAGCATATGCAAGTCAGACGCCAGTAAAAAATCCTTTCATCGAGTACCAACAATATAGTGCGTTGGGCATTTTTACATGCAACAGGATTTGGCTGATATTGAATTCCCAAAATCAATTTTTTTTACCTGACTCCCTCCCCTTAAATTATCCTGGTAAAAATATATTATAGAGATTGATAGAGATCGATAGAATTTGAATGAAATTTAATCGTATGTTATCATCTCTATCTATTCGGACTTTGATCAATTTATACAAATTGAATAGTTGTCATTAGTTTCCTTTAGTTTTCGTTTTCTATTGGTTAAATACGATAGATACGTTATCGGGATGTATGGTACATTAACGGATTTATAATATTTTATAATTTTTGTTTAAACTGATTTTTAAATAAATTCTTAGACCTCTTATTATCCGAAATCAATGCTCTTATTAGTATCTTGATATGCTTGATTATTTATTAGATTTTTCTCGTATCGCGAAGTACTCAAATACGGATAAAATAAAACTTTCGGTAAGGAATGTATACGTGAAGCATTCTTACAGAGTTAATTAACATAAATAATTTAGTAAGAAAGATGCTAAAAAACTGCTCAATTTACTGTTGCTACTCATAAGTACGTGAAGCGGCTTATATATTATTGATGTATATTATATTACAAAAACGAGTTTGGATGGAATAGTTAGGCAGTCTATCAGAGATCATGAAAGTTAAGCAGCTTGGGCCGCGGTCACTACAAAGATGGGTGACCAGAAAAAAAACGAAATTATCCGGTCGATTTCTTTTTTTTTTTTTTGCTTGGAATAGTACATCATGGGTATATACATACAATCGTATATTTTTATTATTAAATTAAATACAAAAATTATATTATTTATAATAATATTATAGGATATGAACGAAACATATAGGACAATTTTTTTTTGTTGCCAATTTACTAAAAACGTAAATAAAACATTTTTTAGAATAAATAATTATAATGACTCGCAAACATTTCATAAATATTAATGACTATAATTATTGTTGTCATAATTTAAAATTTTCACGTTCCTACAATATTTATAAATCATTTTATTGCTCCGAATTATAATATTCAAAAGTCTATAATTATTCAGTTATGAAAGTATTTTTAATATATTTTCTTTCTACTTTAAGGGATTTTTTTTTTAAATAAATGCAACCTTTTAGAAAATACCTTTTTTCAACACACTGGAAAAATGAATGGCTATATTTTAACCGGTTAACTTTTCTCCACTACTCAATAAAGTCGTAGCCATAATTTTTAAGTAATTGAAAAGTCCATTTTTGGCAATCAACAAATTATTTACAGACACACGTTAAAAAAATTGAATAATTAAAATTAAAAAATGAAACTAATTAACATCTGAAAGAATGATTTGAAAAAAAAATGGTCCTTTTGATAAAGAATGCCTCATACATGAGTACCGTTCAATTATCGCACATCGGTCCAGCGTCCATCGACCGCAAGTTCTTCGATCTCTTTCCCCTCCATTTCGTTGGCACGTAACACGCGTATGAATATTAATGCGTTACGATGGTAGCCGAAGATTCCATGGACCAAAAATGAATAAGTGTCGATAAAAACGGTTGTCCTGAAACACGCGAATACCTTTCGTCGATTTGCAAAAAAAATTTGCACAGCTTCCCTGTAATTAAGTGCGATGGTGATAATTTCTATTTTCAGTGTCGCGATGATAACGATAATAGCGGAAGGAGTGTTGCATTTTTTATTCACACGAGCAAAGTCACAATATATATATATATATATATATATTTATTTATATGATCCAGTGGATCCTGTAGAAGGGCCAATTATCCAGTGGCAATTAATTCACCGTGTAATTAGTTGATAAATTTTACGTTAATTGCCATCGATTACACGGCATGTTGATCGATCGTTCGAACCAAATCAATATTCAAATTAGAAGCTGAACGATATTTTCCAGTCTTTAAGAAAACTCTGCTCTACTTTTTATTTTTTTATTTTTTTTATTTTCATTCAAATCATTGTCTAATCTATCAATCGCATCTTCGATTGAGAAATATTTATAGAAAATAGGAGGAAGAAAAAAAATTAACGTAAGCTCCAAGTTAATGCAATCTTTAATATGGTGGTGAATGCATTTTATTTGCAAATATAGTACAGCCCGGTTTCTTCACGAGACGAGAGTATTTCTCAAAGAGTCATAAAACGTAATTCGCACAGGCATATCATGCTTCGTCGAGCATAGATCATAAAGCCCCTGGAGTTCAGGAGTTTCGAGTTTATTGAGGACTGAGCTGATTGACGCGATCGATTAGTTCGTGAGTTACGCACAGGAAACGTATTATTATACTTCGTAAAGTACACAAGTTATCATCGGCTAAGTCATAATATTGAAGGACGATTATACACCATTTTATTCTTCAACTATATCGATCACAGCTCGATCATAGTTCTGTTTTAAATTATAGCTATGTGTGTTTTGAAAAAGAAAAGATTGACGAATCATTTTACGCCGATTTGAATTATGAGTCACTCTTTGTCAGTTCAAACACTTTTTTTAAATTCAGCTAATTTTGACTGCTTTGTTGAATTTTTTTACACATGTTGTCATGTCATTTTCTATTTTTAGCCCCTTAAGACATGATCTACAATGTTCACAGGATATTTCAGAATTTTTTGGACCGCATCCAATGGATAGTTTTCACACAGCTACCATTTAAAATTTTTTTTTTTAATTCTTCAGTGAACGGGACAAATCCCTTGAAAGCAGATAAACAGATGGCGCATTACACCTTATTATAAATTATACATACTATGACACATAAGAAACAAACAATTCACAAATTTGATAACTATGATAAACTATGAGGGGTCTCTAAGAACAATATAATTATTTAACGAATTCATAAAGACTGAGAGTGGAGAAATGAAAAAGTCCACAAACAGCGAAGCAGCATTGCCATCCCGAAATATTCGTGTTAGCGGCTCATTGTAGCCATAATTCGTACGATGATACTGTACGTAAAAAATTTTATGATTACGGACATTACGCATCGGGACGGAGATGGTGGCGGAACTGAGAAGCTCAGGGCAAATAACCGCGCCGTGGATTATTCTATATAATAAAACTAGCTCCGCCTTTAAGCCTTCTCCCTGTTAGTGTACACATTTGAAGGTCCACTCTCATATAAACACTGAGTGCTCTATCAGTAACTCTAAACTTATACATTAAGAACCGTACAAATTTACGCTGATCGCGCTCGATAGCATTAACATGCACCATATAAGAGGGAGCCCATACTACGGACGCATACTCCAATATCGGGCGAACTAATGCGCAATACAAAACTTTATGCGCCCGAATATTTCGAAAACCTATCGTGTCTCGCCTAATAAACCCCGGAGCACGCATCGCTCGCCCGCAGACATATGAAATATGATAAGCAAATGATAGCGAGGAGGTCAAGAAGACACCGAGGTCCTTAATTAACGCGTGACGATCAAGCATTGCCCCACCAGCAGCATTGCCATCCCGAAATATTTGTGTTAGCGGCTCATTGTAGCCATAATTCGTACGATGATACTGTACGTAACAAATTTTATGATTACGGACATTACGCATCGGGACGGAGATGGTGACGGAACTGAGAAGCTCAGGGCAAATAACCGCGCCGTGGATTATTCTATATAATAAAACTAGCTCCGCCTTTAGCCTTCTCCCTGATAGTGTACACATTTGAAGGTCCACTCTCATATAAACACTGAGTGCTCTATCGGTAACTCTAAACTTATACATTAAGAACCGTACAAATTTACGCTGAACGCGCTCGATAGCATTAACATGCACCATATAAGAGGGAGTTCATACTACGGACGCATACTCCAATATCGGGCGAACTAATGCGCAATACAAAACTTTATGTGCCCGAATATTTCGAAAACCTATCGTGTCTCGCCTAGTAAACCTCAGAGCACGCATCGCTCGCTCGCAGACATATGAAATATGGTAAGCAAATGATAGCGAGGAGGTGAAGAAGACACCGAGGTCCTTAATTAACGCGTGACGATCAAGCACTGCTCCACCCAACCTGTAAACATGCTCATAGGGACAAGTGATACGAAAGAAAGAAATAGCTAAACACTTAGGGACGCTGAGAACTAAGCGATTAGCTGTGCACCAGTCATCCAATCTATTGAGATCACTCTGTAGTAACAGAACATCTTCAGGACTGTGAACGGTCTTATAAACTTTCAGATCATCCGCATAAAGTAGGAACCGTGTATGCTTAAAGCAATGCTTGATGTCATTAATAAAAATAACGAAGAGCAAGGGTCCCAAATGAGATCCCTGGGGAACTCCAGAATTTACTAGAAACGGCTTAGACTGGGTACCTCTGACTTTCACAATATGCCGCCTACCAATGAGAAATGAGGAGATCCACCGCAACAAGGCTTCCTGAACACCCAAAAATTGCAGCTTAGCGAGAAAAGTGTACCATGGTGTACAGTATCGAAAGCTTTAGAAAAGTCGGTGTAAACTGTCAACCTGTTTACCACGCTCGACCTGCAAACTTTTTTTTAATTCATCATAAAAAGGCATGTAAACGGTACTTTCCGAGGTAGAATATGCGAGTTGAGAAGTCTAGTGAAGGCCAAAATGCGACATCTCGAAGAAAAAAATTTTGTTTGGATTACTTCCCATCTGAAACGCAATTTTTATTATTAACAAAATTAACAGAAAATATAGCTCTTATTTCGTAATTTCGCTAACGTCGAAAAGGGACGAAGAAGACCTGAAAAAAATCAATAACTTTACACTGAAAAACAAGACACTTTAAATATGAATATATTTTTTATTATTAAAGCATTACCAGAAAATAGTTCTTCTCCCATTCGCTAACGTGTCGTTAGGATATTTAGTGGGACATAAAAATATTGAAAACTTCATAGTTTGTGAAGAGAAATGTTGTAGGGAGCTCGTATATTTATTATTGACGCTAAAATACACACGCAGCAGCAGCAGCAGCAGCAGCAAACGATTATGTACTCGCAGTATGTACTCCCGGTGGTATCGTAAATCACTCGTCGGTTTGTAATTGCAGTTAAAATGTCTCATTATGCAACCAAGCATCGCATACCGCATAATAGTGTGTGCGATACTGTAAAGTATGTATAAATATATTTTGCAATAAACCCGGAGTTTCCAGTCGCTTAGCTAACAGTTATGATTATTTCCATTCATCGATATTTTAAGTAACATCGTTATCGACTGACCTGGCAATTTTCATACAATATAAGCCACAGGATTGTAACAAATCATTGTGTGCTTGTATAATAATCCTATTGCATAATTACACCGTACAATCAGCAGACACTCACGGAAATAAAGAAATTCTAGGTGTGGGAGGTTTCATAATCCGTTTTTCTTCACTCAGAAATATGATCATTCGGTTCTTGGGAGCGGGAGAATCCCGATAGCCTTTCCATCTTCGCCTTCGTGCAATTTCAGTCCCATCTCACGTAAAACTGCATTGTCTACTACACCAACTTTATTGCAATTACGAATTATCTCCTGATTCTCCGGACTGTTTTCGCACACGTTTCTTAATGCGAATATCGTCCATTGCATTATTACTGTTATTTATTTATTAAGGTTTATATAAAATTTTAAAAACAATTCTGAAGAAGATTGATGAAAAATTGAAATGAGAGCAATAAAATGTTATTGAGGTATAATAATCTTTTCTCCTTGTTATTATATGAGGCATTCTTCGTCAATTCAGCCACTTTTTTTCGAATCTTTTTTATTAGTCCCATATTTTATTAGCCCCCAATTTTTTCAGATTTTTAAATCCAATATTACGGAAATTGGGCTATTTCTTTAAAGTCAATATATCTTGAAAAATTAAAGTCATAGAAAAAAATTGTTTCAACATAAAAGTTGTAGTTTCATGTCAACTTTTCAATGAAATTTTTCAAATAATTTTGTCAGCCCGATAACAATGCTTTTTCGCTAAAATATATAAAGATTATTTTTTTAATTAAAAAAATGCAATTTTCTTTTGGCTGAAAAAATTACAGAATCTTTGCGTCTATCTATTGATAACATAGAAAAATTGTCAGAATGGGTCCGATCAAAGTTACGGAATAAAAAAATAATTACTTCAGAGTAAAAAAAATTTTGTCCAGATAACATTTTTAAAAAGTCTATAATGGACCGACTATTTTATGTATTTATCAACGCATGTACTACAAGTTTCAAATAAAAGCGACGTTAACATTTTTCTTTTAAAAGGAAAGATAACAAAATAAATAATAATAATAATAATAAATTATAATATTCATGAATGACATCAATAGTTTCGAGATGAATTGTATAATAAAAAATGAAATCAAAGATTACAATCTATGGGAAAAGTCTAATTTCTCTAAAAACTCTTTCAGCGTTTGAATAATTTTCGATATAGCTTTTTTGCTTTGGTGTTGCGAGTTTCTCATTGTATCGATTTCTGTTTTAATTCCAAGCGGTGTAATATTGTAATTTGTGCAATTATTTTTATTTCATCGTATTTAAATCCATTTTTCGTTGGTTTTGTGAAGTTGATGAGTAACCGCTTATTTTAAAACACGTATGTATGCGATGTTCATTGTAATATTTATAGAAATATTACTTTTTAATGTAAGAAAAATAAATGATTAATCATAAATTGTAGTCAAAGGATACACGGATTTCTCGCATCAATATTGCAGCAGTCCAACAGAAGAGGGATAGCATCTGTTTCGCGGAGCTGAAAAATTGCGCAATATCGCCGATCTTGTTATGATTTCTCGATGTAATGATATCGGATTGCAACTATATTGCCGTGCCAACTCCTGAGGCAGGCGCTCAATATTACCCTCGTCTGGCAGTAGCTTTGCGGCCTGCTTGTTTTTTAAATTATTCCGGAGTATACAAAGACTAAAAAAAAGTCGAATGCGGTTTGAAGCGACTAAGAGTGGCGCTAGCGTACGGATTACCATTCGCTGTAATCGGTACAATAGTTTCCCACATTTTAATAGCTCAATTTTTGTGCTATTTGTAAAAAAAAATGAAAAATTAAACGATTTTTTTTTTAATCAAACCATTTTATCCATTTTGAATCCATTAGATTTTTTTCCATTAGCACGAATATATCTTGTGACCAGAGTTGTAAATCCCCATTAATTCATGCGATATAGTTTACAGTACAATTTGTTTTGTGATTATGATTTCATAATAATAATATTTAGTGATTATAAAATAGAGTGTAAACATTTGAATAGCTGAAAAAAATACTACTTTTCGCTTTAATATTGCAAGAAATAGTGGAAAAAATGGAAGAAATAAGTAATGCATTACTTTCTTAATGCATTACTTTTTTTTTTTTCCATTTTTTCAAAAGGATTACCGTGAATGTTTATTGAAAAATAATAATTTTTGCAGCCATTCCAAAGTTTAATCATCGTATTACAATCGCTACATGTTAATTATATAAAATCATAATTATAGAGCTGATCGTATCATCATCATTATTTCTATAAGTATTAGGCATTTACAACTCTGCTTGTGCCCCTTAATTTCCAAAAACTGCAATCTTCATTACGTTTTTTTAATTTCTTTATTTATTTATAAAATGATTATTATGTACTAGTTAAAGGGCTGTTAAAATACCGAAATTTGTCAAGAGTATAGGACGACGATGTTTCCAATATATAGGCGCACAAATATTTAACTCTCTCGCACTAATATTACGAGAAGAACTATATGGCCAAAACATAAAACATAGAAGAAAACAGATAACAGAAATGATAAAAAAAATATGGAGGAGGAGTTCCTTAACTCATTTTTTCAACAAGAATAGATAAACTGTAACAATACAATGTAGGAATTTAGATAATTTAAGTAAATTGTAATTTTGTTACTAGTTTTTAAGTTTTAATATATCAAAAAGGGGAAAATCGTTTTCCTTTCACACTAAGTACTAAATAATATTATAATACAGAAAATTATTTAATCTCTAGTTGAAGACAAGTGGTTTTTATGCGCTTATGCAGCTACAGAAATTCGGGGTACATTACGGATTTTTATTTAACTTAAGATATATAAGTAAAAATCGTATTTCTTTGTTTGTAAAATCCTGATGTATTCATGCAATTATAAATAAATAAAAAATATGTAAAATTATTAGTAAATTACTGTAATAACTTCAGAATGCTTCAGGAGTTGCAATGAAAAGAATGTAAAATTAATTTACTCACCACCTCTTGATTAACTTTGTGTCTGTGAGCTAAATTCCCAATAGCTCTAATCAATCCAGCTTTGAAACCAAAAGCAGGATGTTTTTGAATATCGCTTTCGCTTTCAGTGCATTCCATTTCCTGAGTACTCGAAGCCACGTCGCTTAATTTTTGTAACGGAGTAAAATGGTTTTCCGATGCTCTACCAGTCATGTGAAGCGATTTCAAAAGAACTGAAAAAATAATATTCCATTAATCCTCCGAAATTTATCTTTCATTTTTAATTAGACATATTATTCCTGGCAAAAATAAATTATAGAGACTGATAAAACAAAAAAATATAACATTACATTATTTTTATTACAATACAAAAATTATATTATTCATAATAATATTATAGGATGGGATTTTTTTAAATCGGTTCCTCTAATTTATTTTTACCAGGGAAGTAAACGCAAGTTTATTATTTTTCTAACGTCGTAAATAACGCGATTTAAAAATACTCACAGATGCAATTGATAATGAGGCTTTTATCAGACTGAAGTATTTGGCATTCGGGCGAATCCTTGGAGGAAATAACGCCAATAATATCGAGCAATAGCGTTATTTCCGCAGGTTCCATTCCGTCCAAATACGAATCTACAGTCTTCAAAATTAAATCGCTTCTCTTTCTGAATCTTTCTGACAAAAATTCTATTACTTCAGAGGGAAAATTTGTGCTAAATTTAAGTTTTTCCTCGGAATACACTGTTTTGCGTACATCCTGATGAATTATTTCCAGCAAATAGAGTTTGGTCTCTATTGATAAATTTTCGTAAGTGTTTTTCAGCCAGTTGCGTTTTGATGACAAAAATATTAGAGTATCACTAGCAATGTCGATTCCTAGTTCATCAGCTTTTATCAAAGGCTCAGCAAGTTTGCTAAGTTCTGCTTCGCTGTAAAAATCTTCTGGTAGGTCTGACTTATTTAGTTGATTAAGAGTGTAGAGACAAGCTGCTGAAGCAAGTGGAAGATGTTTCGATGTGAAAAGAGACCTGCAAACATATTTTTCCTTTAAAATGCATTTATTGCATTTTGCATTCTGTCATATTTTCATAAATATCTTCTAATATCCTCAATAAAAAAAATTCAAGCATTCAATCATTCATTACCAAAAATAAAATATAAGTAGATAAACTACACACCAAACTACATCTGGAGAATGAAGGTGGAGTGTAGAGGGATTGGAATAGAGCTATGGAAAAGGGCAGCAAAGTACCTAGAAGAGATCATGGAAATGGAGGAAAATAGGTGGCCAAAAATTTGCTTGAATGAGAAATCCAGGGGAATTATTAGCGGGAACCCATCTAAGTGGGGAAAGGAACTGAGGGCGGCTATGGAGGGAATTGGGGAAG
Organism: Ephialtes manifestator; assembly: GCA_963970395.1. Taxonomy (NCBI): domain Eukaryota; kingdom Metazoa; phylum Arthropoda; class Insecta; order Hymenoptera; family Ichneumonidae; genus Ephialtes; species Ephialtes manifestator. The sequence continues at coordinate 26,876,824 of OZ019982.1, read as the reverse complement.
GAGGGATATGGGAGGCAATAAGAAACGGAAACAAGGAGGAATTTGACAGGACGATAGAAAGAGGTATAAGAATAAATACAGACCAAGAAATACAGTACAATTGGAACAAAATTGACGCCTCAAAATACTGTAAGGAATATCAAAGTAGGAAACTGGGAACGGAAATGGAAAAATATTGAGGGGACAAGGAGATAAGAGGGGAGATCAAGGAAATTTGGGCAAAAATGAGGTGTGGCAGTGTGGGAAGAGAACAAAACAAGGGATTCGAGGGCGGCTATGGAGGGAATTGGGGAAGGAGGGATATGGGAGACAATAAGAAACGGAAACAAGGAGGAATTTGACAGGAAGATAGAAAGAGGTATAAGAATAAAGACAGACCAAGAAATACAGTACGATTGGAACAAAATTGACGTCTCAAAATACTGTAAGGAATATCAGAGTAGGAAACTGGGAATCGAAATGGAGAAATATTGAGGGGACAAGGAGATAAGAGAGGAGATCAAGGAAATTTGGGCGAAAATGAGGTGTGGCAGTGTGGGAAGAGAACAAAACAAGGGATTCGAGGGCGGCTATGGAGGGAATTGGGGAAGGAGGGATATGGCAGACAATAAGAAACGGAAACAAGGAGGAATTTGACAGGACGATAGAAAGAGGTATAAGAATAAAGATAGACCAAGAAATACAGTATGATTGGAACAAAATTGACGCCTCAAAATACTGTAAGGAATATCAGAGTAGGAAATTGGGAATCGAAATGGAGAAATATTGAGGGGGGAAGGAGATAAGAGGGGAGATCACGGAAATTTGGGCAAAAATGAGGTGTGGCAGTGTGGGAAGTCAACAAAATAAGGGATTCGAGGGCGGCTATGGAAGGAATTGGGAAAGGAGGGATATGGGAGACAATAAGAAACGGAAACAAGGAGGAATTTGACAGGAAGATAGAAAGAGGTATAAGAATAAATACAGACCAAGAAATACAGTACGATTGGAACAAAATTGACGCCTCAAAATACTGTAAGGAATGTCAAAGTAGGAAACTGGGAACGGAAATGGAAAAATATTGAGGGGACAAGGAGATAAGAGGGGAGATCAAGGGAATTTGGGCAAAAATGAGGTGTGGCAGTGTGGGAAGTCAAGAAAACAAGGGATTCGAGGGCGGCTATGGAAGGAATTGGGAAAGGAGGGATATGGGAGACAATAAGAAACGGAAACAAGGAGGAATTTGACAGGAAGATAGAACGAGGTATAAGAATAAAAACAGACAAAGAAATACAGTACGATTGGAACAAAATTGACGCCTCAAAATACTGTAAGGAATATCAGAGTAGGAAACCGGGAATCGAAATGGAGAAATATTGAGGGGGGAAGGAGATAAGAGGGGAGATCACGGAAATTTGGGCAAAAATGAGGTGCGGCAGTGTGGGAAGGGAACAAAACAAGGGATTCGAGGGCGGCTATGGAGGGAATTGGGAAAGGCGGTATATGGGAGACAATAAGAAACGGAAACAAGGAGGAATTTGACAGGAAGATAGAAAGAGGTATAAGAATAAATACAGACCAAGAAATACAGTACGATTGGAACAAAATTGACGCCTCAAAATACTGTAAGGAATATCAGAGTAGGAAACTGGGAATCGAAATGGAGAAATATTGGGAGGACAAGGAGATAAGAGGGGAGATCAAGGAAATTTGGGCAAAAATAAGGTGTGGCAGTGTGGGAAGGGAACAAAACAAGGGATTCATGGACACTAAGTGTCGAATATACAGGATAGAGGAAGAGTCATTGGTGCATATAGGCCAGTGCAAAGTAACACAGGAAGTTATGAAACAGAATTTGGTGGATTGTCTGAAGGAGTGGGTGGCCAGCAGTAAGAAGAGGGAATGCAACAGAAAATAAATAATGTGTTAAAAACTGGGAAACCAGTTGTCCGAATATGTTGCCGAATACAAAAAGCTGGCAGCGAAGATGAGTGCAGAGGAGTGAAGGGAAATGGAAATTAATGAGGAAGAAGAATTGTGGAAAAGCGGAAATGTAAATATAGTTGTAAGGGATTAATGTATGGGATGGGGCAAATGTAAAAATCCGCAAGGGTATACTATGGAAATAAAACATTACTACTATAAGTAGATAAACTATGATTTACCTAACGGCTCCTTTAAAATTACCACTTTTTAGAGAAAAAGGATATTCATCTGCTTTGCAAGCTGAATTTACAAAGTTTACAAGAAATTGCATACAATATTGTAGTACTTTGCACTGTTTTTCAGAACTGCCTTTGCCATTTTTAATAGAATTTACTATATATAAAATTTACTTTTAAAATGCATTTATTGCATTTTGCATTCTCTAATATTTTCTAATATCCTCAATTTAAAAAATTCAAGCATTCGTTCATTCGTTACCAAAAATAAGATATAAGCAGATAAAATATGATTTACCTAACGGCTGCTTTAAAATTACCACTTTTTAGGGAAGAAGGATATTCATCGGCTTTGCAAGCCGAATTCACAAAGTTTACAAGAAATTGCATACAATATTGCAGTACTTTGCACTGTTCTTCAGAACTGTCTTTGCCGTTATTAACAGAATTTACTATATAATCCGCAGACCAGTCTACGACTCCGTCCCAAGGAAAAAGTATAAGATTCTCATCAGCGTCACTAGTGGATCTTGCCAATAAGTTGTACATTTCATGAGAAAGTGTCGATTCGACTTCGTTATCGTCTTTCGAAAATTTTTGGTGCTTAAATCCATCGACACAAGAATTCGCTGCACATTTTAGAAGATGAATTCTAATATTCGCAGGAATATCTAGAGCCGAATTGGTCAAAATTTCAGCAACTTTAGCCAAAATTTTCTTATGCAAAAATGTCCTGAAAAAAAAAGAAATATTCAAAATAAAAATTGAATGAATTTTGTTATTAAAAAATTTTAATTAGGTAATTTTATTTTTGTTAGCTAATTTTCTACTTACTTTTTTTCGGATGGATGAAAGAATTTTGGTGGCAGAATGTCAACAATATTAGTCCAATTTTTTTCGACAACGACTGTGCATAATTTATCGTATATTTCCATTTTTTTTTTTTTTTTTTTCGTTAATAGAAAAAAAACAGAAGAATTATTTTGATTATCGTCGAATGATAATTCGAAGAAAGGCACTATTCACATTTTGCTGTCACAACGTGCATCTGTAATTACTGTAAACACACGTGCGACTTGATCGTGGAATTTGCGCGGGAAAATTAACTGACAGACTGTCGCGCCGCTATATATTTGAATGGAACTTTATATAACGTAATTTTCTTTTTCATAAAATGAAAGGTCAGAAATTTCAACAAATTTTAAATGATCATTTTTCAATATAAATATAAATAAAAGACCATTAAGAATTTTATTTTAATTGATATTTGGTAATTAACTTGGAATCTATTAGTCAAAAATACATACAATTTTTGTGTTCCATAATAAAATTTATAAATTAAAAAAAAAGTTATATTAATCATTTTGGTTTATGGAAAATATAATAGCAGTATTTATAAACAAAAAGGGACTAAAAATACGCTTTTTTAAATTCTATCTAGAGTCAGGGAATCTAGATTTTAGGAATCTGGATGTAACTATGTAGATTCAGAGAATCTAGATATTTCTATCTAGATTCAGGGAATCTATCTACATTCAGGGATTTTAGATATATCTAGCTTCTCTAGCTTTTATCTAGATAATCTATCTAGATTTTAGGAATCTAGATAATCTATCTATTTATAAATACTTGTAGATAGATTCCTAAAATCTAGATAGATTATCTAGATTCCTAAAATCTATCTAAAAGTATTTATAAATAGATAGATTACCTAGATTCCTAAAATCTAGATAGATTATCTAGATTCCTAATATCTAGATAGATTATCTAGATTCCTAATATCTAGATAGATTATCTAGATAAAAGCTAGAGAAGCTAGATATATCTAAAATCCCTGAATGTAGATAGATTCCCTGAATCTAGATAGATATATCTAGATTCCCTAAATCTAGATAGTTACATCCAGATTCCAAAAATCTGGATCTAAAATCTAGATAGATTATCTAGATTTTACGAATCTATCTACAAGTATGTATAAACAAAAAGGGACTAAAAATAAGCTTTTTTTCTAGATTCAGGAAATCTAGATTTTAGGAATCTAGATGTAACTATCTAGATTCAGGGAATCTTTCTACATTCAGGGATTCTAGATATCTCCAGTTTCTCTAGCTTCTATCTGGATAATCCATCTAGATTTTAGGAATCTATCTACATTCAGGGATTCTAGATATATCTATGTAGTTTCAGGGATTCTAGATATATCTATCTAAATTCAGGGACTCTAGATATATCTATCTAGTTTCAGGGATTCTAGATATATCTATCTATATTCAGGGATTCTAGATATATTTACTTTCAATTTGCAGAACGTTATTTTATATCTAGATAATTCTTTTGGGATAATTATTTTAGGTCTAGATAGTTCTAGTCTCTAGATATCTCGATAATTCTAGCCTCTAGATGTTTAGATACATCTAGACTTCCTAAAATAACCATTAACATCTTCCGTAGAGTATCTTTACCGCGTTTATAGAAAGAAAAACAAAAATTGTGAGTTACCATCCGTCGATAAAGAAAATTAATGTCGAGGATATGCGCGCGCATCTCTCAATGTTTTTCCACACTAGTTCGCTCCTCTATATCGTGTATTATCTAAGTTTAAAGCGCCAGACAGTATACATATATATCTTTTTTTCGAGTCTCGTATCAATGAGCGCACGCGTACCGTTTCATTGGTAAAAAAAAATTTGCCACAATTCGCAATCGTCAAGCTGCAACGATGTGCGAGTTCGGATCGTGAAATTAATATTACAACACAATTTACACGTTTAGTGTGTGAGAGATAGAATATTATTAGAGATTTTAGCGACGTTTGTAAGAATTTAGAGTTAGGGAATATCAGGTGTGCTAATAAAATAGTTAAAATAAAATAAAAATAATAAAAAAATACATATCGTGGCTCTCTCGATGTAATTGTTAATCGAACGAGGCCAGTCTGTTAGTCGCCGGGAAATAACTACTCGAGTGTTCGTAGTTGTAATAGTGGTTAATAGTAGTTTTGCCCTTGCGTATCGCGATGTCGAAAATTAATATAGACATGAAGTATCTGTCACAGGAGCACCTCACGGGCTTCGAGAATTACAAGGTACGTCGATATTTCCACACACTCTTATATAGGAATTATTTTTCATAACAACGGATATATAATTATAAAACTATCTCTCATGCGATTTCGTCACAATTTACGTCATTATCCTTGTAACTACGTGAGATCATCCTTTCTCCCTTCCCGCTATTCAACGCTTTAATCCTCTTTATTTTTCATTGCTCATTTTATTAAATCTTCAAAAATACGCGCAAAAATATCGCTCGTTTATTATTATTATTTTTTTATTATTCCGGTATAGTGAATTTTTTCACTTATTTTTACTGTAAAAAATGTAACTGCATCAATTTGCTGCACACAAACATGCACATTTTTTGTTTGTTTAAATCATTTTTTATTCGTTTAATTATATCTTCAGAAAAACGCGCAAAAATATCGCTTGTTTATTATTATTATTTTTTTATTCCGGTATAGTGCATTTTTTCACTTATTTTTAGTGTAAAAAATGCAACTGCATCAATTTGCTGCACACAAACATGCACATTTTTTGTTTGTTTCAATGATTTTTTATTCGTTTAATTATATCTTCAGAAAAACGCGCAAAAATATCGCTTGTTTATTATTATTATTTTTTTAAATTCCGGTATAGTGAATTTTTTCACTTATTTTTAGTGTAAAAAATACAACTGCATCAATTTGCTGCACACAAACATGCACATTTTTTGTTTGTTTAAATGGTTTTTTATTTGTTTAATTATCTCTATTCAATAATTTTTTATTCGTTTAATTATATCTTCACAAAAACACGCAAAAATTTACTCGTTTATTATTATTATTTTTTTATTATTCCGGTATAGTGAATTTTTTCACTTATTTTTACTGTAAAAAATGTAACTGCATCAATTTGCTGCACACAAACATGCACATTTTTTGTTTGTTTAAATGATTTTTTATTCGGTTAATTATATTTTCGGAAAAACGCGCAAAAATATCACTCATTTATTATTATTATTTTTTTATTATTCCGGTATAGCAAATTTTTTCACTTATTTTTAGTGTAAAAAATGTAACTGCATCAATTTGCTGCACACAAACATGCACATTTTTTGTTTGTTTAAACGATTTTTTATTCGTTTAATTATATCTTCAGAAAAACGTGCAAAAATATCACTTGTTTATTATTATTTTATTTGTTATTATTACGGTATAGTGAATTTTTACCTCAATTATTTTGACTGTAAAATAGTTTAAAATGTAACTGCAACAGTTTTCTGTACACAAACATGCACATTTTTTGTTTGTTTCTTAATACATAACAAATGATTTTTTATTAGTTTAATTACATCTTAAGAAAAAACACAAAAATATCACTCGTTTATTATTATTATTTTTTTATTATTCCGGTATAGTTCATTTTTTCACTTATTTTTACTGTAAAAAATGTAACTGCATCAATTTGCTGCACACAAACATGCACATTTCTTTTTTGTTTAAATGATTTTTTATTCGTTTAATTATATCTTCGGAAAAACGCACAAAAATATTACTCGTTTATTATTATTTTATTTGTTGTTATTTTGGTATAGTGAATTTTTATCTCATTTATTTTTACTGTAAAATAGTTTAAAATGTAACTGCAACAATCTGTTGCACACAAACATGCACATTTTTTGTATGTTTCTTAATATATAATAAATGATTTTTTATTAGTTTAATTACATCTTAAAAAACGCAAACATACCACTTGTTGATTATTATTATTTATTTATTATTCTGGTATAGTGAATTTTTACCTCATTTTTTTTTTACTGTAACACAGTAAAAAACTAGACTGCAACAATTTGTTGTTCACAATGTTTTTACTTTAATAAAAAATAATTTTTTATCTTAGAAAGAAATTTGTTATATACAAATATTTCTCTAAAATGTCTTTTTTCACACAATTTTTTACTACAACCAAATTTATGATTTTTGCATTATTTATATCATTTAATTCAGTGGAAACAAGTAAATATATTCGTAATTTATTCATAAAGCAATATATCGTGCAGGCATTATAAATTCAATATTATTTACCATCACAATTTCATATAGAAATTCTAATAATAGATCAATAGCAAATTACCAGTGACATAACATTACTTTATATTACTATTCAGAAATTTTTTTTATTGCCAAACTACAAAAATTAAATGATTATTTTTATCCCACTTCCTCTTCATGCTTCACAATGCAACCAATAATTTGCATTTGCAATATACACGTATCATTGTATCTGACAGGATAGCATTAAAAAAAAAGATATTGCAATTACCTGAAACACAATTAAAGTCGCGTATTAAATGTTGCATAATAAATTTTTATTTGCATTCATAAATGAGAAAGAACAGCATTTTTAGTAATAAACTGCATGCACAGCTTTCAAATATGAACAAATTTCTTTAATTATTATTGTACTTAAAAAAATAAACAAAAAAATAATAAACAAACTCTTTAAATATTATTATATTTAAAAAAATAATTCATTCATAATTTGCAAACTTAAAGAGGCAAATTATTTTATTGTAAAACATCAATAATAAAATGATAATATATAAAAATATAAAAAAATAAAGATTACAAAAAATAATTCATTCATAATTTGCAAACTTAAAAAGGCAAATTATTTTATTGTAAAACATGAATAATAAAATGATTATATATAAAAATATATATAATATATTTAAAAAATAAAGATTACCAAAAATAATTCATAATTGGCAAACTTAAAGAGGCCAATTATTTTATTGTAAAACATCATTAATTAAATGATTATTTTTATGCCCCTTTGTCTTTGCGTTGTACAATGTGGCCAATAATTTGCATATCTAATATACACTTATCATTGTATCTGGCAGGGTAACACTTTAAAGAAAGATACTGCAATTACCTGACACACAATTAAAGTCGCATTGATAGCATGCTAAGCATATGCGTGTTAGTCTATATCGCAAGCAGACAGGAATAAAATGACATTGATATATAGTTATGTTAACTGCAAAACAGCAGGCAAAAATACTGCTCGATGTTAGCTAAAACAGTGTGAAAAAGAAGTATAGTTTGTGATTAGCTACATTGTAATTTAAAGATTTAAGTTTAATGCATTAAATAACTGTAGTGCATTGATTTGTATTGAAAAATGTATACTTAACAGAGAGAAAAATTAATAGTGCCAGATTTGCATAATGATTAACTGATCAACGTTTCTTTCCGATGAGACACATTTTTGTTCAGTTTTTTCCAAGAATAATCTATAATTTTTTGCCAACTTTAATGAGTGATGGCTCATTCTCTTTTTTAAAAGATGCTCTACGAATTGACCAGCTGGATATTTGATATTATTGATCGTTTAATAATTATAGCCATTTGTTTATGAAAGTATTTTGATTTTTTTTTAAACAACAGGCTATAATTATTAAACGATAAATAATAATAAATATCCAGCCAGTCAATCTGTAGAGCATCTTTCAAGAAAGAGAATGAGCTATCATACATCAAAATTGGCAAAAAATTATAGATTATTCTTGGATAAACCTGAACGAAAATGGATACATTTTCGTTAAGTTTTTTCCAAGAATAATCTATAATTTTTTGCCAACTTTAATGACTGATGCCTCATTCTCTTTTTTAAAAGATTCTCTACGAATTGACCAGCTGGATATTTGATATCATTGATCGTTTAATAATTATAGCTATTTGTTTATGAAAGTATTTTGATTTTTTTTTAAACAACAGGCTATAATTATTAAACGATAAATAATAATAAATATCCAGCCAGTCAATTTGTAGAGCATCTTTCAAGAAAGAGAATGAGCTATCATACATCAAAATTGGTGAAAAATTATAGATTATTCTTGGAAAAACCTGAACAAAAATGCATCCCATTGGAAAGTAACATTAATTAGTTAATCTGTATGCAAATGTGGCACTATTAATCTTTCTCTTGGTTACGTATACATGCTTCAATTCAAACTGCTCTCTATTATTTTTAGTTGATGCATTAAATTTTAATGAAACAATTACAAGAATTTTGCAATGATTTGACTAGTGTGAAATAGTCAAACATCATTAATGAATTATTAATGTACTTCAGCGGAGAAAAATTATTTATTTAATTGTTTAACGGGATAAACCCTTGTACATAGTTACATTTCAGATACCACTACAGATAATTTATAAATATAATTCATAATAGCATTCCATAACATAATATATGGGGCATTCCACCCCGTTTCAACCTGGATTTTACCTCGACCTTTCCGATTTGGCTCATTATTTTTTACATACTTAGTTGGGCCCTCAATTGCACAATTTTTTTTTTTTTTTAAGTCCATTTTTTTTAAATATATTTTTTAAATGACATAGAAAACCCCATAACTTAAAAATCTGATAAAATTCTGAAAAATACTTTGTTCAATAACAAAATTATCTAGCTTATAGTCAGAGTGGGAAAGATTTTCCTTCTTACAGTTTTTAAGCTTTTTTTATTTAAAAAAATTATTAAAAAATAGAAAAAATAATTAACCTACTACAGGCAATTGGTCAAATGTTTATTTATGTAAAACCGAATTTTTCAGAATTTTTTCAGATTTTTAGGAAATAGTTCAGATTTTTCCGAACTATGCAAAAAAAATGTTAAATATTTTTTTAAAGGGACATATAAAACCCCATAATTTAAAAATCTGAAAAAATTCTGAAAGATACTTTATTCAATAACAAAATTATCTAGCTTATAGTCAAAGTGGGGAAGATTTTTCTTCTTATAGTTTTTAAACTATAAGAAAAATAATCTTACCCACTTTTCTTCTTATAGTTTTTAAACTATAAGAAGAAAAATCTTCCCCACTTTGACTATAAGCTAGATAATTTTGTTATTGAATAAAGTATTTTTCAGAATTTTATCAGATTTTTAAATTACAGGGTTTTTTTTGTCACTTTAAAAAAACATTTTAAAAAAATTTGCGTGGTTCGAAAAAATCTGAACAATTTCCTAAAAATCTGAAAAAATTCTGAAAAATTCAGTTTTACATAAATAAACATTTGACCAATCGCCTGTAATAGATTAATTATTTTTTCTATTTTTTAATAATTTTTTTAAATAAAAAAAGCTTAAAAACTGTAAAAAGGAAAATCTTCCCCACTTTGACTATAAGCTAGATAATTTTGTTACTGAATAAAGTATTTTTCAGAATTTTATCAGATTTTTTAATTACAGGGTTTTTTTTTGTCACTTTAAAAAAATATTTAAAAAAAATTTGCGTGGTTCGGAAAACTCTGAACAATTTCCTAAAAATCTGAAAAAATTATGAAAAATTCAGTTTTACATAAATAAACATTTGACCGATCGCCTGTAATAGATTAATTATTTTTTCTATTTTTTAATAATTTTTTTTAATAAAAAAAGCTTCAAAACTGTATGAAGGAAAACCTTCCCTACTTTGACTATAAGCTAGATAATTTTGTTATTGAATAAAGTATTTTTCAGAATTTTATCAGATTTTTTAATTATAGGGTTTTTTTTGTCACTTTAAAAAAATATTTAAAAAAAATTTGCATGGTTCGGAAAAATCTGAACAATTTCCTAAAAATCTGAAAAAATGCTGAAAAATTCAGTTTTACATAAATAAACATTTGACCAATCGCCTGTAATAGATTATTTATTTTTTCTATTTTTTAATAATTTTTTTTAATAAAAAAAGCTTCAAAACTGTATGAAGGAAAACCTTCCCTACTTTGACTATAAGCTAGATAATTTAGTTATTGAACAAAGTATTTTTCAGAATTTTATCAGATTTTTTAATTACAGGGTTTTTTTTTATCACTTTAAAAAAATATTTAAAAAAAATTTGCGTGGTTCGGAAAAATCTGAAAAAATTTCCTAAAAATCTGAAAAAATTCTGAAAAATTCAGTTTTACATAAATAAACATTTGACCGATCGCTTGTAATAGATTAATTATTTTGTCTATTTTTTAATAATTTTTTAAATAAAAAAAGCTTAAAAACTGTAAGAAGGAAAATCTTCCCCACTTTGACTATAAGCTAAATAATTTTGTTATTGAACAAAGTATTTTTCAGAATTTTATCAGATTTTTTAATTATGGGATTTTCTATGTCACTTTAAAAATATATTTAAAAAAAATGGACTTAAAAACAAAAAAAATTTGTGCAGCCTGTAAAAAATAATAAGCCAAATCAGAGAGGTCGAGGTCAAATCCAGGTCGAAACGGGGTGGAATGCCCCATATATACAGTATAATTCATAATATCCTTCCATAAATTAAAGTTGCTTATTTTTGCAAATTATGATCAATCATTGTTTATTTTAATGTCGTTTACAGTATAGCTCTCTGGACACTAGTCCCCTCAGCATTTATGTGATGCACCCATTCTGGAACAGAGTCGTACAGGTAGTAATTATTATTATAATCTACTTTGCTTTTTGCTTTATTATGTGGGCATTTGATGGCTATAAAAATGTGTTCTAACTTTGCAGTATTGTCCCAAATGGGTTGCTCCTAATGTACTGACGTTTTCTGGGTTTCTCTTCACTGTCGTCAATTTCTTGATGTTTGCAAACTACGACTACTATTTTTATGCATCAAGCGACGATCATCCAGAAATACCGCCTATACCAAGATGGGTTTTTGCACTGGCTGCTTTCAACATATTCATGGCTTACACTCTTGGTGAGTATAAGTTTGCAAATCTGGGGAAGAAGCACAAAAAAAAAAAAAGAAAAATTTTTAATCAAAAGGCATGAAAAAAATCAAAAAATTGCTGAAATAATTTGGAGCATTGAATTTTTAAAAATTTATTTGCATTTGTAAACGTATTTATTTTATTTCAATTATCGGTTGCATTCGACTGTAATAAGAAAATTTTTGTCTCTTATTTGTAGATGTAAATATTTATTTTATTCACTCAAAGTATTTATTTATTATAAAGAGATTTATTTGTATAATTTTTTGTGAAAGTTGAAAAATATTGTCTGTAAAGTCCCCAGTTCTTGCAAATTGCATTACATGAGGTTGAGATTTTTCACACAAATAGAATAATTTAGAAAGATGTTTGGTATTGAATTTGGTGAGTATCAAAAAATTTGTATTTTATGGTGATTTTTATTGACTAATCCTACTATCGCTGTGAATCTGAGCATCACAAGAAAATTTCTTTGAATTATACAAATTCTTTAAATTATAAAAAATAAGTTTTCTTTGCTGGCAGAAAAAAACTGCAGAGATTTCTCTAAAATTTGTTTAATTCAATGAAAGTTTTTCTCTCTGTAAATAAAAACCACTAAACCAACAAGCTTGTACTAAATGTATATAGATTGTAATATATATAAATCATCATTACTATAAAAAATTTATTTTCAGAGATTAAAAAAAAATAATTGTAAATATATTTTTATGTCCCACAAAAATTTACACAAATTGTAAAAATATTTGAAACTATTTCAAATGGATCTGAAATTAAAACAAAAAGCTTTAAATACTTTTGCAGTATCTTATATAAATATTTGCAATATTTAAGCTGCTTTTATAAAATCGATTTGAAGATTTAAAAATGTTCATTTAACTGTTGATTTCTATTATTTGGTTCAAGATACAACCTGTATTATTAAATGACAAAAATTTAAATATAATTCAGATGGAATTGACGGAAAACAAGCAAGAAGGACCCAAACTTCGGGTCCACTGGGAGAACTTTTCGATCACGGGCTAGATAGTTGGTCGGCAATGTTAATAACAGTCTGCATGTATTCGGTATTCGGGCGGACTGATCACAGCGTATCTCCACTTCGGATGTACTTTATACTGTGGAACGTATTTGTTAATTTCTATCTAAGTCATTGGGAAAAGTACAACACAGGTGTACTATTTTTGCCATGGGGATACGACGCGTCAATGCTGGTGAGTGCTATTAATTTTTTCTTAATTTTACTTTAACAATATATTCGCTTTCATTTTTACAAAAAAAAAAAAAAAAAAAAATTTGAAACACATTTTTTGTGTTACACAAGAAATATTTGTTAATTTGGCAAAACTACCAAATATTTCTGCCACTTTTTTAACAATATATTCGCTTTTACATTCTTACAAAAAAAAAAAAAAAAATCCAACACATTTTTTGTGTTACACAAGAAATATTTGTTAATTTGGCAAAACTACCAAATATTTCTGCCACTTTTTTAACAATATATTCGCTTTTACATTCTTACAAAAAAAAAAAAAAAAAATTCCAACACATTTTTTGTGTTACACAAGAAATATTTGTTAATTTGGCAAAACTACCAAATATTTCTGCCACTTTTTTAACAATATATTCGCTTTTACATTCATACAAAAAAAAAAAAAAAAATTCCAACACATTTTTTGTGTTACACAAGAAATATTTGTTAATTTGGCAAAACTACCAAATATTTCTGCCACTTTTTTAACAATATATTCGCTTTTACATTCTTACAAAAAAAAAAAAAAAAAATTCCAACACATTTTTTGTGTTACACAAGAAATACTTGTTAATTTGGCAAAACTACTAAATATTTCTGCAACTTTTTAAATATAACATACAATCTGAAAAATACACACAATTATATTAAATTACAACAACAGGCCTTTTTTTTACGAAAATTTTCACACAATAATTTTTTTTTTCTGTAATATTCTGTAGCTCTCATGAATCCAGTAATTTATTATTATTGTCTATCTATTTATTAGCAACAGCGTTTGTTTATAATATATAAGTAGTAATATAGTGAATTTATTGACAATAGAACACATGCGACAAATTTAAATTCTTAACAGATTGAATTACATAAATATTTTGCTAATTTTTTCACGTTTTTACATCTTTTTCGAGTCGAACATTGTTTGTATATAAATTGAGTATTTATTTAATTACTGTCGCTCATTCATTCAATGAAATGTTAAAGATTATTAAGTCTACTAAATATTAGAATACATTGTAAAATAATAATTCATCAAAATTAATCGTAATTAAATTAAAATTAATTAAAATTAATTATATAAATTCTTTAATTAATCATAAAAATTATAATTAATTAAAATTAATTATATAAATTCTTTAATTAATTATAAAAATTATAATTAATTAAAGAAAATTTGTAGTTCTGTATAATAATCTATAATGAATCTTATAAAAAAAAGTATTTTAAATAAAATTAAAAGCATTTTTTAGGAAAATTTTCTTTAACTAATTATAATTTTTATAATTAATTAAAGAAAATTTATAGTTCTGCATCATAATCTATAATAAATCTTATAAAAAAAAGTATTTTAAATAAAATTAAAAGCATTTTTTTAGGAAAATTTTCTTTAACTAATTATAATTTTTATAATTAATTAAAGAAAATTTGTAGTTCTGCATCATAATCTATAATGAATCTTATAAAAAAAGTATTTCAAATAAAATTAAAAAGCATTTCTTAGGAAAATGTGGATTACATAAAAATTTGATTGTTTTTTTTTTAAATCACAGGCGACTATCATTGTATTTATTCTGACGAGTATTGGCGGTCACCAAGCATGGAAATTCGTACTACCCGGTGGAATTTCAGCGGGTATTATGTTCGAATGGCTGCTCTACGTCAGCGCGCTCGTGTCCAATTTGCCGGTTGTGCTATGGAATATTTACAAGTACGTTCTATTGCGTGTTGGAGCAAAAATGAAACGACTTGCATGCATAACGCGTGCCGATACTTAATCGATTTTTACTCTAGGTCGTACAGAGACAAAACTGGAAAAAATAGAACTCTACTGGAAGCAGTGAGGCCTCTTGTGCCTCTAACTTTGCTCTTCGTCATCGCTACTTTCTGGGTTACGAATTCGCCGAGCATGCTTCTCGATACTGACCCGAGGATCATATACTTTGTTATAGGAACGATATTCTCCAACATATGCGTGAGTCATTAATTATTAATGACCTTTATGTGAGATATTTTTTTTATCTGTAAAATTTCAATGAAAATTTATGAAATTTATTCTGTAAAGTGGCAACCGTTAATTTTCTTCCATTCTACTCTCAAAATGTATGAAAATCTTCAATTTTAGTTACCTATTTTATTCGATATTCAACACTGTTTTTTATTGACAATTTTTTTATTTCAATGAAAAATGAATTTCTGATAATAATCTATTGGCAAAAGTGCAATAAAGGATTTGCAGACTTCTAAAAGGTAAAAATTGCGATAACGAAGACGACCTTTATGTGAGATATTTTTTTTTTATCTGTTAAATTTCAATGAAAATTTATGAAATTTATTCTGTAAAGTGGCAACCATTAATTTTCTTCCATTCTACTCTCAAAATGTATGAAAATCTTCAATTTTAGTTACCTATTTTATTCAATATTTAACACTGTTTTTTATTGACAATTTTTTTATTTCAATGAAAAATGAATTTCTGATAATAATCTATTGGCAAAAGTGCAATAAAGGATTTGCAGACTTCTAAAAGGTAAAAATTGCGATAACGAAGGCGACCTTTATGTGAGATATTTTTTTTTTATCTGTAAAATTTCAATGAAAATTTATGATATTTATTCTGTAAAGTGGCAACCATTAATTTTCTTCCATTCTACTCTCAAAATGTATGAAAATCTTCAATTTTAGTTACCCATTTTATTCAATATTTAACACTGTTTTTTATTGACAATTTTTTTATTTAAATGAAAAATGAATTTCTGATAACAATCTATTGGCAAAAGGGTTTGTAAACTTCTAAAAGGTAAAAATTGCGATAATGAAGGTGAAAATGAGGCGACAATTATCCAGCACTATTCGCTTTCCGTATTAAGTTCCATTAAAAAAAACTAAACGTAGCTGGATAATTTTCACGAATCGCACGACAGTTACGCAAAACTGAGGTCATATTCCGATATCGCAATTTTGCTGACAATTGCAGGTGCACCTTGACTCATCGTTTGCGAAATAGCCTGTAAGAAAGTTCTGAAAATTTGCATATGTTGGTCACTGATCCCTTATATAGATAACGTATTTATTATCACTAATAGCCTCATTTTTTTAAATCTAATATTAGGAAAGTAATTATCAACGTTTAGGCTGATTTTATGAAACAGTTTGTTCATGTAAAATCTTGCGTAAATTCTTTAAAAACAGTATATTAAATTATACAGTATATGAGGCATTCTTTATCAACTGGGCCACTTTTTTTTCGATTGACCTCCCGGATATTTTTCTAACTTTGTCCGTTTGTTGTACTATCTAAGATGGGCGTTTGTGATTTTTTCCCGATTTTTAAAACGCGCCGTTCATGATTTACGTTTTTTTTTTAAATATCATTATAT
Source organism: Ephialtes manifestator (assembly GCA_963970395.1). Classification (NCBI taxonomy): domain Eukaryota; kingdom Metazoa; phylum Arthropoda; class Insecta; order Hymenoptera; family Ichneumonidae; genus Ephialtes; species Ephialtes manifestator. Next base: position 26,860,270 of record OZ019982.1, on the reverse strand, counting down.
CTCAGAAAATATTAGACTCTGAAAAAATTCTTAAGAACATTAACTTTTTTATTTTCCATCGACTTTGGAGTGATGTTAAAATCATAATTTTTCCAACGGAAGAAAGTCAATTTTTTGCAAAAAAAAAAAAAAAAAAAGCAATGCATAATTTTTTTTACGAAAAAAGCCTCTTTGATTCCGATCTTAATTTTACAAGATGTTTCGCATTGTATGAAGATTCTGAGAAAAAAATCCCAATGTGCAACCTGCAATTCTTAGGCAGTAAAAAATTGAAAAATAAAATTAAAAAATTAATCAATTTTTCAAACTGACTGAAGTTCATTTTTGTTTAAATATATTTTTAAAGTGACATAGAAAACCCCATAATTTAAAAATCTGATAAAATTCTGAAAAATACTTTGTTCAATAACAAAATTATCTAGCTTATAGTCAAAGTGGGGAAGATTTTCCTTCTTACAGTTTTTAAGCTTTTTTATTTTAAAAAATTATTAAAAAATAGAAAAAATAATTAATCTACTACAGGCGATTGGTCAAATGTTTATTTAAGTAAAACTGAATTTTTCAGAATTTTTTCAGATTTTTAGGAAATTGTTCAGATTTTTCCGAACCATGCAAATTTTTTTAAAATATTTTTTTAAAGTGACAAAAAAAACCCTAGAATTAAAAAATCTGATAAAATTCTGAAAAATACTTTATTCAATAACAAAATTATCTAGCTTATAGTCAGAGTGGGGAAGATTTTCCTTCTTACAGTTTTTAAGCTTTTTTTATTAAAAAAAATTATTAAAAAATAGAAAAAATAATTAATCTATTACAGGCGATCGGTCAAATGTTTATTTATGTAAAACTGAATTTTTCAGAATTTTTTCAGATTTTTAGGAAATTGTTCAAATTTTTCCGAACCATGCAAATTTTTTTAAAATATTTTTTTAAAGTGACAAAAAAAACCCTAGAATTAAAAAATCTGATAAAATTCTGAAAAATACTTTATTCAATAACAAAATTATCTAGTTTATAGTCAAAGTGGGGAAGATTTTTTTTCTTATAGTTTAAAAACTATAAGAAGAAAAGTGGGTAAGATTATTTTTCTTATAGTTTAAAAACTATAAGAAAAAAAATCTTCCCCACTTCGACTATAAGCTAGATAATTTTGTTATTGAATAAAGTATATTTCAGAATTTTTTCAGATTTTTAAATTATGAGATTTTATATGTCACTTTAAAAAAATATTAAAAATTTTTTTTGCATAGTTCGGAAAAATCTTAACAATTTCCTACAAATCTGAATAAATTCTGAAAAATTCGGTTTTACATAAATAAACATTTGACCAATTGCCTGTAGTAGATTAATTATTTTTTATATTTTTAAATAATTTTTTTAAATAAAAAAAGCTTAAAAACTGTAAGAAGGAAAATCTTCCCCACTCTGACTATAAGCTAGATAATTTTGTTATTGAACAAAGTATTTTTCAGAATTTTATCAGATTTTTAAATTATGGGGTTTTCTAGGTCACTTTAAAAATATATTTAAAAAAAATAGACTTAAAAAAAAAAAATTGTGCAATTGAATGCCCAACTAAGCCTGTAAAAAATAATGAGCCAAATCGGAAAGGTCCAGGTCGAAACGGGGTGGAATTCCCCATATACAGTATTATACAGTATATGAATTCTCCAGATATTTCGGTACATTCTTAAAAATTATACATTATTAAATTATACAGTATATACAGTATTATACAGAATATGAATTGTCCAGATATTTTTTACAGTGTCATTTTATCTTAAATATTTTTAACAGTGTCGCATATTTTTAATTCGTCTTTTTTTCTTGTCATTTTCTCGGCAGTGTCGACTGATAGTGTCACAAATGAGTAACACAAGATGTGAGATTTTGCCGTGGATATTATTGCCGGTTGCGGGCGCAGCTCTCTTCTCGTACATCTTGCCACAATTCGATCTCGAAACGATGTACTTTGTAGCTATTCTCGCGTTGGCCGCCCACGTACACTACGGCACGTGTGTGGTAAGATAATCCCTCTCATTGAAATTCCTTTCCACAAACCCATAGCCTCTATAAATAGTCGTGAATAGACTTTCAGCAACAAACTAAAGAATGCATTCGTTGTTTTTCAGGTTCGCCAAATGTGCCATCACTTTCGTATCAACACATTCCGCATAAGAGAACATTCAGAATGACTACTTGCCGACGATGCATGATAAGATCGAAGAGAATTTAACATCAACAAAAAAACAAACAAACAAAATAAGGGAGAACAAGAGATCTGACACACGTTCATTCATTGTAAGAGCCAATTACCGACGTAAATACCCTTCGACACATCTTCGACATCACATTTTTAATCAATAACATAGAAAACAAAGTCAAGACTCGCGAATAGTCGACGCAATAAGTTCAATTTCAAACAGCTTTGCATTTTTCTTAGCAGCAAACAAAAAACAAACTAAAAATTCATCAATATCTTTACGTCATACTTGAGCATTTCTAGGTGGGGTTTAAAAAAAGGCTAAGAAGATAGAAAAAAAAGACTGAAGTTCTAAAAAAAGCGTTGCTGATCCCAAATGCGAAGAAATTCGAGTACAAAAAAGATTTCTGTCTTTTTTCCTAGATTTTTGTATGGAGCAAAAATTAATCTCACCAAATCTGTAAATCATGACTGAAATACTATTTTGACTAAAAATTGACATCGGATCCTTTTAAGGTGAAAGATAATCTGAAATTGGTTGAATTTGCATCACGATTGTGATGCAAATATTGCAAAAGTGGATTTGATGCAGAATCTGGAGAAAAATTAAAGACAAAAAAAAATTGAGTTGCTTATCCGAAATGTGAAGAAATTCGAGTACAAAAAAGTTTTCTGTCTTTTTTCCTCGATTTTTGTATGGAGCAAAAATTAATCTCACCAAATCTGTAAATCATGACTGAAATACTATTTTGACTAAAAATTGACATCGGATCCTTTTAAGGTCAAAGATGATCTGAAATGGATTGAATCACGATTTTCATGCAAATATTGCAAAAGTGGATTTGATGCAGAATCTGGAGAAAAATTAAAGACGAAAAAAAATTGAGTTGCTTATCCGAAATGTGAAGAAATTCGAGTACAAAAAAGATTTCTGTCTTTTTTCCTAGATTTTTGTATGGAGCAAAAATTAATCTCACCAAATCTGTAAATCATGACTGAAATACTATTTTGACTAAAAATTGACATCGGATCCTTTTAAGGTGAAAGATAATCTGAAATTGGTTGAATTTGCATCACGATTGTGATGCAAATATTGCAAAAGTGGATTTGATGCAGAATCTGGAGAAAATTTAAAGACGAAAAAAAATTGAGTTGCTTATCCGAAATGTGAAAAAATTCGAGTACAAAAAAGTGTTCTGTCTTTTTTCCTAGATTTTTGTATGGAGCAAAAATTAATCTCACCAAATCTGTAAATCATGACTGAAATACTATTTTGACTAAAAATTGACATCGGATCCTTTTAAGGTGAAAGATAATCTGAAATTGGTTGAATTTGCATCACGATTGTGATGCAAATATTGCAAAAGTGGATTTGATGCAGAATCTGGAGAAAAATTAAAGACAAAAAAAATTGAGTTGCTTATCCGAAATGTGAAGAAATTCGAGTACAAAAAAGTTTTCCATCTTTTTTCCTTGATTTTTGTATAGAGCAAAAATTAATCTCACCAAATTTATAAATCATAACTGAAATACTTTTTTGGCTAAAAATTCACATCGGATTCTTTTAATTTTTATGCAATTTTTATGCAAATATTGCAAAAGTGAATTTGATGTAAAATCTGGAGAAAAATGAAGAAATTATAATGATTCGTTGTGATTATACACTTTTACGTTTTGGATAGCAAGTATTAAAAGGCGCAGAAGCGCATTTATACGATTTCATTAAATATTACATCACAATCGTGTATTGATCAAACTATAAATTCCTCAACTAATCGGAGATTCTGGGGGTCATCGAAGATCAGAGAAACTGAGATTGCCAGAGCACGAAGGTCACGAAACAACGCGAAAAAATCTCGCGACGGTTAATATTTCAGTATATGCATAAAAATTATATTAATTTTTATACTTGAAACGAAATGCCAACCCACCTAGAAACCCATAGAACGTCATTTCAAATATCCATGGAATTGCCACACGTTTTCTACCTAGAATCAGCTCCAAACATTACTGAAACGAATGAAACACTGTTTCGCGAAATATTATTCTGAAAAAAAATATTAGTGAATAATTTTTCTTCGAATATAACGACAATTGCATTAAATGATCTCCAAATTGATTTAATCTATTAAAATTAGATATTTTGTTGGAATCGTAATTCGAACGATTTTTCATTGAAATAGTGTTAATTCGTTACTCAAATTTTCACCTCGTTTTTTTTTTCGCTACGATTTCATGAGCTATTATTTATTGCTTAGATTTTTCGTAGTTTAACTTATTTGTTAATATGTTTTTCCGCGAAAAAAATGAATTAGGAAACGCGCAATTTAATGTGCGAGCACATTTTTCATTCTCACGAATTTTCTTTGAGTTTTTCTATAAATTATGTAACTTCAATTACCGTAACACAGAAAATAATTTCCGGTAAAGCTGATAATTCCTATTTTCACACTAGTCGTTTTTTGTTATTATTTTCGTACGGGTCAATGAATTTCTTACTGCCAGTTACGAATTTGCTTTTGGCTTGTGTCTAGATATTGAGGAGCAACCCTTCGGTTTTTTTTATTATCGTGCATCGTCCCTCGGACGTCGTATATATTATTTTGTAGTGAATGTTCAATTATTTTTTTCTTTTTTATATTAGTAAAAATGTGCACCTGCGATCAATCATATCGGTGATTGCTGTTTACAGTCGATCTCCTTCGCTCGCTGGTTGAAAGTCGCATCAAAGCGAATTGAATGGACTAATTTTGTGTTTTTACTATACATATATACATAATATATAGATATATATATATATATATATTTATATATATATATAGGAACGTCACTATTTAATCGCCATGATTGCGCACTTGCATTATCCATGATTTGGATAAGCTAGTCTTTAAGTTTACTTTACAATAACTTTTTAGGACATAGCGTGCGATTTCGCTAATATTGCGTATTGGAATTTGATGTGTGTGATGAAAATGCGATAAATGGATTAAATCACGAATATAATGGCCATAAATGCTTTTGAAAAGTCGTAGAAATAGTTAACGTCGCGGATCGACTAAACATTTTTTTCTTAAGGACGTTCGACCATTTCGCACTAGTAAAATAAGTGCTAAATTTTTGTAATTGTTTCATTAAAGTTTAATACATTAAATAACAATAGTAGAGAGTAGTTTGAATTGAAGCATGTATACTTAACCCAGAGAAAGATTAATAGTGCCGGATTTGCAGACAGATTAAGTAATTAACGTTACTTTCAAATGGGATTCATTTTCGTTCAGTTTTTTTGAAGAATAATCTGTAATTCTTTGCCAATATTGATGAATGATGACTCATTCTCTTTCTTAAAAGATGCTCTATAAATTCACCGGCTGGATATTTGATACTATTGATTTTTTAATAATTATAGCCTGTTTAACAAAAATCAAAATACTTTCATAAACAAATAGCTATAATTATTAAACGATCAATAGTATCAAATATCCAGACCGTGAATTTGTAGAGCATCTTTTAAGAAAGAGAATGAACCATCACTCATCAATATTGGCAACGAATTACAGATTATTCTTGGAAAAAACTGAACGAAAATGTATCCCATCGGAAATGCAAATTCGTCACTATCATTTTTTCTCTCGGTTAAATGTACATACTTTAATATAAATCAACGCTCTACTATTGCTATGTAATGTATGAAACTTTAATAAATCGATTACCAAAATATACCACTGATTTGGCTAGTTTGAAGCAGTCGAACCTCCTTAATACAATTCCAAATAAATCTAATTGCCATTCTCGCCGATTAAGTTTTGTGCGAGAGATTTTATAGAAACTAACTTATTTCATTTAAATACCAAGACACTGTGATAATTTTTATTAAATTAACTAATTTCACAGTTTTTCGCATTAAATATCGACAAATTATTAACAATTATTTATTCTTAATGGCATTTTATAATAGACATTTGATAATCTGTAATACAAACATTTGTCCGACCTTTTTTAACGTTAATTGTAACATTTACAGCGATACAGAAACATGCAAATTTTTATCAAGTAAACTTTAAGTCGCGTGGGAAATGCGATTAAAAATTTTGTTAAACTGACGGGGAAAAAAAGATTACGTCGATCCGCGATAATTATCGTGAGGTAGTTTGTAATAGTAAATTAAAGAAACGAGATAATCGAGTGATTTGAATGTTTGTGAGCGATCTTGAAGACGCATCGACGCTTCTTATGTATGAATACGTTTTTTTCGCATGTTCTTGTCGGGTTAATAATCAATTTTAACGAGACAAACCGACTCGAAAATTGTGTTGACTGAATTTCCATAATCTGCAAGGATTAGAAATGAAAAAAAGGTTGCTGCACATATGCGCGTAATCGAAAAATATGCTTTTGACCATCAATATCGCGGGAAAAAAAAATAATGTTTCGACACGTCGGTCAAGACCGACATGATAACACTATTAACTAAAAACTATGTACAAACTAGTCTCAAAATCTCTATATCTTTAACACTGTATATCCTCAGACGTGGCTCAAAGACGTGTATATATAAATATATAAAAGTTCATTGGTCACAAGTGAATGCATTATCTGCATCTTACTGAAAAACAAACTATCGACGAGGATTAATATATTATCCATTTTCCCGACGAGGCCTATCTTATAAATAACTTTACCAAATAACTAGAACCTATTTTAATCGTATGTTCTTGTGATGGCTGAAAGCAGAGATGGCCGAATTTTTATGAAAATAATTGGCGACATTTTTTAATAAAAATAACTATTATTTGAAATTTTTTTAAACTAATACAGCAAATATCAACATTACAAATTATTTCATTATTTTTATGTTTAGATTTTACAAAATCTTTCATTTTTAACAAAAATACTTCAATTTTCTTCACACAATTTATTTATTTTCTTTCCACAAGCGATTCAATAATTTGTAATAGTGAAGAAAAAAAAAACGGGCAAACTAAAAATTATATTTGCGGTATATAGAATTATTGTAGGTTTTTTTTTTTCAAACTACAGCTGCGAACGACGAATCTAACGTAGCGCTCAGATTATTTTGTAATTCATATCAATGACCATCTCTGTGAAAGTGATTGACTAGCGAAATCCTCTGTCATTCCATGATTAAGTTCATAGCATGATTCTGACAATTGATGGATGAAAACTATGTTCAATATAAAATTATTTATACGTGGAAACGCGATGATGTAATTATATATTTGCATTACTAGTAATATACATGTTATCAATTATAACAATATCATTGATTAGACGCAAGACGAGAACGTTTTATTTCATCTCTTTCTTCAGGAAGTGGAAGGTAAGGCATAATACCTTGTGATCGACGATCGCGGATCACACGATTCTACGAATTAAAAAAAAAAGTATCTTATTTTACAAACTGCAGTAATGTGAAAAAAATTATTCTCTACAAAATGTATATTATTTTTCTGAAAATCTCTGAAAATTTTCCTATTTTTCAGTGAATTTTCATACTTTTTGTATGCACTGAATTGTGTACAAAATGCAATTTTGTATTAAATTAATTTTGAATTGCATACAAAATGCAATTTTGTATTAAATTAATTTTGAATTGCATACAAAATGCAATTTTGTATTAAATTAATTTTGAATTGCATACAAAATGCAATTTTGTATTAAATTAATTTTGAATTGCATACAAAATGCAATTTTGTATTAAATTAATTTTGAATTGCATACAAAATGCAATTTTGTATTAAATTAATTTTGAATTGCATACAAAATGCAATTTTGTATTAAATTAATTTTGAATTGCATACAAAATGCAATTTTGTATTAAATTAATTTTGAATTGCACACAAAATGCAATTTTGTATTAAATTAATTTTGAATTGCATACAAAATGCAATTTTGTATTAAATTAATTTTGAATTGCATACAAAATGCAATTTTGTATTAAATTAATTTTGAATTGCATACAAAATGCAATTTTGTATTAAATTAATTTTGAATTGCATACAAAATGCAATTTTGTATTAAATTAATTTTGAATTGCATACAAAATGCAATTTTGTATTAAATTAATTTTGAATTGCATACAAAATGCAATTTTGTATTAAATTAATTTTGAATTGCATACAAAATGCAATTTTGTATTAAATTAATTTTGAATTGCATACAAAATGCAATTTTGTATTAAATTAATTTTGAATTGCATACAAAATGCAAGTTTGTATTAAATTAATTTTGAATTGCATACAAAATGCAATTTTGTATTAAATTAATTTTGAATTGCATACAAAATGCAATTTTGTATTAAATTAATTTTGAATTGCATACAAAATGCAATTTTGTATTAAATTAATTTTGAATTGCATACAAAATGCAATTTTGTATTAAATTAATTTTGAATTGCATACAAAATGCAATTTTGTATGCAATTGAAAATTAATTTTCAATTGCATAATTTTTATTCTATATGTAAAAAATTTTGATAAATTATGCAAACATCAGAGAAATTCAAATGAATAATTGGAAAATCTATGCAAATCTTTAAAAAATTCTGGTTCCATAAAATACAATTTTGTATGCAATTCAAAATTAATTTTCAATTTCATAATTTTTATTCTATATGTAAAAAATTTTGATGAATTATGCAAACATCAGAGAAATTCAAATGAATAATTGGAAAATCTATGCAAATCTTAAAAAAATTCTGATTCCATAAAATGCAATTTTGTATGCAATTCAAAATTAATTTTAAATTGCATAATTTTTATTCTATATGTAAAATTTTTTGATAAATTATGCAAACATCAGAGAAATTCAAATAGATAATTGGAAAATCTATGCAAATCTTTAAAAAATTCTGGTTCCATTTTTTTGTTCAGAAAAATAGAAAATATTTTTCTCAGAGTAATAAATAAGTAAGATTATTTATCAAATTCAATACCCAAAATGCTCTGCAGTTATTGTAATTGGTAAAGTAAACTTCGCAAGCTTCTTTGTCATAATTATTGTCATCAAGACACTTCATTGATAAATCTTGTTCCTGAAAAATAAAATAAATGATAACTTTTTTTTCTAAAGTTATAAAAATACTTTGTGAATAAGAGATACCTTAATACACGGATTACTCAGAGGATTGTTCTGCTGGGTATTTCCGAGGTACGCGCGATTTTTCTTTTCTTTAGGCTTCGGCGCATTTTCACTGGATTCCATCCTTAAGGTTTTTTCCTTTTTTATTGCCAACTGCTTTTACAAACAACGATAAGCATTTTTGCAGGTTATCGGCGGCTGAAAATGACCCCTTAACGACGGATGCTGTGATAACAGCACGCGCTAGAATTTTTTCTGGCACACGTAGATAAATACTAGACGGATAACGCGAGCAAAATTTGCTAAATTTGCACGGTGGCGCCGCATTTATCATTTTACATGTACTACACACAAAAGACAATTTACTTCACTCGGTGCGATAATAAACTGTTCAAATTTTATTATTAATTTGGACAAAATTTATTTATTAATTTTTATAACCGTTAAAAAAAAATTTTACCGCACTTGTATCGTATTTATTTACTATTTACTATTTACACACACTTCGTTCGTAAAAATCTCATTTTCACACCTCGTGAAGTAAAATGTTGGGTGGGGATCAAAATAGCGAATGATAAATTCGCCGATCAACGGTGTTACGTTCGATAGCTCGCTTTCTTTCTCTAGTCATATTCAGGTAATAATCTCAAATGCGTTGAAAATATTGTGTTATAGTGATGCGAGATTCCGATTCGATTATTCGAGAATCGATTTTTTTTCATGAATTAATCGTGATTATTCATCGATTATTTCGACGGTCGATTATTTGCGAATCGATTATTTAGACGGTCGATTATTTGCGAATCGATTATTTTTCTACGATTCTTTTGATAATCGATACTCAAAAATTTTAGCCTAGACGAAAACTGCAGCCAATCAGATGTCGTTTGGTTAATTGTCCCTATTTATTTTTATTGTTTCTTTTTAAATAAAATAAATCAAAATCAGAACGACTCAAATTCCGAAATTTCGAAATAGCGAACCGATTGATATTCAAAATTTTCCAAAATTCGAAACTTTGCATTAAGAAAATCTGTATTTTGAATGATCAAAATCTGGATTTAAAAAATCAGCGGAAAAAAATGTTCGCACTTGCATCGTAATATAATATTATCAAATACCCTGGAACAAATTACCTTTTACAGCACAAAGAAAAATAGGAAATACAAAAAATACGAAATAGTAAAATAACAATTTAAAAAATTAGTAATAATTTATTTTCAGTCTATACATGAGACGATTCGTCTCCGGAATCTGCAGCCATAGCTTCGCGATTCTCGTAAGCCCAAAATCCGTGAAATTCTATGAGAATACTGACCATTGTATCACCTTGACCACTGAAATGAATAATTAAATCTTAGTGTAAACCAGTGAATTAATAATTTAAAAAAAAAAAAAAACGTAAGCAGAAAATTGGCAAGTTTGTACCAAGAGAGCAGATCCTGCAATGTGATTTTACAAGGATCCGCGGGCTTCACCATATCGAATATTTCGTCCTTAACATCCTCGAACGTAACAGGCTCCTGTCCATGTATAGTCATTTCTTTCTGAATCGCCTGAAAAATTTCGAGAAAAATTCATTCATCTAATTTATTTCCATCTGATACAAAGCCAAAATAAAATTAACACTTTATTGCCGGTTTATCTAAATCAAAAATGTTGTAAACTGCAAAAATAGACCAAAATTCGAATTTCGATAAAAGTTAATTTACAAAAAAATACAAATCTTTTAACCCGTAAGGAATAATTGATTTCAACAATTTTCTAAATTGTGAAAAACTGCAAAGATAGACCGAATTTCGAATTTGGATAAAAGTTAATTTAAAAAAATACAAATCTTTTTACCCGTAAGAAATAATTGATTTCAATAATTTTCAAAATTGTGGAAAACTGCAAAGATAGACCAAAAATCGAATTTCGATAAAAGTTAATTTTAAAAAATACAAATCTCTTTACCCGAGATCAGGAAGCAGAGAAAGGTCGTATGGAATAAGCTAAAACACTACTTAAAAGGTGAAAGGAGACAACGAAGAGAAAGGAAAAAAATTCTGACGGAGGAGAGGCGGAAGTTAAAGAGAATAAAAAAAGATAAGAGCAAAGAATATTGGGCGGAAAAGTGGACAAAAATGGAAAATAGCAAGAATGTGACGGAAATGTGGGAGGCGATTATCCCATTTAGACCCAAGAAAGCTAAAATGGGCAAACAAATTAGCAAAGAAGAGTGGATAAACCACTTTAAAGGGCTCCTAGGGGGAGAGGAAGGGTCTGACAATGGAAGCAGGCAAGAGGGGAGGGTTACCGGGCAAGATGGAGAGATGGAGGGAGAGCTAGGAGAGCTAGTAAACAGGGAAATTGGGATAGAGGAGCTAGGAAAAACACTGAGGAAAATGAAAAACCGTAAAGCAGCCGGGGAGGACGGGGTAGCGGCGGAATTTCTAAAAGGGATGCCGAAAGAAGGAATAAATGAATTAAGGGGAATCGTGAATGAGTTTTGGAAACAGGGCGAAATAGGAAGAGGATGGGAGGTGGGAAGGATATTTCCAATCCACAAGGCAGGAGACACGGGATGTGCGAGTAACTATAGAGGTGTGACGCTCCTGAATACCGGGTATAAGTTGCTGACGAGTATAGTGACAGGACGACTAAAATGCTGGTTGGAGAGAAAGGGTATATTGAAAGAGAGCCAGGCGGGATTTAGGAGCGGTCGAGGTACCCGGGACCACATATTCACACTAAACGCCATCATTAACAACAGGCTTAAGAGGAAAGGGGGAAAGTTGCATACAGCATTTGTTGACTTTAAAGCCGCCTTTGACACCGTGGATAGGGGAATAATGATGGAAAAATTACAAAAAGCAGGAGTAAGGGGCAGATTGTTCAGAATCATAGGAAGAATTTATGAAGAAACGATGAACGAAATAATCACAAACGAGGGGATGACAGAAAGATTCAGGACGGTAAAAGGGGTGAGACAAGGGTGCCCGCTTAGCCCGCTGCTTTTCTGCCTATTTATAGAAGATATGGACGACATATGGGAGAGTAGAAACGAAGGGGGTTCAGTGATAGGGCAGACCAAGATATTTGGAATGAAATTTGCCGACGATATAGTGCTCATTGCAGACGATGAAGAAGGGCTTAGGAACATGCTAGGGTCTCTAGAAAAGTATGTCGACAAGAATAAGCTAACGGTCAATATAAACAAGACTAAAATACTGATATTCCAAAACGGAGGTAGAGTCAAACTAAGGCAGAGGTGGAAATATAAGGACAAGGAACTAGAAAGGGTAAAGGAGTACAAGTATTTGGGGGTGTGGTTTTCAACAGGTAATACGTTCGGAAAACATATTAAACTCATGGCGGGGAAAATTAAGAAAGCCAGCAATGGAGCTTGGGGAATATTCAAAAGGGCGAGGATAGGTAGCCTTAAAAGGAGGCTGCACTTAATGCATGCAATAGCAAAAAGCGGAATGCTGTATGGGGTGGAAATTTGGGGGTGGAAACAACGGGAACAGATCGAAAGAATGCAAGCAAGGTATGTTAAAATGGCAATGGGACTCAGGAAAAATACACCAAACTACATCTGGAGAATGGAGTCAGGGTGCAGGGGGATCGGAATAGAGTTATGGAAAAGGGCTGCAAAGTACCTAGCTGAGATCATGAAAATGGAGGATAACAGATGGCCGAAAATTTGTTTGAAGGAGGAAATTAGAGGAATTATTAACGGAAACCCATCTAAGTGGGGAAGAGAACTGCGGACGGCTATGGAGGGAGTTGGGGAAGGGCAAATATGGGAGGCAATAAGGAACGAAAACAAGGAAGAAGTTGGTAGGATAATAGAAAGAGGCATTAGGATAAAGACGGACCAAGAAATACAGTACGATTGGAGCAAAATTGATGCCTCACAATACTGCAAGGAATACCAGAGCAGAAAATTAGGAATAGAAATGGAGGAATACTGGGAGGACAAGGGAATAAGAGCTGAGATCAAAGAAATTTGGGCAAGAATGAGGTGTGGAAATGTGGGGAGGGAAGGAAACAAGGGATTCGTAGACACTAAATGCCGGGTATGTAAGATAGAGGAGGAGACATTAGCACACATAGGCCAGTGCAGGGAAATTCAGAAAACCATGAAGCAGAACTTGGTAGATGGTCTGAAAGAATGGGGAATGAGTGAGGGAGAAGATGCAATGTATCGGAAAATAAATAACGCGCTAAAAAGAGGGACACCTGTAGTGGCTCTTTGTGAGTATGTAGCGGAGTATGAAAGGATGGCAATGAATATAAGTGAGGAGGAGTGAAGAGAAATGAAAATGAGTGAAGCGGCAATTTGTGTAAGAACTGCGGATGAGAAAATTGAAAAAGGAAATATAGACATAGATTTAAGGGATAAATATGTGTGGGATGGGGCAAATGTAAAAACCCGCAAGGGTGTACTATGGAATAAACGATACTACTACTACAAATCTCTTTACCCCGAAGAAATAATTGATTTCAACAATTTTCTAAATTGTAGAAAACTGCAAAGATAGACCAATATTCGAATTTGGATAAAAGTTGATTTTAAAAAATACAAATCTTTTAACCCCGAAGAAATAATTGATTTCAACAATTTTCTAAATTGTGGAAAACTGCAAAGATAGACCGAAAATCGAATTTGGATAAAAGTTAGATAAAAAAATACAAATCTTTTTACCCGTAAGAAATAATTGATTTCAACAATTTTCAAAATTGTGGAAAACTGCAAAGATAAACCGAATTTCGAATTTGGATAAAAGTTAATTTTAAAAAATACAAATCTTTTAACCCCGAAGAAATAATTGATTTCAACAATTTTCTAAATTGTAGAAAACTGCAAAGATAGACCAAGATTCGAATTTGGATAAAAGTTGATTTTAAAAAATACAAATCTTTTTACCCCGAAGAAATAATTGATTTCAACAATTTTCAAAATTGTGGAAAACTGCAAAGATAGACCGAATTTCGAATTTGGATAAGTTAATTTTTAAAGATACAAATCTTTTAACCCGTAAGAAATAATTGATTTCAACAATTTTCAAAATTGTTGAAAACTGCATAGACCGAAATTCGAATTTAGCTAAAAGTTGATTTAAAAAAATACAAATCTTTTTACCCTGAAGAAATAATTGATTTCAACAATTTTCAAAATTGTTGAAAACTGCAAAGGTAGACCAAGATTCGAATTTGGATAAAAGTTGATTTTAAAAAATACAAATCTTTTTACCCCGAAGAAATAATTGATTTCAACAATTTTCAAAATTGTGGAAAACTGCAAAGATAGACCGCATTTCGAATTTGGATAAAAGTTAATTTAAAAAAATACAAATCTTTAAACCCGGAAGAAATAATTGATTTCAACAATTTTCAAAATTGTGGAAAACTGCAAAGATAGACCGAATTTCGAATTTGGATAAAAGTTAATTTAAAAAAATACAAATCTTTTAACCCGGAAGAAATAATTGATTTCAACAATTTTCTAAATTGTGGAAAACTGCAAAGATAGACCGAAATTCGAATTTAGTTAAAAGTTAATTTAAAAAAATACAAATCTTTTAACCCGGAAGAAATAATTGATTTCAACAATTTTCTAAATTGTGGAAAACTGCAAAGATAGACCGAAATTCGAATTTAGTTAAAAGTTAATTAAAAAAAAATACAAATCCTTTTTACCCGGAAGAAATAATTGAGGCAAAACGTGTCCAAGTATCCGCGATTGTTGATATCGAGTATACGAAACAGATAATGCAGACTCTGAGGCTCGTGACGATTTTCCAACGCAAGAACAAAATCGAGATAAGTTTTGTAGTCCATTTCGCCTTCGTAAGTGAGACATTCTTGAAATACTCTTTCAAGAAACACACCAGTTAGTGTACCAGTTCCATAACCAGAGAGTTCTTCCTTGTTTAGCATTCCGTTATGATCGCGATCGAGATTAAGATACTGTCCATAAACCTTAAGGGCCGAAGGTGCGGAAAACCAGTTGGCTTCCTGAAGATCTTTCGGCAAATCTTCGTCCCTTAATTCCAGGAGATCGTCCAGAAAACTGCACGCCAGAATATCCTGAATTCTCACTCTGCCAGTTCTCAGCGGATCCAAGAAGAACAGAAACTTTCTCACTGCTGTACAAACGTAGAACGAGTGGAAGGATTTCTCTAGTCCTTCGAGCTGAGGCAACGATGGAATGAGCTCCAAAATATAATTTTCCAAATCCTGATAAATAAATTACAGTCACTGCTTCATATAGATGTAGTATAAATTTTTAATTATGAGGATAATATTGAAGCTAACATAAAGAAAAATCGGAACTTCCGCCTGTCGATTTTATTTGCCTTGACCAATTTATTAATGTTTTTTTTTGCGCAAAATTGTTGGCCAAAACGAAAAAAAATGGGACTCATATCAAAACATAATGCAGATAAATATGCAACAATTTTCATTTGTCGCTGCTTTAACTTAAATATAATATAAATATTTAATATAATATTATATATAAATAAATGGTAGTTAATGTTAATAAAAATGGTAGTTACAATTTTTTATATCTACGTTTTTATACCGTTTTATTGTATATTTTTCGCTGACTATAAATGTGCAAGAATTAATATTATACAATATATTTATATATTATATTATTATTATTATAATATATAATATAATATTAATTCTTGCATATTTATAGTCAGCGTTAATTCAGCGTCAAAGTTAATTCAGCAATATGCAAGAATTAATATTATATTATATATTTATATATAATATTATATATTATAATAATATTAAAAATGGTAGTTACAATTTTTTATATCTACGTTTTTATACCGTTTTATTGTATATTTTTCGCTGACTATAAATATGCAAGAATTAATATTATATAATATATTTATATATTATATTATTATTATTATTATATATAATATATAATATAATATTAATTCTTGCATATTTATAGTCAGCGAAAAATATACAATAAAACGGTATAAAAACGTAGATATAAAAAATTGTAACTACCATTTTTAATATTATTATAATATATAATATTATATATAAATATATAATATAATATTAATTCTTGCATATTTATAGTCAGAGAAAAATGTACAATAAAACAGTATAAAAACATAGATATAAAAAATTGTAACTACCATTTTTTCATGAATTAAAATTCGATTCAGGAGTGATTAATTACAATAATAATCTTCTATGACTTACAGATTCTCGAAGGTAGCCCTGACCAGTGACATCGTACAAGGAAAGTCCAATTCTAGTCTGATGTAGCCAAACTTTTCTCATGACATAATTGAAAAGTGCCATAATACTGATACGACCGTGAGGATCGCCCTGCTGCAATTTTGCAAATACCACAGCTGTGAAGTAAGTAGCGCATTTAGGTCCAGCCAGTTTCCCAACGCATTTAAAATCCTCGTAATTGATAAGTTGTTCATCGCCCGAAAGTGGAGGACTGTGATGCTTATCCAATAATACCCACAATGCCTTAAGTTCGTTGTTGTCCAACAATTGACGAGATCGTCTTTGCAAAAATAAGGCACGTGTTTCTTCTCTCAATTTTTGTGGCAATATCTCGTCTTCTTTTGGCAACTTGAAATATCAATAAAAATATGTAAAAAATGTATTTATTTAATAACAGTTTTATTCTTTTACATCAATTATACATTTTTAGCGTAGAATATTAAAATTAATTTTTTTTTGGCTGAATATGTAAATCAATTGTACGGAAAAGTTTTTATTACCTTGAAGTAAAATTTTGGTATCACATTGTACGTCAAATCGCTGTCCTGAGCTTTTGTGCCTTTCCATTGTTTGCAAATAGTTTGAAAGTGATTTTCTTCCTTTTTTTCATTTTCCTGTGCATCTTCATTGTCTTTAATAAAAAATGAAGATTTATAAACATAAGTTTTGTAAATCAAAGTTTGAGAAACATTTTTTTTTTAAATTAAAATTGATGTTGAATTTTGAAAATATTTAAATATTTGGGTCTCAAGAATCGCGCAATCGATCAAATTGAAATTTTGTCTTCTTTGTTTCATCGCGAAAAGCCGAAAATAAAGCAAAAGCACAGAACAAAATTCTGTATTTTTGATTTACGTTGTATATAATTATTTAGCACCTTTCTTAATCGCAGCACTTTTTTTAAGCAGCGTCGTCAAATCCATCGCAACAGCATCGTCACAACTGATTTTCAGGTTATGTTGACACGAAAAAAATATGGCGGCTGCTTTAGTATTTAATGTTTTTTCCGTTTTAACTAATTCAGTTTTCAAAGGCTTCAATCGATGCGTAATCGTTTGGCGGTTATGAATATCATAATTAAAACGTTTTGTGCTTTCTAAATTCCACAAAATCACTTTTTTTAAACAATGAATTGGACAGTATTTTGAAAAATTGGACAATCAATCCTTCAGCCAATCGGAGCATTCGATTTAAATCGTATTTCGATTTAACACTTGTGCAAATTTACATTACCGAAAATTTTATTCATGAGCTGATATATTATATTTAATACACGAATGTAATAAAATTACAAATTTTTATATTAAATTTTCTAATTTTCAAAGGATTTTGTAAAGTACTATTTTTTTTTACGCATTTAGGCAACTTTCGGATAATATCTTAAAAATTGCTGCCTCGATTATAAAATTACTCACTCGATCACTTCAACCGCAATTTTTTAACTTTCTAATAATTTCTAATAATTTTTTTTTAATTTTTGCAAAAAATGAAAGAAGAAAAAGGATTTCAGAACCAACGTCGTGATTTTGGTTCTACACAAATTATACAAATTAGTGATGCGAGATTCTGATTCGATTATTCGAGAATCGATTATTTTTCATGAATTAATCGTGATTATTCATCGATTATTTAGACGGTCGATTATTTGCGAATCGATTTTTTTTCCACGAGTCTTTTGATAATCGATTCTCAAAGATTTTTGCATGACGGCAGTAGTCTGCTTTAGAAGCCGAAAAAAAAGCGTTTTTTCAGCAATTTTTTTGAAAGGGAAGGAAATGATTGCGGTAAACGAAATTTTGAGACGATAGAGTATTATATTCATGCTTTAAAAAACAATTTTTATTATTAAAAATTATTGAAATTTTCCAAAGTTGTAACGATTTTTTCTGGGGCGCCTGGAGTCTGGACTTGTAAATCGGTGCCGGTGATGGAGGTCGTGCGATGCATCTGAAACAGTCGAACCAAATTTTTTTTAAATTTTTATAAGTTCCTTTTCTATTTGAACTAAAAAAGTTGGACAAAAGTACGATTTAAATTACTTGTTTTGCAACTTAAAGTGAATTTTTTTTTCAAAAAAGTGAATTTTTTTTTCAAACTTCGAAAAAATTTGGAATTTCATCATTTCTTCGGTATTTTTTTTAGTTCATATAGAAAAGGAACTTATAAAAATTTAAAAAAAATTTGGTTCGACTGTTTCAGATGCATCGCACGACCTCCATCACCGGCACCGATTTACAAGTCCAGACTCCAGGCGCTCCAGAAAAATCGTTACAACTTTGGAAAATTTCAATAATTTTTAATAATAAAAATTGTTTTTTATCAAAACTAATCATTCATACTGGAGGGAAAATGGTGGAGGGATAACGAGTGATTTTTACACATAATATTAATATAATCTAAATTCAATAAAGCATTTCTGGACTAACAAAAATAAAATATTTATGGTGTGTGGTGGCCTTCGAGCTAGCCTATAGGGCAGAGCTTGCAAGAATCTACTTTGTTACAATATATATAGCGAAACAGCGAGATCGCGGTGAAACTAGACACGACGCGAGGAATTGGCCAATCAGATAGACTAGGCGAGAGCCGCAGCCAATCAGATGTCGTCTAGTTAATTTTGCCTATTTATTGTTATTTTTGTTTTATGATTATTCAGTAATTGAGATAAAAATCAGATTTATAATCGATTCTTTTACAATCGATTGATTTCATGCTGATTAATCGAATCGATAATTCTTTTCTGAAAAATTTAATCCATTATGAGAATCGATATTTTTTCATGTATCGTCGCATCACTAATACAAATCAAACGAACGCTAGAAAAATCTGCATCACACACTTTATTTATTATAGAATATCCTTAAAATATGGCACTCGTAATTGTCTATTATAATCATTTAGCTGCATATACAAAACAAAAGAATCATAAAAATTATTTCACTAGCTTTACAAAATCGAGGACACGGGCGCTCCTAAAAATAACAATTCTGTTTGATAAGAATAAATCAAAGTTAGTACATTTTTTAGACAAAAAATGATGATGTCCATAAAGAAACGGTACATTATTATACAACTTTTCATAGTAAGGGCATTGCATTTGACGGTGAATTAACCGTTGGAAGACGTAATATCACGTTTCACATTTTTCCATCAACTCTTAAGGAGTCGAAGACAATGGAAATAGTGTAATTTAGGCGTTAGCAAGACCTGCTGTACTAACAACATTTACATCCATACATTACAATTTTTTCGAAATATTCACTCGCTATTTGTTACATCAGTGATTATACAATTTGTCACTTAAGTTTACTCTTTCACCTCCTATCAAGATACACATATGCAATCAAGAAAATGTTCGGAATGTTAATCTCTTTATCCTCGAATATTTTTCTGCTCTTCTCCTGTTTGATTTCAGTCATTGTCTCAGAACGTGGCTAAATTATACCGAAATAAGAAGTTTACATATTACTTCTTAAAATTAAGATGAACTTTGAACACAAATTGTGTGTAATCCACGAAAAGAAATCCAAAATCGTCTTCTCAATTTGATTACTTAAACAGAAAAGATCCAAAACTTTCCTCTGTATCTCCCATTCGTGTATTTGCTCAGAAGTTGATAAATAATAACGAATGAGGTTTAAAATAGCCAGCGTTTTGGGACATTTACATAATAGCCGTGTCATTCGGCAGACTAAGATAAAAGCGTTCAAAACTTGAGGTTTCCAATGCAAACGTATTTGAGATCGACAAAATCATCGATTCCATGGCTCGATCCTTCCCTTCCAAGTCCAGATTCCTTGACGCCACCGAACGCAGCTTCAGTGCATGAAATCAAACCCTCGTTCACGCCGACCATACCAACTTCCATTTTCTTCGCGACTCGAAATATCTGCGACACATCTTGAGAGTAGAAATAACCGGCCAAACCAACGGGTACATCATTAGCAGCTTTCAGTACATCCTCTTCATTCGTAAATTTATGAATAACCGCAACAGGTCCAAAAATTTCACGATCATAGATCGCCATGTCTTTCGTCACGTTGGTCATCAACGTAGGTTCATAAAAAAGTGGCCCAAGATCCTCGCGGCTTTTTCCCCCGCAGTGAATCTTAGCACCCTTTGATTTCGCATCATCAACGAGGTTCTTAACGATCTCCAATTGGCTCTTCTTGATGAGCGGACCATTCGTCACGTTCTCTTTACTTCCATCGCCCAATGAAATTTCATTCTTGATCTTAGTCAAAAATTTGTCAACGAACGAGTCGAAGACCTTGTCTTGAACGAAAAAGCGATTTGCAGATACGCAAGTTTGTCCGGTATTTCGGAATTTTGATGCCATTGCACCGCCAACTGCGAGATCAACGTCCGCCGTATTGAAGACAATGTACGGGGCGTTTCCGCCTAATTCGAGACTCAAGCGTTTCATCGTTGCGGCGCATTGTTGGTACAATATTTTACCGACTGTCGTTGAACCCGTGAAGGAAAGTGCGCGAATTCGCGGATCCGCGCAAAGTTCCTTGCCAACGGAGGCCGAATTTTTAATGCTCGTTGTGACGACGTTTAATACACCTGCGGGAAATCCAGCTTCTTCAGCTAGACTCGCCAATGCGAGGGCTGTTAATGGCGTGTCTTCAGACGGTTTGATAACGCAGGTGCATCCAGCTGCAATCGCCGCACCAGCTTTGCGAGTTATCATCGCATGAGGAAAATTCCAAGGCGTTATTAAAGCCGCAACTCCAACCGGTTGCTTCAATAGCATTAATTCTCTGTACGGTACGGGACTTTGCAAAATATTGCCATTAACACGTCGAGCCTCTTCCGAAAACCATTCAACGAAGGAATTGCCGTATTTAATCTCAGCTCTCGATTCGGCAAGAGCTTTGCCGTTTTCTTTGGTTAAAATAGAAGCTAATTCTTCGGAATGCTTAACCATCAGGTTGTACCAATTTCTCAGCCAATCGCTACGCTGTTTAGCGGTCGTATGGCGAAATGTATCGAAGGCTTTTGTTGCCGCGTCTATCGCTAATTGCGTGTCTTTGGTGTTCATGTTTGGTACATGACCTATTACACTTTCGTCAACGGGATTTAGGACCTCGAAGGTTTCGCCATTAAGAGCTTTCACCCAATTTCCGTTGATGTAGCTCTGGTCTCGTAGGAGACTCAGAGATCGTGAACTTATTTGAGGAATCGCCGATTGACGAGCAAAAAGCGCTCTGAGTTGAATCATTTTTAATGAAGTGCTAATCCTGAAACATCAATTTTTTTTCATTATTATATTACACGTCTTTATGTATCGCTTTATAATAAAATCTTTGTAACACAAAATCTCGAAGTGCGATAATAATATATCGTGTATCAAGTGCAGAGATGTAAAATGACCGTCATTTTCAACTTGCGTCAGTGACGCATCATTATGACCGTCACGTGACGTCATTTTCAATTTTGCCGATTTTTCTAAGTAAAAATTACCGTCATGTTCATTTACGTTATGTCGCATAACCGTCATTTTCATTCATGTAATGTCACATAACCGACATTTTCATTCATGTAATGTCACATGACCGACATGACGTGCAACTATATTGGGAATCAACACCAAGCAAAAATGGCGGCGTTATCCCAGTCGGTCAAGACTTTGCACTCTTCATTTGTAAGAGTTTTAATTATTTCAACGGATATCATTACAAAAAATGTTTATCCACTTATGAATATCGATTTATATTAATGATAAATTGTTTTTAAAAATAAAATAATAGGTTATGCCGACTGGGATAAAGTAGTTAAAAAAAAATCCACCAGATGTCGTGTTGCTACATGTTATTTCCCAATAGATGTAAAATGACGGTCACGATATTTTTTGTCATTTTTTCCGTCACGATGTGTTCATGCGCACCTTATTTTTCGGATTTTGGTCATTATTGTCATGTTCGTCATTTTAACTCTCGTCATGTGACGGTTCTGTGATAGTCATATGACTGTCACGTGACGGTCATGTTTCGGCTTTACATCACTGATCAAGTGGCGAAAGGGCCTGGAAATGTTCACTTTGTGATTGGCTATTACAAAATAGTATATTACGATACAAATGCGGAAAATCTTTTTCTGACGAGTGTGAATTTGCAGCACAAGCCGAAGGCAAGTGAGGTAAGTTTTTTTCGGGGAGTTTAAATTCCGAATTTTCATAAAGTCGAATGTGGCTTAAAATAGTCTTAGTTCAAAAAAATTTGAAAAATGTCTAAAAATCTGAGGAAATTCTAAAAAAAAAATCCGAGTTTTCATAAATAAACGTTTGATCAGTCGCCTGTAGATTTATTTATTTTTCTATTTTTTAATTTTTTTTTAGTTCAAAAAGCTTAAAAATTATAAGAAAAAATCTCGCCCGCTTTGGCTACAAGCTAGACAATTTTGATATTCAACAATGTATTTTTCGGAATTTTTTCAGATTTTTAAATTGTACCATTCGATGTCACTTTAAAAAAAAATTTTAAAAAGTTTGCAAAAAAAAAAAATTACGAGTCAAATTGGGGAAGTCAAAGGTCAGACTCAGGTCGAATGGGGCTGGAATGCCCCATATATATATATTTTTTTTGTGATTGGTGAGAATTTTTAAAGTCCCGTATAAAAAATAATCGATTGCCATTATGTTGTAGAGGTTAATGCATAGTATTATTATTATTGAAGCTGAAAACGATTGATTGCACATAATAGCTCACTTCTGATTGATCCAATGTCAAATTCATAACAGATTAGTTGTATTTGCAATAATTCACGTGTAAAACCGGGTTAAAAACTATCAATCTATTGTACACTTACCTCGTACAGTAGAATTAATACAGCGGAATTGCACTTATTTACGAAACAAAAATATAAAGTAACAATGCGGATGCAGGTTTGCCGGTGCTTCACGAAATCCGTTGAGAGCACAAACTCGAATGACGTCTATCATTCATCTGCGTTAAATTATAAATGACGATAAACGGCGGAGCCTGTTATCGTTATGTAAAACGGGGAGAATACAACAGTCGAAATGGTAGGGATTGTACACACGGAGTCAAAAGTTAGTCGATGTTGGATAATAAAGGCAATCCACAGCCAGCATGAAAAATTTCTCAAAGCCTTTCCTAAAATTTAATAAATAATTTTTGTTGTTAATTTCCATCTTAAAATAATTTACGTCATAGTACTGAAGACTTATTTTCTTTCCAATTCAAATGCGAAGTTAAATTTACATTCAAGAGTTTATAAAAAAATATATAAAATCTTCACTGTGTAAGATATAACGTTAATACAAATGTATATCTTCAATTTTTTTAAAATATAAAAAATTGCAGGAATTACTGCAAAATGCTAAAAAATAGTACCAAATTTGGCTGATATTAGAAAGATCCAGTAAAATATGGTTTAATTGACAAAAATTGTATAAAATCTCAATGTTTATGCGTGATTTAAGCGATTGAATGAGCACATCAAAGTCTTCGTAAGTTTCCCGCGTGTTCACGAAGCTCCTAGATTTTCTTGGTTGACTGTACGAAAAAGGAGAGCCATGTGAAATGTAAGTAACAGTGGAAACCGCTAAAGGCGACCCTCGACCGGCGTCTATTAGTCAACAACGTCAACAAACTGTGTAATCTTTTATCAGAAGCATCGCGCTAAAGTTTGTCACCGAGTGATATTTTCAGCGACAATTTGTGATAAATCCGTCGGTACACGATGAACAATACGAAACGAACAATATACGTTGGTATGTATGAAAAATATGATTTAAAAACTACTATAAGTTATAACCTCCAAATTGCCGGTATTTCACGTGTATATCATTGAAAATAAAATACTATTAACATCAAATCATTTGTGCTCACTCACAGCGGAAATATTTCGAGTTTGGTAGTCTCGCTATTGTTTATTTGTTTTCCCTCTGTCGGGTTTTAAAGTCTTTATCAATTCAAACGAGTGTCAACGTTCGGCTGTAATATTTTTATGAATTGCGTAAGGTTAGGATTGCCGAAGTCGAAATTGTTGACAAACGGTTAAATAGCCGGATATTTAATCGGTTAAATGACGGATGATCGGATGAATGTCTTCCGAAAGGATATCCTCGCAAAAAATATCCATGGGATATTTTTTTTTGTGGAAAATGTCCCTGGGATATTTTTTTGTGGAAAATGGCCATGGGATAATTTTTTTGTGGAAAATGTCCATGGGATATTTTTTGTGGAAAATATCCATGGGATTTTTTTTGTGGAAAATATCCATGGGATTTTTTTTGTGGAAAATATCCATGGGATTTTTTTTGTGGAAAATATCCATGGGATATTTTTTGTGGAAAATATCCATGGGATATTTTTTGTGGAAAATATCCGTGGGATATTTTTTCGTGGAAAATATCCATGGGATATTTCTTCGTGGAAAATGTCCATGGGATATTTCTTCGTGGAAAATGTCCATGGGATATTTTTTCGTGGAAAATGTCCATGGGATATTTTTGTGGAAAATATCCATGGGATATTTTTTGTGGAAAATATCCATGGGATATTTTTTGTGGAAAATATCCATGGGATATTTTTTGTGGAAAATATCCATGGGATATTTTTTGTGGAAAATATCCATGGGATATTTTTTGTGCAAAATATCCATGGGATATTTTTTGTGGAAAATATCAATGGGATATTTTTTGTGGAAAATATCCATGGGATATTTTTTCGTGGAAAATGTCCATGGGATATTTTTTTGTGAAAAATATCCATGGGATATTTTTTGTGGAAAATATCCATCGAATATTTTTAATGGAAAATATCCATCGGATATTTTTTGTGGAAAATATCCATCGGATATTTTTTGTGGAAAATATCCATCGGATATTTTTTGTGGAAAATATCCATCGGATATTTTTTGTGGAAAATATTCATCGGATATTTGTTGTGAAAGATATCCATCGGATATTTTTTTTGTGAAAAATATCCATCAGATATTTTTTTGTGGACAATATCCACAAAAATATCTGTGGAATTCCATCCACGAAAAAATAATTACAAAAAAATATCCACAAAAAAATATCCTGAAAAAAGATAGTGGTTAAATAAATAACCCTGATTATTAAAACAGGCAGTAAGTATAAACAATTCTTTTATATTTGCAAGTTCAGGACTTACAATGTTCTATCTGCATCATTATTCAAGCTATCTAATATCCATTGGCCACAAATCTTATTTGCATCAAGATTATTTTTATCTGAATATAAATAATCAGACTGATAAAGGTAAGAGTGTGTTGTTGGCCTGACAATTAGCAGCACACTGAAAGTGGTGCAACAACAGAGTTGGAATACATGCAGTGGCTAAAAAAATAATAACAAGTCTGATATATTTTTTCCTATATACAAATGAATACCAATTTTCAAATGGCTTTTCATTCTGAAGCATAAAAAAAGCATTATCACAGTGACAAAAAATTCAAACTGTATTTATTTGAATACAATATCAATTTGATATCAATTGAATAATTGCAAAGCTCACTTTTTTATTGTTCTAATTTTTTTACGCAATATCAAAATGCATTTTTTAATCCAATTTGCCTTTCAATATAAATTACAATACCATTTGGCAATCGAGATTACCAACTTTTTCTTCTAAATAAAACCCCATTTTTTCGTAAAATATTGCGCTCCCGACAATAATCCGTGATGATAAGATATTGTCGCGTACTGATAAGGTTTTGGCATAAATAAATATTGACGTATCTTAATTACATTAATCATGTATGTTTTCTTCGTAATTGTCGGAAGGAACGTCGAATTCTGTTTGATGATTAAATTATTCGATTAGCTGATAAAATGCAGTCGATTTTTAACAATAAAAGCACAGAGAACAACATTTATTGGAGCCCAACAAGATTAATTTTTATACGATTGTATAAATTGTACTAAAAATATTGTGTACAATTTTTTTCTTAAAAAAATCTTAAAGGGTTCTTACAAAAATTCCGCGTACAATCACATGATTCCATAAACGAATTACCAGGCTGATAATCAAATCTTTATCCTGCATTGTTATAAAAAATAAAAAATAATAAACTAACCGTTTAATTTCAGGCGGCCTTGCGGAAGAGGTTGATGAAAAAGTATTGCACGCGGCATTTATTCCATTCGGTGAAATAGTCGACGTGCAAATTCCATTGGATTACGAGTCGGAAAAGCATCGAGGATTTGCTTTCATTGAGTTTGAAATGGCTGAAGATGCGGCAGCAGCTATAGATAATATGGTAATGATAACGAAAATGTTGATAAAAACGGGAACATTTTGTTATTAAAAATAAGAAAAAAATCTTACTCCAAATAAAATTAATTGTGATACTATTAATTTTTTGTTTTTAATTTTACAGAACGATTCCGAACTTTTCGGTCGTACAATAAGGGTCAATATTGCCAAACCACAGAAAATCAAAGAGGGATCATCCAAGCCAGTTTGGGCCGACGATACGTGGTTGCAAGAACACGCGGGCGAAACCCTTAAGACCGACGATTCCACGGCGACGAACGATGAACCGCCTCCCAAAAAGGCGAAACAAAATCCTCAAGTGTACCTCGACGTTAGTATAGGCAAACAAGAGCTGGGACGCATGATAATAATGCTCCGAACGGATATTGTACCCAAAACAGCCGAAAACTTTCGGTGTCTTTGCACCCACGAAAAAGGCTTTGGATATCAAGGAAGCGTCTTTCATCGAATTATTCCTGACTTCGTATCCTTTGCTAACGTTTATTCGCAAATTTTTACCACAAATATCACTGCAAAGTTTTCCTTATAAGAAAATAATATAATATTATATATATAATAATATATTATATATATAATAATATATAATAATATATAATAATATATTATAATATATATATATATATATAAAATATATAATATAATATAAATATTATATGTATGTAGATAGTTTTATTTGCATAACTTTTTAAAAGTTTTTTACAAAGCTTATAAAATCTAATATAAATATTATATTATTTTATAAAGAAAATAGTATAATATTTATAATATTATATTATTTTTTTTTTACCAATATATTCGGAAAAATTCAGTTTACATTATGTTAGTTTTTTATTCAGATCGAACAGAAATTGCCTGCGCAAATGAATTTATTCTCGAGTTTCGGACCGATTGTCCTATCCAATCCGTGTTAAATTACCTAATTTTGAGAATAAATTTCTCGAAAACGAGACTGTGAACCCAATTTTGGAAGAAGGCTATCGATAAAACTCAGTTTTCTGTACTCCCTGTAAAAATTTCATCAAAATTGAACAGTAACGACTTTTGTTAAGGATATCCTTAAGGGATCTTTCCAGTGTGACGGCTCGAAAAATAGCCTATTTTCACGATTTTTTTTCGGACGATTACTAAACGCCGATCAATCTGAAATTTTTATGACATATTAAGGTAATCATGAAGGACAGAAAATGATTTTTTATAAGACGATTTTTATTGTTTAAATATTTTTTTTTAATTGTTGAAAATAATGTTGATGAAAAAGATAGCCTCATGGTGGACATTCTAGGGGTCGCAAATTTGATCTGAAAAAAAAAAAAAAAACCCGAAGGATTATTAATTAGAATGCGATTGGCTATCGCGCTATGGAGGTTTTTTTTTTTTAAATCAAAATTGACAAAATGGCGGCGGTTTGAACAAAAAGTACCAAAATTAGCCGTTTTTTTCGACAGTTTTTCTTTTTAAAAAAATGGGAATATTTAAAAAAAAAAAAAGCTTCCGTAGCACGATAGAGAGTAGCGTGAAGAATGTTCTCCTAAAATTTGAAAACGATCGCTTGAAAACTGTTCCCTGGAGAATGTCAACCGTTTTGAAAAATGTCGTTTCGAGAAAAACGCGTTTAAAGTTTTGAGTGTAGAAATTTCATATACCTAAATTATGTACTTACGACGAATTGGCGATGCCAGGTCCATAAAGTATGTCAGCGAAGTACTTCGAATTTCGCTTTATAAATCTGAGAGAATGTTTTTGACCGTAAATACTAATGGATGACAAAAAAAAATCGATTTTTCTTCACACTGCAAAGATCCCTTAAGGGGATGCTGGAGTAGATTTTGATACCGACTTTGGTCGGTAAGTTTCCCGATCAGGACACAGGTGGCGTCAAGCAGTCTGCTTACTTTTGGCAAAAAATACCGAAAGCAAAATGGCCGCACACCATATGTCAACAGACCTTTGCTGTACGATATAATTGTTTCTGGAAATTAGATATGTAAAATCAGACCGGACGTCAATTCTGTGATGATTTCTAAATATTCCAAAACCATCAGAATGTTAACTACACAAGCCAAATCCATATATAGTGTATACTACTGTCGCATTGCAGAGGCTCGGAGCTTTTGCCAAAAGTAAACAGCGCCACCTGTCTCCTAATAACGGAACTATATTCATGATCTTTACCAGCTCTGGACCTGTGCGAAAAGCAAACAGTCTTTGCAATCGTAGTATACACTATTCGTGGATTTGGTTTGTGTAATCGACATTCCGACGGTTTTTAAAGGTTCAGGAATAATCAAAGAATGGGTGTCCGGTCTGATTTAACACATCTGAGTTCCAGAAACGTTTGTATCTTACCTCAAAGGACCTGTTGACACTTCGAGCGGCCATATTGTTTTTTGAGAGCTTCAGTAATTTATTCTACAGTGAACGGGACAAGTCCCTTGTACACGAAAAGAATGGCGAAACAATCATTTACACTTATAACAATTTACATATACATACTTTAAACTCTATACAATGAAAAAAAAAAAAAAAAAAAAAATTACCTAACTTACGGAACATCAATAAGTAATATATATTGGTTTAGGGCGCACAAAAATATAGACGGAGGAGATATGAAAAAATCTAACCACACTGAAGCAGTATTTCCATCCCGAAAAATTCGAGTTAGCGGCTCATTAAAACCATAATTAGTACGGTGAATTTGTGAAAAAAAGATTCGATGGTTACGCACGTTACGCAATGGAACCGAGACGGTGACGGCCGACAGGAGCTCAGGGCAAATAACCGCTGCGTGGATTATTTTATATAGCAGCATTAATTCTGCTTTCAGCCTACGCGAAGCTAGAGAGCACATATGCAATTCCGCACGCAGGAATTCATTATGTGATCTTCCAGTCACTCCGAATTTAAACCATAAAAAGTAATATACAATTTCTTACATTTCTTGTAATGTTTTGAACAGTAATTGGACCAGACACCCAAGCATGAATGTTTTTATTACATCCCTGTAAAATTGGAAGTATATTTGTAGCATATTTTCGACGAATAGTGTAAACTACGAAATCGCCTATTTTTACCGACCAAAGTCGGTAAAAAAAATCTACTCCAGCATCCCCTTAAGGAATTACAATAACTCTAAATGAATTCCTTAATAAACGATAAACAGATGTGCCAAGGCGGAGATTTCACGAATCACAACGGAACCGGTGGAAAATCCATCTACGGAAACAAATTTGACGACGAAAATTTTGAGCTCAAGCACACAGGTGCCGGAACCGTTTCCATGGCGAATTCCGGCCCGAATACCAATAGTTCGCAATTTTTTCTCTGCACAGCTCGCACAGATTGGCTGGACGGTAAACACGTTGTATTCGGTCACGTGATCAGCGGACTGGATGTCCTCAAAAAAATGGAAAAATGCGGAAGCAAGTCGGGCACACCGTCTCAAAAAATAGTGATTACCGCTTGCGGTGAATTGTCTTAGATATATCAATTGTATATTTATAAATAAAATTTTACAACGTATTTATTGTGTAATGAAGCGAATGGATGTGTGAGTAACTAAAGGAAATTAAAATAATGGTAGAAAAAACGTTACTAGGTCCTTTTTTCAGAGCGTTTGGCTTTTTTTTTATCCATTCGTATTAATAATTATCTGGAATATTACATGATTTAAGATTTTTTCGTCGCTTTTAGCTGCGCTTGCTGAAACATCTGTTGCAATTTGTCCAATTTTTCGCGGTGCGTTTCCTGCTTTTTGTCCAGATCCGATATGAGATCTTCCGTTCGCTTCCTGCAAAATGATTTATTTATTTATTTAAGCCCTTGAAAATACATTATAATATAATGACAGATGAATTAGCCAAAGCATATATAAAAACACATGTAAAACCTATTTTTTATTTTTTTATTTTTTATTTTTAAAGACAAGCATATAAATTAAAGGGAATCAATCAGCATAATGTAGTCATTAAATGATCGCAAAAAAACCGATTTGTTATTTATCTTGACAAATCGATGTGAGGAAATATTTGAAATTCTTCATTTTTTTTTAAAGGGAAAATCCCATTTTTTGCACAGTGTGTTTTTTTTAAAATTATCTCTGCATTTTAAATAATTCCGCATCTGCTAAAAGTGATGGAAAATTTTGTCATATTCAGGAGTAGATTTTAAAGAAATACTTACAATTCATTAGAAATGTACTCCATGCGTTTTGCCACATTCTGTTTGGCATCAACCAAATCCTGCTTGATCAAAACTGGCCCAATTAATTTGAATACTTCATTGCCTGATTTTAAAAGATCCAGTTCCTCTTTAACTGCAGCATTTTCATTGAGTTGGCCATCAAGTTGCTGACGTTTGACGAGCGCCTTGTGATAGTCTGTTTATTGAAATTCAAAGTATAGAGAATTGATGTAAATTTATATTAACAAAAAATATATATTAACATTGTCAAGTCTCCTAAATATTATAAAAATAAAGTTGTGGCTTCTAAAAAAAAATATCATTTTACAGCCATAAAAAATGAAATATTTTCATAAACAATATATTTTTTATAGCTCAGTACATTAATTAAACAAGGATGCAAAATAAAACCTTGTACATTGCATCCTCATAATTTGTCTCTTTTTACAAAGTTGGGGTATGTTAATAATCATTTTTTGCTTCCTCATAGAGGAAGCTTTGTTTTCATGAAAAAAAATTTTTTTCGAGATTTTTATGTCAGGACACTTAAAATTGTCCAAAACGTCCAGAAAAGTGATCTAGAAAAAATGTCCGTATGTGTGTGTGTGTGTGTGTATGTATTAGGGTGGCCCAAATTTCAGCTGTATTTTTTAATTTTTGGTCTCACCCCATAAAATAGTTGTTTTCTGTGAAAAAACAATTTTCATAAAAAATGGAGATTGCGAAAAATTATTTAGAGATCGCTCAACAATTTTGAAAATTTCCGAAACGTTTTCTTTTTCTTTATTTTTTGTAATCTCTCACCCCTCATATCATCTTGTTATCTCATTCCTAGTTTATGGTCGAAATTTTGGAAAAAAATATTAACTTCAAAACGTCGCTCAATGACAAAAAACATTTTGGAATTTATTTTCAATTTTTATTTTTTTCTCAACTTTCACCCCTGATTTTCATTCATTATCAGACGTCTAGTTCATAGTTTAAAAAATGTTATGAAAATATTAACGTTAGGCTGTCGCTGAAAGAAGTAAGGCGTTTTTTTTGCTAATCGAGAATCGCGAAAAACGACTTATTTCGTTCAGCGATCGCCTAACGTTAATATTTTCATAACATTTTTTAAACTATGAACTAGACGTCTGATAATGAGAAAATCAGGGGTAAAAGTTGAGAAAAAATAAAAATTGAAAATACATTCCAAAATGTTTTTTGTCGTTCTGAGACGTTTTGAAATTAATATTTTTTTCTAAAATTTCGAACATAAACTAGGAATTAACTAGGAGTTAACAAGATGATATGAGGGGTGAGAGATCACAAAAAATGAAGAAAATTTTTTTTTTTCGAAAATTTTCAAAATTGTTGAGCGACCTCTAAATAATTTTTCACAATCTCCATTTTTCATGAGAATTTTTTTTGACCGAAAACAACTATGTTATGGGGTGAGACCAAAAATTTAAAAATACAGATGAAATTTGGGCCACCCTAGTGTGTATGTATACAACTCCGAAAATTCGAACGCCGATAACTCAAGAACGGTTTTGTATATCGCGCTCAAATTTGGCACACTAGTGTAGCAGCAGCCCCTCTTCAACTGTACCAATTTTCGACAAAATCTGTGCGAAAATTTCGATTTTATGCCGTTTTGAATTTTTTGAAAAAAGGACGTTGTCGCTCTAACTTTCGTAAAATTTAGTCTATTTTGCTAAATAGTTGGTTATAAGAGTAGGTGCACTCAATGCTGTTTGGTATTGAATTTGGCTCGAATCGGTAAAGTGGTTCAGATTTTATGGAATTTGGAATTTTTCAAAAAATTGACATTATCGCTCTATTGTAACTTTTGCAAAACTTGAAATAGCGAGCTCAAATTTTGTATATAAATGAAACAATATTCAGCCATTATATATGTATAATTTAGTGACAAACGGTATGAAATTTGTGATTTTATGGAATGTTGAATTATTTTTAATAATATACGTTATCTCATTTACTTTCGAAAACGCTCTAATAATAACGAAATAACGGGGTAACGAAATAGAAAAAGCAAATTCACAACATGTTTATTTATCTAATTTAAAAAAGGATGGAAAGTAGAACCTTGCACATTGCTTCCTCATTATTTTTCGTTTTTTACAAAGCTTCCTCTATGAGGAAGCCAAAATTGAATAACATACTTTTTTGCTTCCTCAGAGAGGAAGATTTGTAAAAAACGAAAAATAATGAGGAAGCAATGTGCATGATTTTACTTTACATCCTTTTTTTTTAATGTATCAATTGATTTTTATAAAATTATACCAAATTTGACTAGTATTGTATTGTATTGTATTGTATTTATTGATGGATGCACCAGGAATGAGTATGTTTTACATATTTGATTTACATGTTTACATACCCTAACACTCACGAGAACGGTCAGAATAACAGGGAAAATGACACAGTCGTTTTTGTACACTTTAATAACGGCGCGTTTTGCCAAAATAACAAAAAAAATGACGGTGACCAGGAGATAAGTCATGGTCACCGTCATTTTTTTACTGTTACACCGTTATTATGACCAAAATCGCACCGTTATTAAGATGTACAAAAACGACTGTCATTTTTTCCGTCATTATGGCCGTTATATCACCGTTATCGTGAGTGCTAGGGTAGTTACTTATAATGCTAATTTCATTGGTTGTGGCAACTTAATCACCATCTCATTCACCTAATGCGAGTCACATAAGCCCTAGCCTGGGTTTGTTCGCGACTACAATCCATAATTACTTACAACTAAGAAAAATAAAAATAAAATAAAATTGCATTAAATTTCTATTCTATTCTAAATTGCATTAAAATTTGAGCTGATTCGGTCAAATTGTTCACATTACGATGGTACGATTTTGAATAATGATAACAATATCAGTTCTAAATAATTTAGAAAAATAATTTTTCCGCTTATTAAATATTTTGATTTTAAAAAAAGTCCAATTTTATAGAAAATTAATTTTTTGTAACTCTAAAGTGTCTTGGCAATTATTGGGTTAAAGTTTCGTGTTTCTTTCAGATTTATAAACTGTTGATCCATTTGTCACCATATATGGACATCCTGCATGGAATCACATATATATTTGTCAAAACTTCAAATTCACGAAAATATTTTCAGTTTTGACAATTTTGTGATCAACTCAGTAAATGACAAACGAACAACAAATTTTTTCTTCTAAATACAAAAATTTCCGAATAAACTAATAATAAACGAATCGTGGATAAAAACTAACCTTTCTGAATCTGCTTGTAAAGATCGATTTCCGTTTGAAGTTTCTTCTGAATTTCGTCCACCATTTTATCTGCAGTAATAATAACTACTGTCGAACAAAAGTACGTCAACAAAAGACGCAATTAACCAGCAAATATAATGATATTTTATTAGAGAAAATCTCAATTTACAAGAATGAGATACAAGACGGATTTTACTTTACTCGTTTCGTGATTCAGTCGGTAACAAAACTTTTTTTTACAGATCAACTTGAAGTTGGCTGCAGTAATCGATTCTAAAGAATCGATTTTAAAGAATCGATTCTAAAGAATCGATTTTAAAGAATCGATTGTTGCTTTAATATCAAGAATAAGAAGAAAAAAAAATTCGTTGTGGCATATACGTCGTCTGTCAAATTGTAAATAGTCAACAAAAACTACAAACTTTTGAACAGTTGAAACAATTGATTGCGTATACAATTTTTTAATTACATAATGTAAAATGAATTTGGCGTTCAACGGAATCTCCGACAAATGACAACCAATTGATACTTCTTGCTATTAACCGGTAAAAAGTTACAATTATTTGAGGTTATGTTAAATAACGAATGTGTCATATTGATAAGAAAAAAATCACACGTTGCTTATTATTGGAAATATAAGATTATTTTTTCTCAAAAAATAATGTTGGTTATGTACTGGAAGATAAATACTGGAATTTTTAGTAGTTAAGCATGTCCAGAATTTTTATGATAATTTACGCAAAAATCGATTTATCTATAAATCGTTAGAATTTTCTAAACTCTGCGACAAGCGCAAACTAACAAAAATATTGTAATCATCAATAAACTTGAAAATAAGAAAAAATTATGCTTCTAAAAAATTTGTAGTTTGTCGATTGACATTTTTTATAACGATAACAATTTTTGTACGAGTCGAGTTTTTGCATTAATTTAGAAAAAAAAAGATAATTTATTACGAGTTAAAATTTTCATCAGTTTTTGTGTTAATATTTAGAAAAGGTGAAAATATTTCGTTCAGTATTTTTGATTATATGAAATTTATTATATTATATATGTTTTTGTTTTTTTTCAGAAGCGACGTTAAATAATAATCAGACAAAAAAAACTGGTTGATTTTTAAAAAAAAGTTTTAAAAAAATCGGTAATAGAAGAAGCAAAACGTGTGGTAATAAAGTTTGATAGTCAAACTATGTGCGGGAAGATTTCCAAAGAATCGCGATGTTCAAATTGGAGTCTTACATAACACCGGTAATTCTCAGCTATGTCGAGAAATATGTCAAAAACTTTAAACCGGAGCAATCGCAGGTAGGTGAATATTTTGCGCACAAAATGTGTGCGAATAGATGTAAACAATATGTGTTTATTTTTTTTTTTAAGGTGTCGCTATGGGGTGGAGACGCGTCGTTTCAGAATCTCGACTTGCGGCTCGAAGTTTTGGAGGAACAGCTCAACCTTCCGTTCACATTTGTCAGTGGACATATTCACGAGTTGCTCATCCATGTGCCTTGGGTGAAAATAACATCAGAACCGATAGTCGTGACGATTAACACCATAGGTACGTCAAAAATAAAAAATCCTGAAGAAGCTGTATTTTTTTCTATGTTACTTACATTTAGGAAAATTAACACCAGTGTAAGTATATTGTTAAAAATATTTTGTATATACCTTAAAAATTACCCAACATTTTTTCATCTGTAAAATATAATAAGTGATGTACATTTATATATTTCATCTGTGAAATATATAAAGTGATATACAAAGAAGACCGATAGATATATGTAGCATTCTCTGTCAATTTAGCCACTTTTTTTTTCGACCCTCTCCGATTTGCCCTGTAATTGGTAATATGAATGTACCACTGAAAGACACTCTATGTGAATTTTTTCAGATTATTTAAAATAATTTTTCAGAAAATGGCTTTTTTTATTCAAGTGCAAATATTTCAGAATTTTAAAGTTACTGAAAAAAATGTCTGCGCATAAAAGTTGTCGTTTATTGTTAGCTTTCGAGCGGAATATTCCAAATAATTGTCACGTTCCTGTGAGTATGATTTATTCCGAAAAATGGAGGAATTATTTTTTAATTAAAAAAAGGATATTTTTTTTACTGAAAAAATTACAGATTGTTGCTACATGACTGTTGATATCACAAAAAAATCGCCACAGTGGCACCGATCGATCTTCTGGTATTAAAAAATGCATTTTGTGTGAAAGTTCCGAAAAACGGGGGCATTATTATTTTTTTGATAAAAAAAAGGTCACTTTTTTTTGGCTAATAAAATTACAGAGTATTCTTGCATGACTGTAGATATTGCAAAAAAATCGTCATTTATAATAAATAAATAAATAAATGAATGAATGAATGAATAAATAAAAATTTAATAACCCAGATATCTCTGGGATTTTGGTAGGCTAATTAGATTTTAAGTACTTTTTTTAAAAATAATATAAGAGCGCGCAATACAATTTTGCTTTATTTAAAAATTATTTTAATTATTATATTAATCATTTAATTTATTTAAAATTATTATATTAATCATAAAAGAAACAATAATCTTCTGTGACGTTCAATTTCAGAATGTATCTTGAATCTAAAAGAACAAGGACAAGCGGAGAGTTCTACGACTATAAATCGTGGATCTGGACAAAAATCTATACAGTACGTGCGTTGGTTACCGAATTATTTTTCTGTACATTATTATGAGAGCTAAAGAAATTACTGCAAGGAAGAAAAAGAGTTTTTTTGAGCTTGGACTTGAATTACATTCATCGTTTGAGAATATTTTTCTTTCGATGTTAATATCATCTGTATAAGAATATTTATATTCATTAAATTATCTGCAGAATGGAATATGTAAATATTTATTTTTATCAATGTTTTATATTAAATTTTATTAAATTTTGTGTAGGGAAGAAGCGCCACCGGGATACATAAAAAGCATAGTGACAAAAGTCATAAATAACATCACGATTAATTGCAATAATTTGATTTTAAAGTTGGTGGAGGAGGATATTGTCTTGAGCGTTAACGTCAGATTTTTGAGTATGCAAACGGTTAACAACAATTGGGAGCCCGCGTTTACAGGTATGTTTAATTAATTTATAACATGTAACAATGACGATTTTAACAAGTTGTGGTTTTTAAATATTCTTAGATGTGTCGAGTTACGAAGTGACGCTTAGAAAAATTATAACAGTTGAGGATTTGACTTTGTGTTTGGACAAGATGGATACAGCTGGAAAAATAGAAATATATCAAGTTAGTATTATTCATACGCTCTTTATATCGATAGTAAAAAAAAAGAAAAAGAAAGTTTCTATGATCACTCCATAATTATGATTATTTTAGGATCCCGTTCTCTACCGTTGTTCAATGATGATTCGACTGATGATGAATTATCATAGCAACCTCGCTAATTACGCGACACTCACGAGATTCGATCTTCATTGTGAAAAAATGGAATTTAGCATGACTGAACAACAATTACCGATGCTGTTACGATTGGTCGCTTTAATTACCGATCTTCAGGCAAAACAGTTGGTTGTTCGCAAAGAAAAATCGATGGTTTCTTCCGACGAACGAGGAGAAATTGTTCAAGGTTTATAAACTTTTACAAACTTCGATCTAGCGAGCACAAATTTTTATTGAGTAAAAGTCGGTAAAAGTGTTTGGATTTTGAAGGAATTTGATGATTTTTGTTGATTATTTCTTGACGATGACAATTTCTCTAAAATTCTGTTTTTTAAATTTATTTATTTAAAACGAGGATGCAAAGTAGAAGCTTACACATTATTTTTCGCTTTTTACAAAGCTTCCTCTATGAGGAAGCTAAAATTGATTAACACACTTCTTCGTAGACGTAAATTTGTAAAATCGAAAGATAATGGGATAGTATTTTTTTTTCATAACAGACGATGATGATCAAGTG
The DNA here is from genome assembly GCA_963970395.1 of Ephialtes manifestator. Classification (NCBI taxonomy): domain Eukaryota; kingdom Metazoa; phylum Arthropoda; class Insecta; order Hymenoptera; family Ichneumonidae; genus Ephialtes; species Ephialtes manifestator. The sequence continues at coordinate 26,822,074 of OZ019982.1, read as the reverse complement.
CACGGTACGTCACCGGAAGGCCCAAGTTGGGGTGGTTGGGCCTGGAACACTGTGACATCATTTTTACCTGTTGATTGGGACTCCGATTGGTCGAATGAGCAACAAATAGCTTCTACCGGTTACATGGTTCACGTTGGTGTATATATCGACGACGCAGCATTGACTTTTAAGGTACTAGTCCTTCACATTATTTTTTAAAAGGAGAAATAAGTGTTTTTTTTAATTTCCATAACTGTTTTGCACGTAAAAACATCAGAGGCACAAAAATAGTTCTTAAATCGTACATTTTTGATTGATATATTTTTTTTCTTTCCCAGACTGTGGAAAGTCTTCAAGAACAGTTTTCAGAGATTTTACAAATCTCGGAAAATCCGATACAATCTATTCTCGTACATTTTGTGACGTGATTTTTTTAAATTGCAGTCACAGGGATTTTTGCTGGCGATATAGTCATTGTTTCGTCGCTGCCCCTCCTCGAATTGGTATCTTCGCTAAGAATAATCGTTTCCGAGAAGTATGAAGTTGAGGCTTGGCTACCTATTTTATTGGTATCCCAAAAATTAACTAAGCTACCGTTTTCTCTGAATTTGATCTCAATCGTTAGCTTTTGCTTCGGGCTTTCGATTTTATTGGAATCCAATAATACTTTTATTGTATTTTCGATTTTATTGTAATCCGAGGAATACCGATTCGTTAATACCGGTGAAACAAAAATTAACTGGCGCCCACCGTGGTTTGATTTTCGTCAAGAAAGCTATTTACTGGGCCTCGACCTTCCCTACCACAACCTAGCAGTCTGAGCGCATCCAGTTGCGTTTGTTAATTTTACGCGACCCCAAAAATTAACTAAGCTACCGTTTTCTCTGAATTTGTTCTCGACCGTTAGCTTTTGCTTCGGGCTTTCGATTTTATTGGTATCGAGCCTTATCAACTCGATTCCTCGGCCATACCGGTGCGTTAATACCAGTGAAACAAAAATTAACTGGCGCCCACCGTGGTTTGATTTTCGTCAAGAAAGCTATTTACTGGGCCTCGACCTTCTCTGCCACAACCTAGCAGTCTGAGCGCATCCAGTTGCGTTTGTTAATTTTACGCGACCCCAAAAATTAACTAAGCTACCGTTTTCTCTGAATTTGTTCTCGACCGTTAGCTTTTGCTTCGGGCTTTCGATTTTATTGGAATCGAGCCTGATCAACTTGATTCCTCGGACATACCGATTCGTTAATACCGGTGAAACAAAAATTAACTGGCGCCCACCGTGGTTTGATTTTCGTCAAGAAAGCTATTTACTGGGCCATACCTCGATCTTCTCTACCACAACCTAGCAGTCTGAGCGCATCCAGTTGCGTTTGTTAATTTTACGCGACCCCAAAAATTAACTAAGCTACCATTTTCTCTGAATTTGTTCTCGATCGTTAGCTTTTGCTTCGGGCTTTCGATTTTATTGGTATCGAGCCTTATCAACTCGATTCCTCGGCCATACCGATTCGTTAATACCGGTGAAACAAAAATTAACTGGCGCCCACCGTGGTTTGATTTTCGTCAAGAAAGCTATTTACTGGGCCATACCTCGACCCTCTCTACCACAACCTAGCAGTCTGAGCGCATCCAGTTGCGTTTGTTAATTTTACGCGACCCCAAAAATTAACTAAGCTACCATTTTCTCTGAATTTGTTCTCGATCGTTAGCTTTTGCTTCGGGCTTTCGATTTTATTGGAATCGAGCCTGATCAATTCGATTCCTCGGACATACCGATTCGTTAATACCGGTGAAACAAAAATTAACTGGCGTCCACCGGGTTTGCGGATGCGCGAACGAGGCTGGACGGCCAAAGATGACCGTATCGTGATGCAGTTCCCGAATAAGAATTAGTTCTCCAGTGTGCTCACGAAAAATAGTCACAATTTATACGTCTGATATATTTTTTTAATTCCCAGACTGTAGAAAGTCTTCAAGAACAGTTATTTCACAAATTTCGGAAAATCCGATACAATTTATTCTCGTACATTTATACGACTGATATATTTTTTTTAATTCCCAGACTGTGGAAAGTCTTCAAGAACAGTTATTTTACAAATCTCGGAAAATCCGATACAATTCATTTTTAACATTACGAGTAACTGGTACTGTAATGTCGATGCTTATAAAAGGAATAAGTATGAGCAACGTGCGATTTGGTCTTGGAAGCATTCGTCTTTATCCGCGAGGTTCCTGCAGCTGCGGTCACCAGGAAGTCGTGGACGGAGTGCAGGTAATTATTTCGGAAGACCAAATTTTTTTGAACTGATAAAATTTGGGTTTTCACTTTTAATGTCGAGACTTTTTTTTTCTTCAAACATTAGCGCCTTTCCCAACAATTGTCAGATCATTTGTAGTTGTTGAACTGACTGAGAATAACCCATATATGCATAAATAACGTAGAAAGTCGTCTATATTACAGCCTCCGCTATACATGATCGCTGGAACAGTCGGCAATGATTATTTGAAGGATTCGTTGTTTGATAAAAATTCGGTGGAAGACGCGGATTTGAGAAATTACTATCGCGAATACAACATCGATCATCATCTGGCTACAGTCGATGGTATGATTTAATATATTATTTCTCCTTCGTCACTTTAGAATTTAGAAAATTTTAAACGTAGAAAACGAGCGATAATATCATAACTTATTAATGAACCCGAATATTATCATATTCTTCTATTTACAGTCTCATCTATGCTCGAAAGATGTCCAGCGTTTGGAATGGACATCGTACGTTCCATCGAGATACCGGCCGACATTTCGCTGGAAAAATTGGCCGAATACGGATCTAATTTTGAGTACAGGTAGACAAAACTAAAAGAAATCACTACCAATTTATTTACAAATATAAAAATGATATAAATTTACGCAATATCCTTCACTGTTATATTAGTATGTATGAAATCGTGTGTGTTTTCTGTAGTAATTTTCCTGAACGCAAGGTAATACGGTACGTCGTTGGCAATTTGAAAATCAGACTCTGCTCCGGATTGATGCATCGTCTTAACGCTGTAAAACGTGCTGCAAAATACGATTATAATCTAGATTCGGGTAAAAAACACGGTAAGAAAATATAGATTAAAAAATAATTATAACTATTCGAATACTTTCGAAATTACTTTACTCGCTCGTTTATTAATATCAACAGTTTATCGTGTTTAGAATATTATGCCATATTTTTAAAATAAAATTGTAGACTTCATATTGAAAAATGCGTAAGAATTATTGAAATATACGTATATAATGACTATGTTTCAGAACCAAATGTCGATGAATTGCCTCCCGTTACTGTCGAGGAATACGAGGCTCTGCGCGAGAATGTTTCGATCATCGAAACGTATTTTAATTTGAATAAACTTGCGATACAATTTCAATTGAGTGATCACGGTATCGCTAAATTACCCAATCATCGAACATCACTAGAAGGCAGAGTAAGAGATTAATACACTTTGTACTTTTTTCAGAAATTCCCCTTCAGGTGTTTCGTTTTCTTTTTTTTTTTTTTGCAAGTTCATAACTTGTTTAACAAGGAAAAAGATACTATTATGGTAGCTCAGAAGTTGGCCAGCCACATGGATAATTGTTTAGATATAAATAAGTAAATGTAGAAGACATAATAGAAGAATGAACAAAAATTGTTATTTTAACAGACATCAACATTGGAACCCACGTTGTCCGATGATCCACATTTGAGCATCGAAGCCGATGAGATCGTGGCAAGTATTGTTGAACCGATGTACGCATTCAGGCTGGCGTCCTGCGCATCGAGACAGGAGGAAATTGACGTAGATATGCTAAATGACTGCTACCGTGTTATAAATGTTAAGGTAATTATGAGGAAAAAAGTCACGATTTTTTAAATCGTGGTAAAAAGGCGTGTAACTGGTATTTTCTGGGTAAAATATGCAACTTGAGAAAGATAGAGAAGGCCAAAATTCGATATCTTGAAGAAAAAAAATTAGGTTGGATTTTCAGACCGGAAGTCGGATCTGCGAATTCTGGAATCAGAAACGGAAAAAAGTCACGATTTTTTAAATTATGGTAAAAAGACATGTAACTGGTATTTTCTGGGTAGAATATGCGACTTGAGAACGATAGTGAAGGCCAAAATTCGATATCTTGAAAGAAAGAAAAATTTAGATTGAATTTTCAGACCGGAAGTCGAATCTGTGAATTCTGAAATCAGAAACGGAAAAAAATCACGATTTTTAAAATCATGGTAAAAAGGCATATAACTGGTATTTTCTGGGTAGAATATGCGATTTCAGAACGATACTGAAGGCCAGAATTCGATACCTTGATGAAAAAAAAATTTCGGTTGGATTTTCTGACCGGAAGTCGAATCTGTGAATTCTGGAATCAGAAACGGAAAAAAAGTCTCGATTTTTTAAATTATGGTAAAAAGGGTTGTAAACGGTATTTTCTGGGGTAGAATATGCGACTTGAGGAAGATAGTGAAGGCCAAAATTCGATATCTCGAAGAAAAAAAAATTTCGGTTGGATTTTCAGACCGGAAGTCGAATCTGTGAATTCTGCAATCAGAAACGGAAAAAAGTCTCGATTTTTAAAATCATGGTAAAAAGGAATGTAACTGGTATTTTCTGGGTAGAATATGCGACTTGAGAACGATAGTGAAGGCGAAATTTCGATATCTCGAAGAAAAAAAAATTTCGGTTGGATTTTCTGACCGGAAGTCGAATCTGTGAATTCTGGAATCAGAAACGGAAAAAAAGTCTCGATTTTTTAAATTATGGTAAAAAGGATTGTAAACGGTATTTTCTGGGGTAGAAATGCGACTTAAGAACGACAGTGAAGGCCAAAATTCAATATCTTGAAGAAAAAAAATTAGGTTCCATTTTCAGACTGGAAGTCGGATCTGTGAATTCTGGAATCAGAACCGGAAAAAAGTCACGATTTTTTAAATCATTGTAAAAAGGAATGTAACCGGTATTTTCTGGGGTAGAATATGCAACTTGAGAAAGGTAGCGAAGGCCAAAATTCGATATCTTGAAAAAAAATTTAGGTTGCATTTTCCGACCGGAAGTCGAATCTGTGAATTCTGGAATCAGAAACGGAAAAAAGTCACTATTTTTAAAATCATGGTAAAAAGGGTTGTAAACGTTATTTTCTGCGTAGAATATGCGACTTGAGAAAGATAGTGAAGGCGAAAATTCAATATCTTGAAAGAAAGAAAAATTTAGATTGGATTTTCCGACCGGAAGTCGGATCTGTGAATTCTGGAATCAGAAACGGAAAAAAGTCACGATTTTTTAAATTATGGTAAAAAGGCATGTCACTGGTATTTTCTGGGTAGAATATGTGACTTGAGAACGATGGTGAAGGCCAAAATTAGTTAATTTAAAGAAAAAAAATTTAGGTTGCATTTTCAGACCGGAAGTCGGATCTGTGAATTCTGGAATAAGAAACGGAAAAAAGTCTCGATTTTTAAAATCGTGATAAAAAGGCATGTAACTGGTATTTTCTCGGTAGAATATGCGAGTTGAGAACGATAGTGTAGGCCAAAATACGATATCTTGAAGAAAAAAAATTCAGATTACATTTTCAGACCGCAAGTCGGATCTGTGAATTCTGGAATCTGAAACGGAAAAAAGTCACGATTTTTTAAATTATGGTAAAAAGGCATGTAACCTGTATTTTCTGGGTAGAATATGCGATTTGAGAATGATAGTGAAGGCCAAAATTCGATACCTTGAAGAAAAAAAAATTTCGGTTGGATTTTCTGACCGGAAGTCGAATCTGTGAATTCTGGAATCAGAAACGGAAAAAAGTCACGATTTTTTAAATTATGGTAAAAAGGCATGTAACCGGTATTTTCTGGGTAGAATATGCGATTGGAGAAAGATAGTGAAGGCCAAAATTCGATATCTTGAAGAAAAAAAATGTAGATTGGATTTTTCGACCGGAAGTCGAATCTGTGAATTCTGAAATCAGAAACGGAAAAAAGTCACTATTTTTAAAATCATGGTAAAAAGGGTTGTAAACGGTATTTTCTGGGGTAGAATATGCGAGAACGATAGTGAAGGCCAAAATTCGATATCTTGAAGAAAAAAAAATTGCCATGTATTTGTATGACAAATCAATTCATTCTTCAAAAAAACTTTCAGCTCTCTGGAATGCAAAGTCAATTATACTTAACGAAGGATTGCCGAATTCTGATCGTCATGCCTTGCAACGCAAAGTGCAGCAAAAAGTCTTTAGTGTATCCACAATATTGGCGGCGTACGAGTTTAGTTCACGATCTGATGGACTGCGAAATCGACACAATCACATTTACCGGAACGAAACCAAAGCTGATGGCTGCAATGGCAATTGCGATGTCTATTACCGATCCGACTGACATTTCTAATCCACTTTTCTGCTCTTCGTTGTTCAACGATGCTTCTAACGAAAAAGGTGCATATGCTTCTATTTTTTTTTTAATAAATAAATAATGAATAAATAACTATAACTAACTAATAATAATAAATAACTTGATATAATCCCAAGCCCTTTGAATTCTAGTCAAAATGATTTTTTTTTACTTTCGTAGATTCTGTTTATCTGGAGTTGTCGTTGGAAAATATCCGGTGTACACGAATAAAATCATTGTCGACAGTTTCAATAAAAATCAATATCGATTGTATGAAAGCTTTTGCTCTCAATGATACGCAACAGGCGTTTATTCTCTCGGGGCCGGAAATCGACGCCACTAGGTGAGTACCTACGTTTTTTAAAATATATTTTAAAGTAAACGACATTTTTTAATATTCTTACTCGCCTCATTTTAATTATATGAAACGTTTCTCGATATATTTACAATACGGTGTTGAGCAATTTACGAAAATTCAAAGAAAAAAATATATAAGATTGTCTCTCGCCCTCAAATATTTTAACGCCAGTTAAAAAAAAATAGCTCTGCGATCAACTTTAATTCTCATTTGAATAAAGACCATGTGTAAAATAATAATCGTGGCTGAGAGACAAAATTATATTTAAACATTTTTTTATACGATACTTTTTGTTGTTGAATTTTCGTAAATTTATAAAATATTTTTATTGGCAAGCAAAAATACATTTGACAATTACAAAAAATCGTTTCAACTCACTGGAAATTAATTTAAAACAAATGAAAAAATAGGCGACGATGTTGATAAAAAAATGCCTCGTAATATCTCATAAAAATTCCGTGAAATGTTTCATATGTATATAATGACAAGATTAATTTAGAGAGAAATGATAAATTGGAAGATAAGTTCTAGCTGAGTTTTCAGGGAAACGGAAAATACGATTTTGTTGACGGTCGTTCTTCAGTACTCCGAAACGATATTGGATCAAAAAGAGCCACCAATTTTGTCGTTCAGAGTCTCGGAAATGCGATGTTCCGTTGATCCACTTTTGCGTCAGTGGTTGCAGTATGAAATTGCTTATCAAAAACCAAGCAGCGCAAATACCCCACGACCAGAGGCTGAACAGCCGGTTGCGGAAACTTTTTCCGATACGGGCACGAGAAAAAAGAAATTTCGTACTTTACACGACAGCGTTCACAGTTCGTCCGATAAGGAGAAAAAAAAATCAGGCTCAAGAACCGAGTGGTCAAAGGGAGTTTCCGGCGGCGAAGAGGTACAAAAAACTTTACCGACGAACGAAGAAGTGGAATTAGGGGTACGTGGCTTTGTTTTTTTTCTTTTTTAAGTTGAGAAAGTCAAAATCACTAAATGCTAATTATCAGAGTTGTAAATCCCCATTAATTCATAAGATATAGTTTACACTACAGTTTGTTTTGTAATTATGATTTCATAATAATAATATGTAGTGATTATAAAATAGAGTGTAAATATTTGAATAGCTGAAAAAAATACTAATTTTTGGTTTAATATTGCAAGAAATAGTGGAAAAAATGGAAGAAATAAGTAAAGCATTACTTATTTTTTTCCATTTTTTCAAAAGGATTACCGTGAATTTTTATTGAAAAATAATCATTTTTGCAAACATTCCAAAGTTTAATCATCGTACTACAATCGCTACAGGTTATTATTATAAAATCATAATTATAGTATTGTATATATTTCTATAAGTATTAGGCATTTACAACTCTGCTAATTATGTATGAAAAAAAACTACGTCATCAATGTTTTTCAAGTTCTCACAGTGAAATCTTTCTCTAGAACAGAGTTGTAAATGCCTAATACTTTCAGAAATAACGATGATGATACGATCAGCCCTATAATTATGATTTCATAATAATAACATGTAGCGATTATAATGCGATGACAAAACTTTTGAACTGCCGAAAAGATGATTATTTTTCAATAAAATTCCATGGTGATGCTTTTGAAAAAAATGGAAAAACTTAATTAATCATGGTAGCCGTTTTTTTTTTCGGAAAAAATTCCCTGACTTTTCCCTGATTTTTCTCTGACTAATTTATCAATTTTCCCTGACCGAAATTTTAAGGACATCTACTAAAAAATTTATAACGCGAATAAAAAAAAATGTATTAGAAACAAAAACGTGTTTTTGATGAGTTATTTATTTCTCGATCAACAACGAATAGTACTTTTGAAGATATATTTTCTCTTTCAAAACATAAACGTTCTTTGGAATTATAATGCTTTAAATCCGATTAAATACTGACGTGAAGTGTAATACTTATTTTAGTAATATATAACACTTGTTAAACTTTTTTGTTGAGTGCTTCAATTTATTCGAATAGATTTATGTTGTAATGTTTATATCAATTTTTATTTGTTTTTATTTTCTTTTCAAATATTTTTCGGTTGTTTTTTTTTTCCAAGTCTTTCTTTTATGGATTTTTATTCAGGTATTGAAACTTTGGCAATAATCTACTTTTTCCCTGACTAATTTCGATATTCCCTGACTTTTCCCTGATTCCCTGATCAATTTTTTATTTCTCTAACTTTTCCCGGTTTTCCCTGACCGCGGCCACCATGTTAATGCATTAAGAAAGTAATGCATTAATTACCTCTTCCATCTTTTCCACTATTTTTTCCAATATTTAAGCAAAAATTATTATTTTTGTCAGCTCTTCAGATGTTTACACTCTATTTTATAATCGCTACATATTATTATTATGAAATCATAATTAGTCTAGAAACAAAATTCAGTGTTTTTAATCATTTTCAGGACTTGGAAAAATCTGGTATTTTCGCTAAAGTAACAGAATTGTATCCTCTGTGGCGAAAACTCGTATTATGCGGATACTTTGGTCATTTCGTAATATATGTACCAACAACGACAATGGATGGAATTGGTGCAGCCGGTAAATTTTCAGAAATATGCTATTCTCTTTATAAGTGATTGTGTTTTTTTTTACTTATTTTTTGTACACTTTACGTGTAGGTATTGAGATGGCTAAAGACAGAGCGTTGAATGGAGATCCGAATTTACATATTTTCGCTATAAAATCGCCAACAGTGCTTATTCATTCTGTAAACGTGCAGTTTGAACAATTGTCGCAACATCTCGAGCAATTGCCATCTCAACTGTCAACAATGTGGACGCAAGGTAAGTTTCTTTTGAAAACATGTCGATAGATGTTGAGTTACTCGTATTTTTTATATATTGCGAAGTTTGTCGTATTTTTTATGAAGCTGGAATAAACATTCTTCTTGTCGATTCTTGTTAAGGTAGTTCTGTCGCTTCACGCTCACTTCGCATAAATTTCCGAAAAATGAGAGCGAATTGCAAACACTTCTTGATGATATAAAAATCTGAAAAAAATCATGCACATTTAAGATACTTAAGACATTATTTCGACATAATAATAATTCCAAAATGTTATTAACAAATTGATGAAAAATAAAAATGATCAACAAATCTTCCGACAACCTAATTTTTTTGTTTCGATGAAAATGATTCGTTCATTTTTCTGAATACGTATGAATTTTTTCAAATTTTTTTCTTTGCTTTGAATTTTGTGATTTTTTCCAGGTTTCCATTTTGGAATTATTATTATGCCGAATTAATGTCTTCAGCATCTTTAATATGCATGATTTTTTACAGATTTTTATATCATCGAGAAGTGTTTGCAATTCGCTCTCATTTTTCGGAAACTTATGCGAAGTGAGAGTGAAGCGACAGAACTACCTTAACAAGTTCTTTTATTTTCCCAGATTATCACAGTTTTCCGTGGACATTCAGTCTGAATAATTTCCATTGCTACACTCTGAAAAAGGACGTTCGAAGAAATTTCATTGGTAAAGTTGATTTGACGGCCACGATCGATATTGCTACAAAACACGGAGTGTCAGACTTTACTGATTTTTCTCTCGCTGGTTTGGGCTTGTGCGTGTACGTCGACACTTCACCTGTAATTATTTCCATTTCTGAGGAACAGGTAAGTCAATATTTATTAAGAAGAGGGAATCAAATTGCAATTACAGATTTTAGCTTTATCTCAAATTACGACATTGATGTCAGAAATTTTTTTTCCTGTTTTCGAAATTCTTAGGTTCTATGTAGAGATGTGAACGGTAAATATACCGGTAATTTTACCGTATTTTGACCGTGAAAAAACGGTACGTGACCGCTTAAAAAATTACCACATTGGTAATAAAATCATATGGTAATTTAAAATCTCGTCAAGATTCGGTGAATTTACGAAAAAATGTTACGGTAATTTTACCAAAAAATTTGCTACCGGTAATTTCACAACTATATAGACGAAGTTTACCATTTTTTACGGTAAATTTATCAACAAAATTTGTGTCCAGTCAAATTTATATGAAAATGTGTGTGAAAGTTTGTAGAAAAATAATGACGGTAATATACGGTAAAGATACCGTATGTCTACGGTCATTTTACCGAAAATGAATTACCGGTATTTTCACATTTCTAGTTCTATGCAAAGGTTGAATCATTAAAAATAAATGGTAGGGAACGGAGATTTTAATTGCAGAGTAAATCTTAACGCAGAGAAATATGAATAACGATCGATTTTTAGAAATCTTAATTGATACCGTGGAAATTTTCAATAATTTACAGTTCACAGATAAAAGTAGAAATACATCCTGCACTTGATATGATTTATTAACGTACAGGTCCCCTTGCTGAATAGTGTTGCAATGGACATCACGAAATTAAAGAATCTTGTTTATACGCCTGAGAAAAAACCACCAAGTCGAACTCAAATGGAAGTGGAAGATTTATTTTCCGATATTCCAAAATCTCCGTCGAGTTATACACAAGTTTTGTACGCTGAAAATACGAGCACGCCATCCACTATATCCACAGCAAAGGAGGAACCGGATAAAGGTAAAACAAAAATTAAAATTACACTCATTTCATAGATCCAAAAAAAAAAAATATAGATATTGTTGTACAAAACAAAAAATTATGTTGTCATATCATTTATTTATTTATTTATTCCAGAAAACGAAAGCGTTGTAATTACAGCAATGATACAGTGGACAATTACGAAAATAGCGTTAAAACTTTATGTGACGGACCAAATGACAGACGTTTCCACGAAATTGGTTTTGGAACTGGAGGATATTATAACGACTTTGGATTGGCAGCCAATTTATCTGAAATTGAAGAATAAAATAACAACTGCCACCATTTGTCATTACATAAGGTTTTCTTTAAACATTTCTAAATCCGATCATGGAAATAAACAGAAATTTATTTTATATAGAAACAAGATTAAATGATTCAATTATTTATATTAATTATATGAACAACAGAACGCCTCAAGATCGACACTGGGAATTGGGTGATTACGCTGGATTAATAATGTGTGGAAGGGAAAGCAGTCCTGAACAAATAGAGGATACAGGATTTTTTAGTGTTACTTTGACTACGGCGCAATCTGGAAATGTACACACTAGATGGGGCGCTCAGAGACATCAGAAATCACAGAAGGTATGACATAAAATATTGTCCGTATGCAGATATATTTTCTCACGCTTACTTAGTTTTAATCTCTGTTGTGTCGAATATTTATTGATTTTAATAAATATTCGAGCGTACAACAACCCTTCATATTTAACGCTCGTCACAACATATTTTAGAAATAACAAAAGCTGCCGCATTTATTTAAATTTCAGGCGCATGCGAAAAGGGATCGAACGTTGTTAACGGAAGGTCACATTACGGAAATCGACGTCAATCTCCAAATGGTTGACATAATACTTCCTCTGAGTATACTTAATAAATTCGTGCTTCTCGTAAAACCGTTTATGCAAAGCGATGATACAATTGACAAGAATTGTACGTCCGATGATATAAATATCACGCCATCGTTGGTAGATCGCGAAAAGTTTGAGAAAACATTGCTACCGTTGATTTACCTAGAATTTAAGGGGATGAATCTTATGGTACCAACTTCCGGTGGCGTTGATCACGGACTCCAGCACGATTTGTTGATAGTCCAGGTATTTCTCTCACTTTTTTGCTCGCATCCATTAAGGTAGTCCTTTCGAATCGTGTCGAGTTCGCATAAGTTTTCGAAAAATGAGAGGGAATTGCAAACACTTCTCGATAATATAAAAATCTGAAAAAAATCATGCATATTAAAGGTGTGGAAAAGATTAATTTTGCATAATAATAATTCCAAAATGTTATTAACGAATTGAAGAAAAATAACATTGTTCAACAAATCTTTCAGCAAACTAATTTTTTTTTTCGGTAAAAATAATTCCTTTATTTTTTTGAATACGTACGAATTTTTTCAAATTTTTAAATTCACTTCGAATTTTGGGATTTTCCCCATGTGAAAAAACGAAAAATTCAAAGTGAATTTAAAAATTTGAAAAAATTCATGCGTATTCAGAAAAACGAAGGAATTATTTTTACCGAAAAAAAAATTAGGTGGTCGAAAGATTAGTTGAACGATTTTAATTTTCATCAATTTGTTAATAACATTTTGGAATTATTATTACGCAAAATTAATCTTTTCCACACCTTTAATATGCATGATTTTTTTCAGATTTTTGTATTGTCGAGAATGGTTTTCAATTCTCTCTCATTTTTCGAAAACTTATGCGAACTCGATACTATTCGAAAGGACTACCTTAAATTTTTTTAAGGAGCAATTACATTTAAATTTCGTAATAAATTTGTCAGTTGGATGGAATCAGCATCACGCCTAATGCAGAAAATCCAATATGTCGCACGATTCTTCGTTCGGATATTTATCAACTCGCGGCACAGTCGAATATTTTGAATATCCCAGGTTCAGCGGTTGAGGATAGACAGTATCAAGTAAATATCAAAGGAATTTCCGCCTGCACGACAACGTGGAAAAATTATCAACGAAACGTCACTAAGGTAGGCATTTATTAAAGAAATCAATTGAAAAATAGTTTTTTTTTATGCAATCGCAACAAATTCGCAAAACTTCGACATTAAAAAATTGTTAATCTGTGATTTTTCGTAGCGAATGTCGCAATCGTATTTGTATACGATGAACGAAAATCCGGCATTGGAGTGGAATAATTTGGGAAGTGATAGCAATTTGGAACCCCAATTCTCCACTTCTCCTCTGATGTCGAGGTAAAAAATACCGTTTTTTTTAAATCTATTACAGTAGCCTCCCGCTAAGTGCTCGCCTACGGGGCTGTAGGGCTAAAAACGAGGACTTAGCGAATTACCACCTCTCCGTAGAGATTCTGCAAGCTCGGGCCGCATTCGGTCGAGATCGGCAGGGCTCGGGCGCATTCGTCTGCGATCGGCCGGGCTCGGTAGAGACTCGTAGTCTTGGTGGGGGAACACTTAGTGGGAGGCTACTGTATATAATTTTTACCAGGAATGAAGTTTGGAGTTTAATTAACTGTTAATCTAAATGAATTTCAAATCTATTCAAAAACTTAAGCAATCTTTTAAGATAAGTAAATTATCTTTTTAATCATTTTCTTTCAGGTTCGACGTCAGGTTAATAATCGCTCCGGCTGTAGTATTAAATCCATCAAAAGTTGTCTGCGGCAGTGCATTTGAAGTTACTTGTTTGACGGACATCGATGTGTCGATCAATTTGGATCAGATAAAATTACTATGGGCGATGTACAGCGAAACCAACGACGTATTATCCGATTATTGGGAAGGACCGGGAAGCACTTGTGGAATTGATCTGGACGATCAAAATTCAACGCCATTGCATCAAATCCAAGGGATTACTTCGAAGGATCACGAACGAGATTACACTGCGGATAGTGGAGTGGATTTCGAATCTTCCAGCGTCAATTTGATGTTTACGGTAAATCCACATTTAAAAATATGCTAGAGATTTTATGCCAGAGAGCAAAAAATATTTGTTTCAGCGTTCAAAAGAATATATATATATTTTTTAACTAGGATTTTATTGTGGCTCGCGCGCTGCGCGCGCTCGCAATCGCCCCCCAACCAAGGGTGCCCCCCCCCAAGGGTGCCTCCCCCCCAAGGGTGCCTCCCCCCCAAGGGTGCCTCCCCCCAAGGGTGCCTCCCCCCCCCCCAAGTGTGCCCCCCCGAAGGGTGACCCCCCCAAGGGTGCCCCCCCCCCAAGATGCCCGCAGCCTTGGGGGACCCATGTTTTTGGAAAAGGACTTAGAATAATTCGGGCTCGGGGCTTGGCAGAAAGGGGTGGGGCTAGCCCCAGCCCCTGGGGCTAGCCCCAAGCCTTTAGCCCCACCCCCTTCCGCCAAGCCCTGAGCCCGAATTATTCTAAGTCCCTCGATTCTTGACACGGCGGCGGCGGCGGCGGCGAGATCTTTTTATAATATAGAGAGATAAATATAAGCAATCAATGAATGAATATTTCAACATATTACAGAGAAAAATTCCGTGGCATGGAAAATCTACGCCTCTTCCATCGGAGATTCTCGTGAATTGTGGAACGGTCACCATTTCCCTATATTCGGTGGCGAAAGCCTCGCCAATCCTGGAAACACAAACGGTTAGTTGCGAAAACAATATTTCAAAGATAATCACTGATTGAATTCTCAATATTTTACAAGAAAAAAAATAACAATAAGCGAAATTAAATAAAGAAATTTCCATTGAAGGGCAAAGATGAGCAAACAGAAGACGAAAAGAGTTATTCCAAGTCGCTGATACTTCACGTTATGTTGAACGAGCCAAATATCTACATTTCCGAATTGCATGGCACAGAGAAAATGCAGGTTTGAGATTATTAATTCAAGATTCCAATTGATGTTTAATATGTTCATTTTAATCTTTGCAAATCCATTCGTAGATTTCATGCTTCGATTTTGGCGTTTCACTTGGCAATGAAACTTCGCCAGTTGCGAATGAAAAGGATAATAAGTCGTGGCTGATTGAAACGAAAAGCGGAAATCCTCATCCAGTTACGGGTGTCCCACCGTCTTTCGTTGTTGTAAAGTGCGAAAAGAGTCTCAACACGAGTATGCAATTGTTCGTCGAAATCGATCGACCCACTAAAATAAATTGCTCGTTTCCGGCTCTCAAACAAATTGAATTTGTGAAAAATGAGGTAACTTCATGAATAAACTATATAAATCAATCAATAGATCAGTGAATCTTAATATTGATAAAATATATTTTAAAAATAACATTTTTTAAATCACTGAAAAAGCCTTAAAAACGATTTGCATTTTGTATCTTTTACGTTAATGCATATCATTTTCATTTTAGATTGCAGCTTGTTTTATAGATCATAGCGATCCAGAAATTTGTCGAAAGAAACCTAGTCAAGCGAATCCAACGCCCCCACGATCTGAGATTTTGCGAAAAAGTAGTAGATACGAATCGCCGGATCTGAGTTTCACGACGAAGCAAATCGTTATTTCTCTGACAACAAATTCGGGCTCGAAAATACTGACGAGCGTAGCGACTTCGTCCGGCACCTCATCGAGAACCACGAAACCTGAGAGAATTTTTGGGAATCTATCGTTAAATTCGCTCGTTATATCCGCGGAAGAAGCGGCCGAGGTTAAAGTTTTCTTGAATCCGTGTTGCTGCAGCGTAACTGCATATCTTTTGTGGGAAACTTGGCAAGACGACGACGCCGATCCGCAAATTCAAATTCAAGCGGACTGCGAGAGTATGCATTTCGAATTTGGACCACGACAGATGACGATACTTGAGGGCGTTATGGAGGATTATTATAATTTAGTCGATTATTTGGGACTCAATTTGCCGTTGCCGGAAGATGGAAGTGCAATAAGTGCAACAACGGCGGAACAACATTACAAGGACGATCTTAAGGCTGGGGCATTTCAGTTTGTCGAGGGATATGTGGATGAACTGCCTTTACCTTATCAGGTTCGTTAGCGCCTTTTCAGTTACGAATTTTCCATTCTGAATGTTTAATTGCGTTGAAACTTGAATTACCAATTATGATTTTTTTCATGGTAAATCTTTCGTTTTTATTTCGTACCAAGTATTTTTTTTTAAGCTACATTTTTTGGTGAATTGACAAAAACTTTGAAAAATAGATTGCATTACAGTAGCCTCCCGCTAAGAGCTCGCCTACGGGGCTGTAGGGGTATACACGAGCACTTAGCGAGTTACCACCTCTCCGTAGAGATTTTGCGAGCTCGGGCCGCATTCGGCCGAAATCGGCAGGGCTCGGGCGCATTCGTCTGCGATCGGCCAGGCTCGGTAGAGAATCCTATTGGTGGGGGAACATTCACGCCTCCCGATCGAGGGGAAGGCGCCTCGGCGAGCACTTAGCGAGCGAGCACTTAGTGGGAGGCTACTGTATTTTGAAGTTGAACGACGTTGAATTCTATTTGTCGTCTTTTCAATCGGTATTGTGTATTATAATTGTTACTTTTTCTGTAGGTTGTATTTCACACAAAGCCTGCAAAAGCAATGGCATGGCGATATCCACAGCCTAGAGTCATCACAGGACTTCAGGTTGCGCCTATACCATTCGAAGTAAGTATTTTTCTAGTTTAAAAAAAATAGATACTTATATCTAGTGTAAAATCGCGAAGCAATTTGCAAGTCCTGATTTTGCAACCGTTTTTAATAAACCCAATTGTTACGTCCCGAGTTAACGAGACATTGGAAATGGATATATTCGTGGAAATTCTTGTTCGATTAATAGTTGAAACTAAAATTTCGAATTAACACACACGTATATTTTTTATTGATAAAACCGAATTTACACTTTTAATTAACTGACTTAATAGGAAAAAAAATTCTTATTTATCGCCGATTACGATAATTACAAAATATTATAAAACAGACTTATATTTAAAAGTTACACTTTTTCAGCGTTAATAACTTATTTATTTTATGTTTGTTGATTGAAAATTAATTGAAGACTAATGAGTGAATCAATTGAAAATGTGATGAAAGTGTGAATCGGATCGAAAATATACAAGTGCAATGAACGAAGCACGGAATTGCGGAACGGATTTACATTAGCAGAAGTTGAGACTAAATATTGGAAAGAATGGAAATGAAATAATAATTAATTATAGTAGAAAAAATAGCTAGGCCGTAACACCAATAAATAGTATATTACGCCACTAGGGAGGGAAAGTAGACTATGTTCAACCGCCCTCGTCTTCGGCTCGGGTGGTAATCTTACACGCGGTTGCGGATAGTCTACTTTCACTCCCCAGTGGAGTATACTATTTTTCACCATATCTGCAGCGGAAAGTTCGAATTACGTAAAGCCCGTAGGGCAGGAAGTCGAACTTTCCGCGCAGGTATGGTGAAAAATGTATTAAACAAAATTAACGATTAATTTAATTAAACTTTCAAGATCTCAGAGGACGTTGATTTAGAAGACGATGAAGTTTGCTGCGTCCTCGAGTACTGGAGTGAGAGTCACACGTCCTGGCAACGTTACGTAGATTTCCATCTCTCAGAAACGGAAAACTATCATCCAGAACTTCCATCAACTCCACCAGCGCAGGCCGTTGCATCAGTATGGCGAGTAGTTTTGCCTCCCGCCGAAAGTCCCCGCCACGCGATGTTCATATCGCCCCAAGTTCTCGCCGCTTGTCTTCGAATCGATTCCTACTTCAATCCCTCGATAATACCAAATTTCCAGGCCGCTTTAAACGTCGGAATAATTCGCGTTTCCTTTCTCAATCATTTGAAATCCTCCCTCTTCACAAATCTCCCACATCCGCTGAAAAATTTTCATCTCCGCGGGCTCATTCCACAGGAACAATGTTTTGCACGACTGGAACAACGCGCCAGTTCGATAGTTTTTAACAAATGGTCTTCAGGCTCTTCGTTGATCGACTTGAGCGGAACTTTAAGCGTGAAAGCTTTGGATTACAGCTTCCTGCTTATGCAAGAATTGCTGGATCACTTCGAGACGAAGATACAAATTTCCCTGTCGGAGGAAACGAACATTTCGATGGAATGTAATCCGTTTACGGTGAAAATCGGACCGTCTGTCGCTCACACTTTGGCCATTTCGACGAATCTTTGGCTCCTGGCGCTTAATAAGCAAGAGAAGAAATCGACGATGATTTTGACGCGAGTCGTTGTAGCCAACGATAGCAACATCGAAATTCGCTTTGGGCAAAGTGGATCGGCTGACAATATTTCGTTGCACAGTCGACAATGCTGTTTTTATTACTGGCGACACACGGGAAATCGAATGTTGCGTGTGGCTATCGAAAGTCCAGGTTGGAGTTGGAGCCAACCGTTTTCGGTGAAGAAAAATGGAAGGCAACTTGTGACTTTTGGAAGTTCGTCGGCTCAGCGAATAATTTGTGTCAGAGTTGTTTCTCTCTCCGCTACTCAGAAACTCGTCACTTTTTCGGGTTTACTGGTTTTGACCAATCGATTGCTGCAAAGTTTTGAGATGAAACTCGTTAAGTACACCCAAGAAGCGGCTGGAAAACCGATCGTTTCTGGCGAGTTACTATCTGTTGGGGGAAATAATCGATCTCCGTCGATTGTATTGGAAAGTAACGCGAATATGGCGATGCGATTGCGATTCGCTACATCGACGAATCTCTCGTGGACTGGAGATATACCGCTCAAACCGAATTCAAAATGGGGACAGCCGTGGCTCGTCAAAGGTCAGCATTTAATTGAACATTAAGGATGTTCGACTGGTTTACACTAGTCAAATCAGTGCTAAAATTTTGTACAGTAGCCTCCCACTAAGTGCTCGCCGACTCGCCTTCCCCTCGATCGGGAGGCGTTAATGTTCCCCCACCAAGACTACGATTCTCTACCGAGCCCGGCCGATCGCGGACGAATGCGCCCGAGCCCTGCCGAGCCCGGCCGATCGCGGACGAATGCGCCCGAGCCCTGCCGAGCCCGGCCGATCGCGGACGAATGCGCCCGAGCCCTGCCGAGCCCGGCCGATCGCGGACGAATGCGCCCGAACCCTGCCGATCTCGGCCGAATGTGGGCCGAGCTTGCAGAATCTCTACGGAGAGATGGTAACTCGCTAAGTGCTCGTTTTTAGCGGGAGGCTACTGTAATTGTTTCATTAAAGTTTAATGCATTAAATAAAAATAATAGAGAGTAGTTTGAATTGAAGCATGTTACTTGACCCAGGGAAAGCGTAATAGTGCCGGATTTGCATACAGATTAACTAATTAACGTTACTTTCCAATGGGATACATTTTCGTTCAGTTTTTTCCAAGAATAATCTATAATTTTTTGTCAATTTTGATGAGTGATGACTCATTCTCTTTCTTGAAAGATGCTCTACAAATTGACCAGCTGAATATTTGATATTATTGATCGTTTAATAATTATAGCCTGCTGTTTAACAAAAATCAAAATACTTTCATAAACAAATGGCTATAATTATTAAATGATTAATGATATGAAATATCCAGTCGGTCAATTTGTAGAGCATCTTTCAAGAAAGAGAATGAGCCATCACTCATAAAAATTGGCAAAAAATTATAGATTATTCTTGGAAAAAACTGAACGAAAATTTATCCCATCGGAAAATAACGTTAATCTGCTAATCTTTATGCAAATCCGTCACTATTCATTTCTCTCTCGGTTAAGTGTACATGCTTCAATACAAATCAACCCTCCACTACAGTTATTTAATGCATTAAATTTTAATGAAACAATTTCACAAATTTAGCACCGATTTGACTAGTGTGAAACAGTCGAACATCCTTAAACGATATTTTTTTTCTTCTATTTTGTAATTGATGTTTTCAAGCAATTTTTTTGCTTCCTCTCTTCAAAATAAGCGATTACTTTTACCCCGTATTAGGCGCAAAATGAATTACTATATCTCTGTATTTTTTTTTGCAGTTCCTTTACAAGAGAGAGGCCAATTTTTAAGCATCTGGGCGCGAATCGTGACGGAAACAATTAATGGATACACCAGAGTTCTCGTGAGTACAGATGCAATAAAATCTGTACTGTTAAGAATTATTTCAAATTTACATTACCGGAAATTTGATTCTTTCGTATTTATTTATTTTAATGCATGAATGTAGTGAAATAAAATTTTTTTATTCAAGTTGAAAATGATATTAATAATAAATTGATAAATGTGTATTGATTGAAAAATTGAAAAATATTTTGCTTATCTTTTAGGCTATCCTAAGTCCTTTGTACATGATAAAATCATATTTACCAGTACCAGTTACGGTGCAAATTGACACGCCTTCGTTACAAACAACTCGAAGTGCGACGATAAACGGACGAGGGGAACGTCAACAATTATATTGTCCCGGAACTTTCGAACATTCCCATCAACTGACTTTTCAATTCGAGTACGTTTAAATAATAATTAAAAATAATTTCGAATTATTATGGACAATAATTTTTTTTTTTGTAAATTGTAGAACAGGTATTTCTGCTTCCAATCCCTACGTTCCACTGTCGTACCGTTCCGTCGAGCAGCGAAAATTTTTCAAGAGGCCGGAGAACGAGGACATTGACGCTATTTTAACGGAATTGGAGAATCAGGTGGAAGTCTTTCACTGGCCGTTCCAACCCGATGATTCGGATGTTTGGATACCAGCCGAACAGCCCCATACACACGTTCAGGTGGAAAAAACTTTTTTTTCTCGTTAAAATACGTAATCGACAAAATTGTAACAAATTGTCATGATTTTGGTTCCTCATAGAGGAAATTTTCGTAAAAATAAGTTTTTTCGAGATTTTCATGTCAGGAAACTCAGAATGATCCAAAATGTCGAGAAAAGTGGTTTAGAAAAAATGTCCGGATGTATGTATGTGTGTTTGTGGCACGCTTGCAAAATTCAAACCGCTGTATCTCGAAAATGGCTTTAACAATCAAGCTGAAATTTGGCACGCTGGTAGAGGAGTAACGCCTTTTCCTATGAATACATTTTCGAAAAAATTGAACCAAAAATTCAGATTTTATAAGCTTTTCAATTTTTCGAAAAATGTGTGTATGTTCTCTAGCTTCCGCAATTTTTCAGCTAATGAGCTAAATAGTTCTGGACAAATAGAGAAATGAAAAATGAAGATCGGTATTGAATTTGAGCGAAATCCATAAAGCGGTTTAGATTTTGTAAAATTTTGATTTTTCGAAAAAATGTTGTTTCCGTTCTTATTCAAGTTAAGTTCGACCAAACTTGCTCAAATCTTTTGCAAGGTAAAATTAACATCCTGTTGTAGTAGATATCGAATTTGGTGAAGATTGGTAAAGTGGTTCAGATTTTATAAGACATTGAATTTTTCAAAAAATCTCTGTATGTTCTCCAGCTTCCGCAATTTTTCAGCTAATGAGCTAAATAGTTCTGGACAAATAGAGAAATGAAAAATGAAGGTCGGTATTGAATTTGAGCGAAATCCATAAAGCGGTTTAGATTTTGTAAAATTTTGATTTTTCGAAAAAATGTTGTTTCCGTTCTTATTCAAGTTAAGTTCGACCAAACTTGCTCAAATCTTTTGCAAGGTAAAATTAACATCCTGTTGTAGTAGACATCGAATTTGGTGAAGGTTGGTAAAGTGGTTCAGATTTTATAAGACATTGGATTTTTCAAAAAATCTCTGTATGTTCTCCAGCTTCCGCAATTTTTCAGCTAATGAGCTAAATAGTTCTGGACAAATAGAGAAATGAAAAATGAAGATCGGTATTGAATTTGAGCGAAATCCATAAAGCGGTTTAGATTTTATAAAATTTTGAATTTTCGAAAAAATTTTGTTTCCGTTCTTATTCAAGTTAAGTTCGACCAAACCTGCTCAAATCTTTTGCAAGGTAAAATTAACATCCAGTTGTAGTAGATATCGAATTTGGTGAAGATTGGTAAAGTGGTTCAGATTTTATAAGACATAGAATTTTTCAAAAAATCTCTGTATGTTCTCTAGATGCCAAAATTTTTTTCGTATTGAGCTCAAACAGTTTTTAACGAATAAAGCAATGAACAATGACGATTGGGACGGAATTTAAACGAGATACATAAAGCGGTTTAGATTTTATAAAATTTTGAGTTTTCGAAAAAATTTTGTTTCCGTTCTTATTCAAGTTAAGTTCGACCAAACCTGCTCAAATCTTTTGCAAGGTAAAATTAACATCCTGTTGTAGTAGATATCGAATTTGGTGAAGATTGGTAAAGTGGTTCAGATTTTATAAGACATAGAATTTTTCAAAAAATCTCTGTATGTTCTCTAGATGCCACAATTTTTTATATAATGAGCTCAAACAGTTTTTGACGAATAAAGCAATGAACAATGATGATTGGAACTGAATTTAAACGAAATACATAAAGCGGTTTAGATTATATAGAATTTTGAATTGATGAAAATTTTTGTTTTCGTACTTCTTTAATTTGTATTTAAAATAAGGATGCAAAGTAGAACTTTGCAGATTGCTTCGTCAATAATTTTCATCTTTCACAAAACTTCCTCTATGAGGAAGCCAAAAATAAAGTAAAGAAACTTCCTCATAGAGGCGGCATTGCGAAAGATGAAAATTAATGAGGAAGCAATGTGCAAAGTTCTACATTGCATCCCTTTTTCATTTTATTTTATTCACTCTGTTAGGTGAAATATCAAGATGCTGGATTGGTCTCAAGCACGTTATTATTGGAGCTTCAGCCATGGTGTTTTATATTGAACTCTTTGGGTTGCCAAGTTTCACTTGTTGCGGAAGATATCGAATTGTGCCAAGTACCTCATCGTGGAGTTATTACGCCACCGAAACTAGAAGTAAGGACAATTATTTTTAATAATTACATAAACAAATGATTTTTTGTAACGCATGCATGAGATTTGCTACTTCTCGTGCCTGCCGCGCGTGGCGTAAGTGGCGCTTTACGGCCATCGATGCTATTTTACTTCTCGCACGCACTTCTCGCACGGGAATCACTTCTCGCACGCACTTCTCGCACGCGCGCGACATTACACTCGGTAGCACTTCTCATGCATTTTTTTACAAAAAGTATTATGCGATACAGAACGAGAGAGCGATCATCATACGACGGTTGTGAAGTTGATCGCACTCGCGATCGAACTTCCCAACCTGCGTATAATGATCACTTTCTCGCCCTTGTATCGCAAAGTACTATTATACAGTAGCCTCCCACTAAGTGCTCGCGCGCTAAGTGCTCGCCGAGGCGCCTTCCCCTCGATCGGGAGGCGTGAATGTTCCCCCTCCAAGAATACGATTCTCTACCGAGCTCGGCCGATCGCGGACGAATGCGCCCGAGCCCTGCCGATCTCGGCCGAATGCGGCCCGAGCTCGCAGAATCTCTACGGAGAGGTGGTAACTCGCTAAGTGCTCGTTTTTACCCCTACAGCCCCGTAGGCGAGCACTTAGCGGGAGGCTACTGTAATTCAATTTGGAAACAATTTTTTCAAATATATATCTTACGTTTAATTTTCGTTATTGCTAGGGAACTTTTCATCTTAGAGTCGAAATTAACGGTGCTTGGCACGCTTCACCGGCTCTTCAATTGGCTCGTCCCGATTGGAGTCAGGGTTTTTATATGCCAAAGATAAGAGGTCTTATTCCAGTGGACGGCAATGTTAGAACGTCGATAGATTGTGGATCGAATGTAAGTTTATTTTTTCGCTCCTTAAATCGCATTTTCTTCTTCTTCTTCTTCTTTTTTTTCAACATATCGTTAAGATATTTTCAAGAGAATCTCTATACTTTAATTTGTTCTTCTTAAACGTAATTGTTGAATTAAAATGCGACGAGATTGCAAAAACATATTGCAGATTTGTATAGTTAGCGTCAATTCAAAAATGCACGAAGATATGCGAGTTGTGCGAATAACGACGAGTCACGTAATATGCAATTTGACTGGTCGAGAAATTCGCGTTGCCAGTTTGGCTGTCGATGAAAATCGCACAGGCATCGATCTGCCGGAGGATTATTTAATCTACAGCTTTAGCATCGCGCCGAGTAAAGACAGAACGTGAGTTAAAATATATTTAATATCACTCAAGAAAATTAAAAATAGTTAGGTAGTAATAATTGTGTCATTCTATTTTAGACAAGGTGTTCCCATAGTCCAATGGTACACAGTTGACACTGAAAACACCACGGAAAATGTGGCATTGTATATATGCCTCAGTCTTGGATATCGATGGTCTTGCCCTGTACAAGTCGATCAAAATGTTGCTCGACGCTGCATTTCAATAACAGTGAGTGGGATAATTTGCAATTTACTATTTATGATTCACAATTTGCAACTTACAATTCACAACTTACACTATACAATTTACCACAACTTGAAATTTACTGTTTATGATTTTTTTTAAATTTACAATATACAATTTTTTGTAAATTTACAATATACAATTTTTGTTAAATTTACAATTTACAATTTTTTTAAATTTACGTTTTACAAATTTTTTTTAATTTTCCATTTACAATTTTTTTTAAATTTACAATTTACAATTTTTGTTAAATTTACAATTTACAATTTTTTAAATATCTACAATTTACAATTTTTTTTTTAAATTTACAATTTACAATTTTTGTTAAATTTACAATTTACAATTTTTTTTAAATTTACAATTTACAATTTTTTTAAATTTACAATTTACAATTTTTTTTTAATTTACAATTTACAATTTTTGTTAAACTTACAATTTACAATTTTTGTTAAACTTACAATTTACAATTTTTGTTAAATTTACAATTTATAATTTTTTGTTAAATTTACAATTTACAATTTTTTGTAAATTTACAATTTTTTAAATATTTACAATTTACAATTTTTGTTAAATTTACAATTTACAATTTTTTTTTGAATTTACAATTTACAATTTTTTGTAAATTTTCAATTTACAATTTTTGTTAAATTTACAATTTACAATCTTTTTTAAATGTACAATTTAGAAATTTTTTTTCAATTACAGTTTACAATTTATGTTAAATTGACAATTTACAATTTTTTTAAAATTTACAATTTATAATTTTTTTAAATGTACCATTTACAATTATTTTAAAATTTACGATTTACAAGTTTTTTTTAATGTACAATTTACAATTTTTTTTATATTTACAATTTACAATTCACAATTTTTTTTTAATTTACATTTGATGATTTTGTGTAATTTGCAATTGACATTTTTACTTTTTTAATTTTCAATTAACAATTAACAAATTGACAATTTAATCAAAGGACGACGCTAGTGCTGTGCCTGTCGTAGTGACAACACAAGAGGATAAAGGCACAACATACATTTCAATTCACCTCGACGACCACCCTCAATTATGCATTGAAAATTCGTGCCCGTTCGGTATACTTGTGGGCGAAGGAAATAGTGTTAACGGTTAGTGAATCAACGTTACGTTAATATTTCCACACTAACGTAATTACCTTAAGTGTATAAACAATTTTGCAGATGGTGTTTGCCAAGAATCATCGCATTTCTTATGGATTTGCGAAGTCGATAGCGGTGCAGTTTGTTATTACACAACACCGAGTATTGGCAATAGATTACCAGACGGTCAGACATCGGAGCAACTGCCAAAATTAGTATTATCAGCTTTACCGCACAGCGACAATAAAGAGAGAGAATTAGGTCAGTATTTTATACCTTCTAATGCCAAAATTTATCAATGGCGTAAAAATTACCTCGCCTACAGTTCTGCGACTCTTTAGTTTCTAATTATTATTTGTCATTGGGAGAAAAATTCTTTTATAGATGCGTAGAATAAAATTGGAATTATATCCACCAGAAATATAATATAATATATAAATTATATAAAAATTATATTATTTATATATTAAATATATTATTATATAAATAATATATTGTTTTATATTAAATTATATAAATTATATAAGCTATATAGTACATAAAAAAATACTAATAATAATATAATGTTTTAAAAAATATTAATAATAATATAATGTCATTGGGAGAAAAATTCTTTTACAGATGCGTAGAATAAAATTCGAATTATATCCACCAGAAATATAATATAATATATAAAAATTATATTATTATATAAATAATATATTATTTTATATTAAATTATATAAATTATATAAGCTATATAGTACATAAAAAAATAGTAATAATAATATAATGTTTTTTTTTTAAATTTATTAGACAAAAGGAGCGTCTTGTGGTCTCGACCTATAATTACATCACAAGTGGCTAATGGTCGTATAGAACAATATGTTCGACTGCCAGTTTACGGAGATATAAAACTGTCGATGGAGAAACGATGCCATACAATACGACTCCACGTGGTGTGCATGTCACAAGTAAATAACAGAAAACTAAATACTATATTTTATTTTCATTTTGTAACAGTTTGGATGTTATTGTATTTCTTTTTTTTCGTAATTTCTTTAGGTGGATATTTCAGCTCGTGATATCAGGACTAGATTAATTTTCAAGGAAAATGGACCTCCGGTTGATGCACTCGTTAACTTACGCGTGAGTTTCAATATTATTACAAATACATAATTCATCAAAAGTTGATTTGATTGGAATTTTAATATTCCGCGCATTCATTTTAAATAATAATTTCGATGGAAATGCCAATCAAATTATTATTTTATTTTATTAAATAATATTTTGTATTTATATATATATTATACATTATATATTATAGAATTAAATAATAATATTTATTATTATCAATTATAATAGATAGTAAATAATAATATTTACTATGTAATTTAAATAATATTTTGTTGGCAATGCCAACAAAATATTTTTTTAAAAATGGCTATTTCTATATAAATATATAATAATATATAATAATAATATTTAATATATAATAATTATTAATAATAATAATTTCTATATAAATACATAATAATGATAATTATTATATATTTATTAATAATATATTATATAATAATTATATGTAATAATATATAATATATAATAATAATATTTAATATATAATAATTATCAATAATAATAATTTCTATATAAATATATAATATATAAAAAATGGCTATTTTTATATTTAAAAATGACTGATTTTTTTAAAAATGGCTATTTCGTTTGAAATTTCCAGAGTCCTCAGAATTCTGCTACCAGCGTATTTTCCACACGAGAATATGACACGGAAGATCAGAAAAAAGAAAATTCAGAATCGATCGGACAATCGGAGGTTGTAGAAGTTTCGACGGCAGCGAAATCGCGAATTGGGTCATTAACGGTTTACGTTCGTGGAATCAACGTGATTATCATGCAAGATCTTAATGAGCGAGGACAACGAGTCGAAGTTGCAAGCATGTGTCTAAGCGATTTGATCGTCATGACGATCTCGAATCCGAGATGTTTAACCCTTCGTGCTTTCGTCGGAGATTTTCAGCTGGACAATCAAATGTTTCCCTACGGTGGCTTCGATTTTCCTGTTGTACTCATAAATCAACATCCTCATACCTCGATAGGACCTCGATTTTCGATTAATACTCGCTCGAAAAATTTAATCGATGAAATTGAGGGAGAATCGTTAATCGTCGTGGATTGCGCCTGGGAAGTGGATAAAACGATTTACGGTTAGTATTCATATTTTAAATCTTTATTCATTCATTTATGCTTTCAATTTTTAACACACATATTTCTGTTTTAATTTTATTTACTTTAGTCGCATAAAAATACGAACGTAAAGTAGAAATTTTGCTCATTGCTTTCTCATTATTTTTCACTAATATCAAATCTATTGAATTTTTTTTTCTTAAACACCGTAGCATCATTCTACTTAAAAATAAAATTAAAAAAAAATCATTAAGCTGAATCTGAATAATAAAAAATAAAAATTGCTCTATATTTTTTTAAAAGCAACTCATTTTCTTTTCTATTATTGATTTTTAATAAATTATTTAGTCTTTTGTCTAATTGAAGAATCGAATAATTACATTTTTTTTGTCCATCAGCGTGTAAACACGTGCGTATTAGGATAAAAAATAAAATTTAAAAAAAATCATTAAGTTGAATCTGAATAATAAAAAATAAAAATTGCTCTATATTTTTTTAAGAGCAACTCATTTTTTTTTCTATTATTGATTTTTAGTAAATTATTTAGTCTTTTGTCTAATTGAAGAATCGAATAATTACATTTTTTTGTCCATCAGCGTGTAAACACGTGCGTATTAGAATTGGACCAATAAGCGCATACATCGAAGATACATTTATAAGCCAATTATTGGAGTACACAACGTCGACAGTGCCGCCATGTTTAACTTCAACAATCGAGAATCCGAAAGAGACGGGAATGGCAATTCCAGAAAATTATGTCTCTATTCCCGAATACGTTATGATCGATGCCGTGAATCTTCGATCACCTCTGCGATTACAGAAGTTTACGATAGAACCGATATCTCTTCTGTTGAGTGTTCATACCTCGGTGCGACTTTATGTAGCGCTAGATCATTCGCCGCTGTATTTCGGTACTTTTGAGAGAGAACATCTTCAGACTACGCCTTATAGACTTGGTAATGCGCTGACAATGCATTACCTTTCTGGGGCAATTTTTGGAGCAGGTAAGATACGTGTATTTGTCGTATTAAGGGAAGCAAACTGTTGATATTCATTGACAAATATCTCACCTGTTTATCTGCTGATGTCAGTAAAAATATATATTCTTTTGAACCCTGAAACAAAGATTTTTTTAGTTCTATGGTAAAAAAGAGAATTGCAAATGAAGCATAGAAAATTTATGAGTTTTTAAACTTTTTGCTTCCTCGTAGAGGAAGCTTTGTTTTCATGAAGAATTTTTTTTTCGAGATTTTTATGTGAGGATACTTAAGGTAGTTCTGTCGGTACGCCGGAGTCATAAATCTCAGAGTCTATATGACATTAAAAAATAATCATACGCATCACTTTGACTGCCTCAATAATAATATCAAAAATAATCGAGAATCCTTCGAAATTGTCGTAATGAAATTAAAACGATTATTTGTAAATAGTTGATATGTTTAGTGCGGATTTGACTTCATTTTCACGATAATTAGGTTAGGAAACGCAATTTGGCCCGGTATCGTGCACTTTGATCTTGGTTCAATTAAACATTATTCCGGAGACTTCACCTTTTTTCATGATGCATCAATACCTGAATTATTTGCGAATCTGTAGTACTTTTTATTTTTTCTCTATCTTTGATCTAAGTATGTTAATTTTCGATTTAAAGATCAATTTTTCCAGCCCTCCCGTGAGCGCCATGTAAAAAGATCGATTTTCAAATTTTAATTGTTCATTCAAATACTCGGTAATAGCCTTCAAAATTTTGTGCAAGTAAAATTGAATAGCTAAATTACAACATGTCAAAAATTCATGCATATGAGTTTGGATTGCTTTCATGACAGAACTACCTTAAAAGGTCCAGAAAAGTGATCTAGAAAAAATGTCCGTATGTATGTATGTATACAACTCCGAAAATTCGAACGCCGATAACTCAAGAACGGTTTTGTATATCGCGCTCAAATTTGGCACACTAGTGTAGCAGCAGACCCTCTTCAACTGTACCAATTTTCGACAAAATCTGTGCGAAAATTTCGATTTTATGCCGGTTTGAATTTTTTGAAAAAAGGACGTGGTCGCTCTAACTTTCGTAAAATTAAGTATATTTTGCTAAATAGTTGGTTATAAGAGTAGGTGCACTCAATGCTGTTTGGTATTGAATTTGGCTCGAATCGGTAAAGTGGTTCAGATTTTATGGAATTTTGAATTTTTCAAAAAATTGACATTATCGGTCTATTGTAACTTTTGCAAAACTTGAAATAGCGAGCTCAAATTTTGTATATAAATGAAACAATATTCAGCCATTATATATGTATAATTTAGTGACAAACGGTATGAAATTTGTGATTTTATGGAATGTTGAATTATTTTAAATAATATACGTTATCACATTTACTTTCGAAAACGCTCTAATAATAACGAAATAACGGAATAACGAAATAGAATAAGCGAATTCACAACATGTTTATTTATCTAATTTAAAAAAGGATGCAAAGTAGAACCTTGCACATTGCTTCCTCATTATTTTTCGCTTTTTACAAAGCTTCCTCTATGACGAAGCCAAAATTGAATAACATACTTTTTTGCTTCCTCAGAGAGGAAGCTTTGTAAAAAGCGAAAAATAATGAGGAAGCAATGTGCAAGGTTCTACTTTGCATCCTTTTTTTTTCTCTATCATCAGATTTTCTACGCTTTTGCCATTAAGCAAAAAAATCTTAATTTCGGGGCTTAAAAGAGTATTTAAAAAAAAATATTATCAGCAGATAAACATATGAGATATTTGTCAATGAATATCTGAATTTCTCCCCTTGTCGAACGCTTATATGGACGCTAAATTAGTCTGAAATTGCGGTACATTTAATGAGAGAATGTAATGATAATAGTGGAAAATATAGTAAGAATGATAATTATTTTTTAGGTTGGGTAGTTGGTTCGTTAGAAATTCTCGGCTCGCCCGGAGGTTTTGCCCAAGCTTTGGGTTACGGTTTGAGAGATTTTATCGCACTACCGATTCGAGGATTACTGAATGGTCCTTGGGGTTTTATAATTGGAATTACACACGGGTCTGCCAGCCTCATGAAACATCTTACAGCAGGTAAAAATGTCCATTGCTCATTTACAACATAATGCAAAAGTCTAATTTACAAACAGTGAACGAGACGTAATAATTCACGTTAATAAATTCAGCTAATTATGAGAAATATCAGAGAGATTCAGGAAAAAAAAAGAAAAAAATTCTCTTCTACTTGAGAAGTTTATGAAAGTCTTTTTCTTCATTTTTTCTTCGCTTCTGTATGTAATTGCAGATTTTTAATTCTTCTGGTTTGTTAATTTAATGCTTTAGGGACGGTAAATTCTGTTACAAAATTGGCATCGAGTGTCGCACGAAATTTGGATCGGCTCACGCTGGACGAGGAGCATCTTCAGCGACAGGAAGAATCGCGAAGAACACGACCGCAGGGCATGGCCCAAGGCCTTTATCAGGGTCTAACTGGCTTTGGAATGAGTCTTCTAGGTAAATGATATCAGTCAATCAGGGGCAGTCATTTAATGAAAATTTATTGGAAATAATTTCGTGATTAAATACTTAAGGATTATTATTTATAAGGACCTTATAAGGGCCAACCTTGTTCTGTTTTTTCGTGCTTACTTAATGATTATATTGCGCTGATTGATTCTCTGTAATTATGTTTGTTATTTTTTTTTTACATGTTAGATTTACATTTGTTTTTATATATAGTATGGCCGACTAATTTGTCATTCTATTCTATTCTATCACTGTCAAAATAAATGAATATATTAATTTATTGAAAATTG
This sequence comes from Ephialtes manifestator, assembly GCA_963970395.1. NCBI lineage: Eukaryota > Metazoa > Arthropoda > Insecta > Hymenoptera > Ichneumonidae > Ephialtes > Ephialtes manifestator. The sequence goes on along the minus strand of OZ019982.1, from coordinate 26,790,438 downwards.
ATCGAAATAATTCGTAATTATTGCAGAAATATGAAAATTTCAAGTTTTGCATAATGATTAACCGTAGTTTTTATTTAATGAATTAAGATGATGTAAAAACTTTCTCAATTTTCTTTTTTTTTGCTCTACTGTCGAAGCAATTAGTTTTAACTTTTTTCCACATTCATATCCACATTCATAAAAATTGATTTAATAGCTGCTGTCGCGGGATTGGCGCATCATCCGTTGCAACAAGTATTGTCCGGAGAGGCAACGCCTCGAGGATTGGTGACCGGAGTCGGTCTTGGTATAGTTGGAGCAGTTACTAAACCGTTGAGCGGAGCAGCAGAATTGGTCGCACTCACCGGCCAAGGACTTTTAGAAGGAACCGGATGGAATCCTTTGCCTGCGGTACGTACATGAAACATAGTTTTTTAATAACAATTAGGTAAAATTTATAAAGATGATTTTGAAAAAATAAATATAATAGTCATTTTAACATTTTCTCATATTATCGCTCTCTTAATTTTATAGCAAAAATTGAGTCATCAAGCGTTATTTATTTCAGATAAATAAATCGCAAATAAAAAATGTAATGCAAAAGAAAACCTAATTTTTCCTTTCCATTTCATTTTTTAATGCTATTGATTTATTTATTAAAAGCAATAAAAAATGAATTGAATTGTTTCATTAAATTTTTTATTGCTATTTATTTATTTATTAAGAGCAATAAAAAATTAATTGAAAAAGAAAATGTAACTTTTCTTTTCCATTTCATTTTTTATTGCCATTTATTTATTTATTAAAAGTAATAAAAAATGAAATAGAAAAGAAAAACTAACTTTTTTTTTCTATTTAATTTTTTATTGCTATTTATTTGTCTGAAATAAATAACGTCTGATGACTCAATTTTTGCCTAGAAAAACAAAAGTCTAGTTTCTCGTTAAAAAAATGTATAATAAAAATAAGAATTCATATTAAATAATTAAATAACATACTGTTATCTGTGTTTATTAATTGCAGCCTCGGCAGAGACCAGTTTTCGAGTGTCTGGAAGACGCGAGCGATTCGTCGCCGCAATACGCGTGGCGATTACTGCCAATGTTGACGGAAAATGTTGACTGTATTCTACACGTTGCTAACGCGGACTTTCGTACATGCGAAGGAACTAATCGAACCGTGACGCTGATCCTGACGCGAGAAGCGTTGTTACTTGTCGACGTTACTGAAGACATGGTGGAAAAAGTTTATTTCTTGAAAGATTTGACTTATGCGGAACACACTTCGGATCCAACGTTGTTTTGCCTGTATTGTCTTAAAAATAAGAATCAACCAATGAGAAGTTCATCACCTGTTGAATATCCGGAGGTGAGAAATATATTCAAAAATATTTTTAAAAAATTGTATTTCACAGAATTCGCGTCACCAAATTTATCAGATTTTTCTCACTTTCTCTCACGTATAGTTTGCCAGATTCGAATACTATTTATATATATTTGCTACACATTTTTTTTAGATTTTGCTTCCTCATAGAGGAAGCTTTGTTTTCATGAAAATTTTTTTTTTTCGAGATTTTCATGCCAGTATACTTAGAATTGTCCAAAACGTCGAGAAAAGTGGTTTAGAAAAAATGTCCGTATGTATGTGTGTGTGTGATTTTGATTTTATGGTACTTTAAATTTTTTGCAAAAAGGGCGTGGTCGCTCTAATTTTCATAAAAATTATACGATTTTGCTAAATAGTTGTTTATAAATAAATATACGTTCAATGTTATTTGGCATTGCATTTGGGCGAAATCGGTAAAGCGATTCAGATTTTATAGATGTTTGAATTTTTCGAAAAAAATCATTTTTTAAAATAAATCACGTCGAATTTCACCAATTTAACTGAAATGTTTTACAGACGAAAAGGAACATGCAGTTATACCACGTACCAAATTTGACGATGATCGGTAAAGCGGTTCAGATTTTACGACATTTTGAAATTTACAAAAAAAAAAAACGCTTTTCGCTCTAGCATCAGCAAAAGTTGATAATGCGAGACAAAAGTTTGTACTCAATGGAAATAAGAATGCAAAGTAGAACTTTACACATTGCTTCATATATAATTTTTATTTTTTTAAATTTATAATGACCGCTTGTCCCAAAATAGAATTGCTCATAACTCTCGAACGGCGTGACGAATCGAGATGAAAATTTACACAAAAGAGGAGGATAAACTCCGTTTTCGTTATTTCGATTAAGGTAGTCCTTGCGCATTAAGCTGAGGTCAAATAAGTTTTCCAAAAATGGGAGGAAATTGCAAACACTTTTCGCCAATATAAACAAGGCTGCAAAATAGAACTTTGCAAATTGCTTCCTCATTATCGTTGGATTTTTACAAAGCTTCCTCTATGACGAAGCCAAAATAGATTAACATGCTTCCTCATAGAGGTAGATTTGTAAAAATTCAACAATAATGAGGAAGCAATTTGCAAAGTTCTACTTTGCAGCCTTGTTTAAAACGTTTTGATAAGTCAGGAAAATGTCTAATTATAAATGTTGTTGTTTATGTCGGTTTTTCAAGTAATTTAAAAAAAAACATTGTGTTATTTATATGGTAAAATATTGATGGAGCATAAAACTAAAAAAATGTACTTATTGCTTTCCAGGAAAAAAATATATTTTGTATCACGTGAATTAAAAATAAATCTAATTGTTTTAGATGGATCAAGCAATGAGAGCGAGAGTGGAACAATTTGTTCGCGGTAGCAGCACCGGTTGCGCGAGTTTGTCGGCAACAAGCTACGTGCAATCGGAAACAATTGAAGTCCCTCAATCGCATCCTGAAAATACATTAACATTCTACGTTCGAGCGGAGGACCGTAATTATTTGTTATCTTTGTTCGAAGTTGCCAAACGTCAAGGTCAGGGAAATGATTTCTCCGTTTTATAAACGTATATGATATAACGAAATGTATAAAATAAACAAATTCTTGTATATTATGTATTTTTACAAGTTGACCGAATTTTTATTTGCCAGGGAAAAATAAAAGCCAATTTACAAGCATTTTCAATTTTTTTTTCATAAATCAAGCTTTACTTTAAGAATTAATTTTTACCCGATTTTAGCATATCCTGAATATTTTCATTTTTTTAATATTTCAAATACAATTGAAATAGAAAAAAAAATGAGATTCGGCTAATTTAATTAGTCACGAAGAAAACGAAAAAGTTCAAGGAACGTCAAGTTCAAAGAACGTCAAAGTCAGGGAAATTTCTCCGTTTTATAAACATATATGATATGACGAAATTATAAAATAAACAAATTCTTGTATATTATGTATTTTTTCAAGTTAACCGAATTTTTATTTGCCAGGGAAAAATAAAAGCCAATTTACAAGCATTTTCAATTTTTTTTTCATAAATCAAGCTTTACTTTAAGAATTAATTTTTACCCGATTTTAGCCTATCCTGAATATTTTCATTTTTTTAATATTTCAAATACAAATGAAATAGAAAAAAAAATGAGATTCGGCTAATTTAATTAGTCACGAAGAAAACTAAAAAGTTCAAGGAACGTCAAGTTCAAAGAACGTCAAAGTCAGGGAAATTTCTCCGTTTTATAAACATACATGATATGACGAAATTATAAAATAAACAAATTCTTGTATATTATGTATTTTTTCAAGTTAACCGAATTTTTATTTGCCCGGGAAAAATAAAAGCGACTTTACAAGCATTTTCAATTTTTTTTCATAAATCAAGCTGCACTTTAAGAATTAATTTTCACCCGATTTTAGCCTATCCTGAATATTTTCATTTTTTTAATATTCCAAATACAATTGAAATAGAAAAAAATTGAGATTTGGCTAATTTAATTAGTCACGAAGAAAACGAAAAAGTTCAAGGAACGTCAAGTTCAAAGAACGTCAAAGTCAGGGAAATTTCTCCGTTTTATAAACGTATCTAACATGACGAAATGTATAAAATAAACAAATTTTTGTATATTATGTATTTTTACAAGTTAACCGAATTTTTATTTGCCAGGGAAAAATAAAAACGAATTTACAAGCATTTTCAATTTTTTTTCATAAATCAAGCTGCACTTTAAGAATTAATTTAAGAATTAATAACACTTTTAAGAATTAATTTTCACCCGATTTTAGCCTATCCTGAATATTTTCATTTTTTTAATATTCCAAATACAATTGAAATAGAAAAAAATTGAGATTTGGCTAATTTAATTAGTCACGAAGAGAACGAAAAAGTGCAGAGTATACGCAAATCCACCTCCAATCTGCTTGTTCTCATGCTATTCGTTTACAAAATTGTCAATGGGTCGCAGTTTATGCTCGTCACTCGTGCAGACCGAAACACTTGTTCAGTGCTCATCAATTTTCCAACAACTCATACGGATTTGTAGCAACGATGCATTTGCACCAAGTAAGTAAACGAATAGTCAAAAAATACTTTTTTAATATGCAACTAACGCGACTACTGATTTATCTTATTTTTTAAAAAATAAAAAAAAATGTTATCGATTATATTACAGTTTTTTTTTTTCAGATCAATCACCGTCAATTTCTCATTTCATTCAAAGAAACACTGTTAGAAAAGATTGGAAGTTTTTAATGCATAAACTCGTAATCTAAAATTAATATACAATTGTGATAAAAAATTAATGTACTTTTGCAGTAAAATTAAAGCAAATTATTAAAATACATATATTTTTATTGCAAAATTAAAGTAAATTATTGAAATTGTTGTACTATACATTAATTTTACATCACACTCGTATATTCAATTTAATACAGCAGTTTATGCATTAAAACTTTCAGTACTTTTACCTTAAATTTCAAGTAGATTTTTTTTACAGTGAATAACTTACAAAATACAAAAGTATTTTCGTAAATCAAATAATTATAACTCAATTGCAAATAAATAATTTCTCCATTAAAAGAGTAATTTTGTATTAAAATTGTTTTTAATCTCAAATAATTTGACTTTGATCAGAATAATGAAATTACTCCGACGATTACGAAATTAATAATCATATTTTTATTTGTTATTGCCAAATTCGAGATTTATGAATTATTGTAACAGATTAGTAAACATATTTGATATAATCAAGAATAATATTCTTGTTTCGATAAATAAATCAGAGTACAATAATTTGATATGCATTTTTTTTTCGTTTCTTGTTTTTTTATTGTTTTTGCTTCCTCGTAGAGGAAACTTTGTTTTCATGAAAAATTTTTTTTTCGAGATTTTCATGTCTGTACACTCAGAATGGGCCAAAACGCCGAGAAAAGTGATTTAGGAAAAATGTCTGTATGTGTGTGTGTGTGTATGTTACACGATCGAAAAGTGTAGAAAATATTTTTTACAATTTCTACCTCTCGACGACCAATGACTTTTTCGAAACTTTGAAATATTTTTCATATTTTCTACCTCTCAACGACCAATGACTTTCGAAACTTTGAAATATTTTTCATATTTTCTACCTCTCAACGACCAATGACTTTTTCGAAACATAGAAATATTTATCACAATTTCTACCTCTCGACGACCAATGACTTTTTCGAAACTTTGAAATATTTATCACAATTTCTACCTCTCGACGACCAATGACTTTCGAAACTTTGAAATATTTTTCATATTTTCTACCTCTCAACGACCAATGACTTTCGAAACTTTGAAATATTTTTCATATTTTCTAACTCTCAACGACCAATGACTTTTTCGAAACTTAGAAATATTTATCACAATTTCTACCTCTCAACGACCAATGACTTTTTCGAAACTTTGAAATATTTTTCATATTTTCTACCTCTCAACGACCAATGACTTTTTCGAAACTTTGAAATATTTATCACAATTTCTACCTCTCAACGACCAATGACTTTTTCGAAACTTTGAAATATTTTTTACATTTTCTACCTCTTGACGACCAGTGACTTTTTCGAAAGTTAGAAATATTTTTTACATTTTCTACCTCTCAACGACCAATGACTTTTTCGAAACTTTGAAATATTTTTCATTTTTTCTACCTCTCAACGACCAATGACTTTCGAAACTTTGAAATATTTTTCATATTTTCTACCTCTCAACGACCAATGACTTTTTCGAAACTTTGAAATATTTTTCACATTTTCTTGCTCTCAACGACCAATGACTTTTTCGAAACTTTGAAATATTTTTCACATTTTCTACCTCTCAACGACCAATGACTTTTTCGAAACATGGAAATATTTTTCACATTTTCTACCTCTCAACGACCAATGACTTTTTCGAAACTTTGAAATATTTATCACATTTTCTTGCTCTCAACGACCAATGACTTTTTCGAAACTTAGAAATATTTTTTACATTTTCTACCTCTCAACGACCAATGACTTTTTCGAAACTTAGAAATATTTTTCATATTTTCTACCTCTCAACGACCAATGACTTTTTCGAAACTTGGAAATATTTTTCACATTTTCTTGCTCTCAACGAACAATGACTTTTTCGAAACTGAAATATTTTTCACATTTTCTACCTCTCAACGACCAATGACTTTTTCGAAACCTGGAAATATTTTTTACATTTTCTACCTCTCGACGACTTTTTCGAAACTTTGAAATATTTTTCACATTTTCTTGCTCTCAACGACCAATGACTTTTTCGAAACTTTGAAATATTTTTTACAATCTTATATTTATTAATAATTTAACATAAATAAAATTATAAATATGTGAGCAGTCAAATGAAGAAAAAAAATACTTGTATAATTATATATTTGTAACACTTAGGCTGTAAAAATTTTCTACGTTGACTACGTATATTTTGAGTTATGGGGCAAAAACCTTGACCTAAAAAATAGTTTGCCAAGGATTTAACCTTGGCAAGCTATTTTTTTCCAGCGTTTTACCAAACAGTAAAAATGCACATTTCGGAAGACAATGAACCCGAACGGTTCTCCGAAATAGGTATAGATAGTTACAGTGAACCGGAAACACGGACTAGCGAACTCGTGTTATGTCCGTGAGAAACTGAAGTTTTTTTTTTTTAAATCACGTTCGATTTTTTTTTCAATAGTCGCTATTTCGTCACTCATCGATTCTTTTTTTTCCCCCAAAGGTACAATCGCTTTTAGTATTTTTGCCATTCACCTGGGCAATACATACAACTCTGGAGTCCAGTGAATCAAAATTGGAAAAATTTAACGATAAAACCAGAATATTTTCGTTTTCCAATGTATTCGAAAATCTACGAGACGACATATCAAAAATCGAAAGGACGATCGACAGAATAACCGAAGGATTGGAAATACTTGAATCTCGTTGGTCCCATAATCTAGACGAGAAAGAGTAAGAAATATTTTATATCGTAAATCTGTGTTATAAAAATGTATTCTTTTTTTTTGCATCACTTTACCCATTTATTTATTTCATAGATTAAATGATAAATACTTTTCTTTTTCTTTTTGGTACGTAATGACAAAAGGACCCACTTTTTTTATTTAAAAAAAGTGGAAAATTTTCACTTTGTTAGGAATACAAATGTTATTATTCAAAATTTATATATGCAAAGTAAAAATTCATTAAAAAATAATTATATTACCGTTTTTTAAATTAAAACAAGGTGACAAATTATTATTAAAAAATGTTGGTGTTATTAATTATTTTTAAATGTTGATTTTAACCAACGAATAATTTTTTCAGATCTGATCAACGAAATTCGACAAACTACCTAAACATCGCATTACTAAAAGAAAAATTGGAGCGCATTGCGAGAGTTCAAGAGCGAAATTCCAGATTGATAAACATTCAAATGACTTCATTAATAAATTTGGAAGAGAGCTTCAATCATCTGGAGAATTTGCATCGTGCAGCTATAAATTCTAATGAAGATAATAACAATTCGAAGTTGACTTTTTATGAGCAACAAGTGATGAATCACTTAATTTCCATCGACCAGAAGCTCGATAGATTTTTATTGGAAGAATCGAAGCCAGAAAAAGGCGAAGATAAGGACAAGGAAATAGTGAGAAAAGTTGATGAATCGTTGACGGATGTTGAAGAAAATCATGGCCAAGATTACGAATCATTGACGAGCGATTCAAGTGCAATCGCTAATGGCAAAGTCTCACAAGGCTGCGAAAGTTTAAGAAACACTGGACTTTCTTCCGGCATTTATTTAGTCGACAAAACGCTGAAAGCTACGAGAATGATTTGGGGAAATACGTCAAAAATATACTGCGATCTAAATACCGACGGTGGCGGTTGGACAATTATTCAGAGACGCGGAGTAACGCACGAAAAAGTGAGAGTCAACTTTACCAGAAATTGGAACGATTATGCCAACGGTTTTGGTAATCTTAAGGGTGATTTTTGGCTCGGAAATGAAGTGATTCACAGGTAAAAAACTGTAATTTAATTTTAATGATTTTTTAAAATATAATCTAAAAAAATTTGGATTTTAGTTCAATATTTTACATACTATATATAGTTAAAAAATGTTCATATCTAATACAGGATTTTTGAGAATAATTTCAAATTTTCGCATTGGGGCGCAGAATTTTTAGTAAAAAAATTCATGAAAAAAAAGATACAGTAAAAAAATTCTACAAAAAATTAAAAATGTTCTTTCGAGCATACAGAATAGTATAAAAAATTATGGAACGAATTGGAAGGTCAATTTTTTAAATCTGGAAAGAAATCAGCAGTTTCAGAATACCATATACTATAATATTCATATCGATTATATAAATAATCACCTATGTATTTTAATAAGCTTAAGGTAGTATGAGCACAAACCTCACGATCAGAGAGAAAAGTGATTTTTTAATATGCTATAGAATAGGTTCAGAGGATGCTGTCTGTAAAATTTCAAACCATTTTACCGACCATTTACAATAATAGTTAATGTGCAAAATTGGAAAATTTAGTACATGTTATATACGGAAATTGGCCTGATAACACTTTGAGACCGAAATAACCATTCTTCAAATTCAGACACCTCCGTAAATAAAAGCTCGAAATACCGAGAAAACTGCTACGAACACGTACGTCCCTTAAAAAATATATGTTACCGAATATTTCGAATAGATATCATCGATTAAATTGACGAGTTTTCGCGAACCGGCATCAAACTGCCGGAAAACAGTTGACTATAGCGTAGACACGCGTTCCTTGATTGGCCAAATGGCGGCCGGCTGGACAATCTGAGTCAAATGACACTCTTATTTAAACTACTACCGTTTTATAAATATACACACCTTATCATCACACACACTTCATAATTTTTCTCTCTTTATATTGTGATTTTTAAAATAACGAAATGTGTGATACTTCGCTTTTTCCCCATAATAAAAAATATGGACTTTCTATTGACTAGGTACTGCGCTCATACTACCTTAAATTTAACATAATATTCACAACGTTGATTCGTTCAAGGATGACGTCTTATGATGATCAATACGAGTTGAGAATCGAACTTGAAGATTGGGATGGACAGACAGCGTGGGCTCAATATTCTGATTTTCAGTCAGTGATCCTTATCAAAAGTATCCATTGATCCATTGAATATCTAAAATATCTACATACTTGTCGTCCTTCAATTCGTAGGCTTGGCACGAGAATGGATGGTTATCGAATCAGAATTACTGGCTACATGGGAAACGCTACGGATTCTTTGAGCGCTCACGATTCCACGCCTTTCTCGACTTATGATCGACGAAACGATCTAGCACCGCGATGCTGTCCCTGCACAGCAGATTACGGCGGTGGATGGTGGTATTACAGGTTACTACTATATTTATAATTGATTTGATCAATATTTAACTTGTATATCAAGCAATCCAACTCAATTCGTAGACCATTTGATCTCACAATTTTTTATTCTCTAAAAATACTAATCAAATATGTTCGCATGGATCCACAAAGGAACCTCAATTTTTTCAGATTTTTAAAGCCACTTGTAACGAAAATATTCATAATCGAATTTAGGCAATTTTTCGAAACTTTTTTTCGATAAATTCGTAGATAATTTGACCTCACAATTTTTTATTGTCTAAAAATACTAAGCAAATATGTTCGCATGGATCCAGAAAGGAACCTAAATTTTTTTCAGATTTTTAAAACCACTTTTAACGAAAATATTCATAATCGAATTTAGGCAATTTTACGAATTTTTTTTTTCGATAAATTCGTAGACAATTTGACCTCACAATTTTTTATTTTCTAAAAATACTAATCAAATATGTACGCATGGATCCAGAAAGGAACCTCAATTTTTTTCAGATTTTTAAAACCACTTTTAACGAAAATATTCATAATCGAATTTAGGCATTTTTTCGAAACTTTTTTTTTCGATAAATTCGTAGACCATTTGATCTCACAATTTTTTATTTTCTAAAAATACTAAGCAAATATGTTCGCATGGATCCAGAAAGGAACCACAATTTTTTTCAGATTTTTAAAACCACTTTTAACGAAAATATTCATAATCGAATTTAGGCAATTTTTCGAATTTTTTTTTTTTCGATAAATTTTTTATTCAACAATTTTTTTTTTAAATGTGAAAAAAATATTATGACCTTTACACGGACAATATTATATCTAGATTTCGTATTTTTATGTTAATTTATAATAACTAATTGGTAGAATTATTATTTTTTTCCTTGGGCGCCAAAATTTAATTTTTTCTTCAGTTGTTTTGAGGCAAATCTGAATGGCGACTACTACGAGAGGGATCAGTATCGGCAGCCCTTTAGAGGAATTATTTGGGAGCACTGGCGCGGTGATTATAGTCTTAAGAGTACGAAAATGATGATACGATCGAAATATCATAATTCAATGAATCAAACATAGAAGATAACATTAGTGAGTTATTAAAAATCGTTGGGCGACATTAAAACATACGAGAAATTTTCGTTAAAAATAGATAATTATTTTAATGTAAAAATCGTAAAATATCGTTGTTTTAAACAATCTGGCCATAAATTAACGCTTTGCTAAAACATAAATGCAACACTGATTACAAAAATTCAGACTCCAGTTTCTTTTTATTGTGTTCCCCATACGACGCTCTCAATCCATGGAACGTAATTGTAAACGCGAGTGTAAACACCCGGAGTTATGCTGCCGCAGATCCTGCCAATACTTGTGACACCTACGATGTCGTACATGCAGTATTCGGTGGGAGAAAATACCACGAGAGGTCCGCCGCTGTCGCCCTAAATTTAAAAAATAAAAATGTATCATATAAGTAATATAATTTTTGTATTTAATTTAATAATAAAACATTACGATCGTAAGAGTAATATTAACAATATTACGTTTTTCATTTTTTTTTTAATTACAAAAACTAAAGGAAACTAATAACAACGATACAATTTGTATAAATTGATCAAAGATTAAATCCCATTCAAATTCTATTGAATGTATCAGTCTCTATTTATTATTTTTACTAGGGCGCACTAAAACAAATTGTTACTTCACAGATTTAAAAAATTAAATTTAATAATAAAAAAATACGATCGTAAGAATAATATTAATAATATTACGTTTTCCATATTTTTTTAATTACGAAAATTATAGGAATCTAATAACAACGATACAATTTGTATAAATTGATTAAAGATTAAATCCCATACAAATTCTATTGATCTGTATCAGCCTCTATAATTTATTTTTATTAGGGCGCACTAAAACAAATTGTTACTTCATAGATTTTAATATTTTAAATATATAAAAAATTAATTTTATACACAATATTACCTGACAAGTGTCACGGCCTTCTACTCCTGCGCATATTTGCCAATCGTCGACAATACCGCGTTTAAGCCTGAAGTCATCGTCGCCACCGAAACTGGCATTGCACTTTTGTAACGACACGATGGGAATGGTAACTTTGCGCAGATCGTTTGAACCCTGTTCATCGGCTGTAATGAAAAGCAACAGTAAATTAATTAAAACATTAATTTAAGCCTCTAGTTTCAGTAGTTTTGCTTCCTCATAGTGGAAACTTTGTTTTCATGAAATTCATTTTCATTTTTTTGCAAAACTTCAACATTAATAAATAAGCTTACTTAGCTTATTAAACTTATAATTAGTGATATGACGATACATGAAAAAATATCGATTCTCATAATCGATTAAATTTTTCAAAAAAGAATGATCGATTCGATTAATCGGAATAAAATCAATCAATTGCAAAAGAATCGATTAAAAATCTGATTTTCATCTCAATTACTGAATAATCATTAAAAAAAATAAAGATAAATAGGCACAATTAACTAGACGACATCTGATTGGCTGCCCAGCCTACCTGATTGGCTAATTCAGTATTGCTGTATATATTTCATGCAAAAATCTTTAAGAATCGATTATCGAAGGAATCGTTGAAAAATAATCGATTCGCAAATAATCGACGAATAATCACGATTAATTCATGACAAAAAAAATCGATTCTCGAATAATCGAATCAGAATCGCGCATCACTATTCATAGTTTTGTGAAAAATGAAAATTAATAAGGAAGACAAAAATTCTGCTTTGCAACTTTTTTAAAAATATCTTTCTGCTGTTTGAATTATAGTTTTGTTTGGACTTACTCCAGTCGACTCTGCCCCAACCTGTCGCAACTGTTTCATTGCTGTTTGGCTCTCTTGTAGCTGGTAAACAAGCAGGTCTCACGTAGGCGGTGAACGTTACAGGACTGTCCAACTTTAATAATGCTATGTCGTGATATGTCGAGGGTTTTTTGTAACCCGGATGACGAATCCTGTCAATTACACGACGTTCCTGTGGTCTCGCATCGTCGGTATTTAACACGAGATTCAAATCACCAACTCTCACCCAAGCTGCGCTTTTGCTGTAATTAAAAGATAATTTAAGCATCTGAAAAACGAAGAATCTTAGAACTTCGGAATTTAACAATGTAACAACATAAAAATTCAAGAATTTTGCAAATTTAGAACTTAAGATTGTAGCAATTGAATAATTTAAGAATTTTAAGAAAAACTTTAAAAAATTTACGCTCATAAGATTTTAAGAGTTTTGGAATTTTTGCAATATTTCAAGACAACAGAGAAAATGTGATTTCACGTACAATTCAATTGAGTGAGTGCAATGTGCAGCGGTAAGGACGAATCTTTCAGAAATTAGAGTTCCACCGCAATTCCATACGATACCATTTCTGGAATTAAAACCAACGGCTGCCATGTGCGGAAATTCTTTCGCTCCAGCCTTTTTGCCGCCGACAATGAGTTTCTGCGAGGTAATTACGCACAAAGACGTGTTCAAAGGGGCACGATTATTGGCTAAGATCGGCGGATACTCCAGTGTGTAAACGGATTTTGCGTACTCCGAGCATTCTGTATTTAAAAAATTCATAAATTAATTACAGACTTTTTTAAAAATAAAGAATAACACTAAAGCTTCCCGCGTAGAAAAAAAGAATCTTAAAAAAAGTCTTGAAAGAATCTTTAAAGGAATCTTGAAAAGAATCACGTATAGAATTCGGAGCAAGATTCTTTCCAAGATTCTTTCTATCCGAAAGCCTTCTGAGAATCTTACAAAGAATCTTCGAAAGAATCTTGAAAAGTGTCTTTAAGAGAATCGCGAAAAGATTCCGTCCATTAAACAGAAAAATCGTTGAAAGAATTTTAATGAAATTCTTCAGAGGAATCGAGAAAAACCCGTTGTGGCTTTCCCTTGGTGTCGAGACAGTATATTTCGGTACGACAACGAAGGGTAAACCCCTCGTGTGTTGACGAACTCAGAAAAGCTTTCCAGTCTTATATATATGCTGAGGCTTCAAACCACTTGCGAGAAACGCTCCGTCCGTTCGCCACCTAGTGACATCATAAGGAAACACTGGTGGACAATAGTCCGCTAGATGGCGAGCGGTCGAAGCGTTTCTCGCAAGTGACTTGAAGCATGAACGTATATAAGACTGCAAACCCGCGTAGAAAAAAAGAATCTTGTGAAGAATCTTTTAAAGAATCTTAAAAAAAGTCTTGACAGAATCTTCGAAAGAATCTTTAAAGGAATCTTGAAAAGAATCACGTATAGGATCCGGAGCAAGATTCTTTCCAGGATTCCTTTCAAGATTCTTTCTATCCGAAAGCGTTCTGAGAATCTTACAAAGAATCTTCGTAAGAATCTTGAAAAGTGTCTTTAAGAGAATCGTGAAAAGATTCCGTTCATTAAACAGAAAAATCGTTGAAAGAATTTTAATGAAATTCTTCAGAGGAATCGAGAAAAACCCGTTGTGGCTTTCCCTTGGTGTCGAGACAGTATATTTCGGTACGACAACGAAGGGTAAACCCCTCGTGTGTTGACGAACTCAGAAAAGATTTCCAGTCTTATATATATGCTGAGGCTTCAAACCACTCGCGAGAAACGCTCCGTCCGTTCGCCACCTAGTGGCATCATACGAAACACTGGTGGACAATAGTCCGCTAGATGGCGAGCGGTCGAAGCGTTTCTCGCAAGTGACTTGAAGCATGAACGTATATAAGACTGCAAACCCGCGTAGAAAAAAAGAATCTTGTGATGAATCTTTTAAAGAATCTTAAAAAAAGTCTTGAAAGAATCTTCGAAAGAATCTTTAAAGGAATCTTGAAAAGAATCACGTATAGGATCCGGAGCAAGATTCTTTCCAGGATTCCTTTCAAGATTCTTTCTATCCGAAAGCGTTCTGAGAATCTTACAAAGAATCTTGGTAAGAATCTTGAAAAGTGTCTTTAAGAGAATCGTGAAAAGATTCCGTCCATTAAACAGAAAAATCGTCGAAAGAATTTTAATGAAATTCTTCAGAGGAATCGAGAAAAACCCGTTGTGGCTTTCCCTTGGTGTCGAGACAGTATATTTCGGTACGTCATCGAAGGGTAAACCCCTCGTGTGTTGACGAACTCAGAAAAGCTTTCCAGTCTTATATATATGCTGAGGCTTCAAACCACTTGCGAGAAACGCTCCGTCCGTTCGCCACCTAGTGACATCATAAGGAAACACTGGTGGACAATATTCCGCTAGATGGCGAGCGGTCGAAGCGTTTCTCGCAAGTGACTTGAAGCCTGAACATATACAAGACTGCAAAGCTGTCCTGAGTTCGACTATACACGAGGAGTTTACTATTCGTTGACGTATCGAAATGTACTGTCTCGACACCAAGGGAAAACAACAACAGGTTTCGCTCGATTCTTCTGAAAATTTTCGTTAAGATTCTTTCAACGATTTTTCTGTTTAATGGACGGAATCTTTTCACGATTCTCTTAAAGACGCTTTTCAAGATTCTTTCGAAGATTCTTTGAAAGATTCTCAGAACGCTTTCGGATAGAAAGAATCTTGAAAAGAATTCTGGAAAGAATCTGGCTCCGGAGCCTATACGTGATTCTTTTCAAGATTCCTTTAAAGATTCTTTCAAGACTTTTTTTAAAATTCTTTAAAAGATTCTTCACAAGATTCTTTTTTTGTACGCGGAATTCTTCTCATTTTGCACATTGTTTTTGGATAATTTATAAAGTGCTTCTCTTCAATGAAAAAAGTCAAAGGAGAAAAATTTAAAAAATTAATGCACACAGTTTTACTTTATATGCCAATTTTAAAAAAATGATTTCTCACTTAGTTTTGCTGTATCGCCGGGATTTCGATTCTCGATAGGAATTTCAGTTATTGCTGGTGTAGGTCTCACTTCTTCAATTATTTTAGGCTTGTTCGTGGTTGTTGACTCGTGCGTGATGCCCGAATCCGGACAGCAAATAATAGGATCAAACCCATCGAAACCGCAAAGTGTATCAGGCTCTTCTCCGTGCAACAAAGCGTCATAAACCGGTGGGCAACTTTCAGGAAGTCTGCAAACTCCTGATCCACCAAAGCTCATGCTACATTTATCTCCTGAAATCAAAGAAATCGTGTTACACAATTTAAAAAAGGATGCAAAGTAGAACCTTGCACATTGCTTCCTCATTATTTTTCGCTTTTTACAAAGCTTCCTCTATGAGGAAGGAGTATGTTATTCAATTTTGGCTTCCTCATAGAGGAAGCTTTGTAAAAAGCGAAAAATAATGAGGAAGCAATGTGCAAGGTTCTACTTTGCATCCTTTTTTAAATTAGATAAATAAACATGGTGTGAATTCGCTTATTCTATTTCGTTATTCCGTTATTTCGTTATTATCAGAGCGTTTTCGAAAGTAAATGTGATAACGTATATTATTAAAAATAATTCAACATTCCATAAAATCACAAATTTCATACCGTTTGTCACTAAATTATACATATATAATGGCTGAATATTGTTTCATTTATATACAAAATTTGAGCTCGCTATTTCAAGTTTTGCAAAAGTTACAATAGAGCGATAATGTCAATTTTTTGAAAAATTCAAAATTCCATAAAATCTGAACCACTTTACCGATTCGAATCAAATTCAATACCAAACAGCGTTCAGTGCACCTACTCTTATAACCAAATATTTAGCAAAATAGACTAAATTTTACGAAAGTTAGAGCGACCACGTCCTTTTTTCAAAAAATTCAAAATGGCATAAAATCGAAATTTTCACACAGATTTTGTCGAAAATTGGTACAGTTGAAGAGGGTCTGCTGCTACACTAGTGTGCCAAATTTGAGCGCGATATATAAAACCAAAAGAATTGTGTTGGGTGAAAAGTGCAATGAAATTATGTATTCTTGTAACGACATCATGAATTTATCATCACAACATACTAAGTTAAATCGGTAACTACCCGCAGCAATTTTCACGCGCATGTGTATTTTTATCGCAAAAAGAGAAAAAAAGTTATATATTGAAGCACCAGTTTCTAGTCACGATTGGGAATATGTGGTTTATTGCTTGCAGCTTATCAAATTTAATTCTCACATACGGGTCTTATCATTTAGCAGAGTTCGACCGCAATAGTAAAAACACGGTAATGTTTAACAGGAAATTTCGAAACAGTTTAGAAATTATTGGTTGTATCACGTGTGTCGAAGAGGAACGAGAAATGAGTCAACATTAAGGGGAATTCTGAGCATTTTATTTTCCTTTGCCAATTTGTCCAATAAAAAATATAAATCGTAAAAAAAAATCCGTAAATCTTGAAATAACAAATATGAATAAATTCAAAATTGAGAAAAGCACCTATTTAAAATATAAAACATTAAGGGGAATCCTGAGCATTTTATTTTCCTCTGCCAATTTGTCCAATAAAAAATATAAATGGTTAAATAAATCCTAAAATCTTAAAATAAAAAATTTGAATAAATTCAAAATTGAGAAAAGCACCTATTTAAAACACAAAACATTAAGGGGAATTCTGAGCATTTTATTTTCCTCTGCCAATTAGTCCAATAAAAAATATAAATGGTAAAATAAATCCTAAAATCTTGAAATAAAAAATCTGAATAAATTCAAAATTGAGAAAAGCGCCTATTTAAAACATAAAACATTAAGGGGAATTCTGAGCATTTTATTTTCCTCTGCCAATTTGTCCAATAAAAAATATAAATGGTAAAATAAATCCTAAAATCTTGAAATAAAAAATCTGAATAAATTCAAAATTGAGAAAAACACCTATTAAAAATATATCAATTAGTTTTTTACTATTCTAGTTTCATGCCAATCTTTATTTAACCATCATTTAGCAGCGTTCGACCGCAATAGTAAAAACACGGTAATGTTTAACAGGAAATTTCGAAACAGTTTAGAAATTATTGGTTGTATCACGTGCGTCGAAGAGGAACGAGAAATGAATCAACATTAAGGGGACTTAACGATCTCATCACCAATGCAACAAGGCCATCGAGTTAATCCGTGACGCTCACGATATGCGACGATACGTCGTTAAATCTCACTGATTTCTCACCGCCAAACGAAAAATAAAAAATCTTTGCACCTCTTAATTTCGTTCACCTTCATTTTTTACCTTCTTTTTTTTCGTTTTTTTTTTGGTGATTCACCTCGTCTAATTTAATCCTTTATTTTTTGCATTTTTGATTTTCTTTCTTTCCACCTTTTTCTATGCTTTTGTTTTTTTTTTCTTCTTCCATCCTCCACTTTTTCCTCTTTGTTCCTTTTACTTGTTTATGAAGTAAGTTTTATTCTTATTGTACATTTTTTTTTAAATTATTTTTTTTTTTACATTTATAATTCTTTATAATTTATTCTAATTTATTTTTATCAGGATTCGTCAAATGTGTAAAATAATCAAGAACAATTTGCAAGGCATTTGCTACGTTTCAGGATATTTTTTTTTGATCGAGAAAAGTGGTTTAGAAATAATTTGCGGATAGATTAGGTGGATTAGGCATTATTTCCGCTGGTGATGTCATGCTACGATCCTGACCAACCCCAATAAATTTAATATCTTTTTCCGCATGCGAATATGCGTGTGAATTTGCGCGTACGCGTGTAGAAATTGTGGTGTTGGGAATAATAGTAGGGAAGAGTCGTAAAAAGTCCAAAGGGTTAAGGCTGGAATAACCCCATTATTATTATAACAAGTCTGGAAAATAGGACCTTGAAAATTGCTTCCTCTTTATTTTACTATGTTCATAAAGCTTTCTCTGTGTGGAAGCAAAGATCGATCAACATATTTTCTCGCAGAAGTGGCTTTGTGAACAGTGATAATGACGAAGCCATAAGGTTCTCTACTTTGTAGACGTTTTTTTCTTGTGTTGTACACTTCTTCTTTTGCTCGTTACGATATTGCCTGAAATACTATGGGAAATCTTGATCCCAAGTACTAATATTTTCTGTCGTTATTTAAATCGAAAAATATCGATTTTTTGTATCGATAGTTAGTCTAAAAATATCGATTTTTCATATCGATAGTTAGTCTAAAAATATCGATTTTTTTGTACCGATAGTTAGTCTAAAAATATCGATTTTTTGTATGGATAAGTTCGTCTAAAAATATCAATTTTTTGTATCGATAGTTAGTCCAAAAATATCGATTTTTTGTATCGATAGTTAGTCTAAAAATATCGATTTTTTGTATCGATAATTAGTCTAAATCGATATTTCAATCTAAAAATATCGATAGTTAGTCTAAATCGATATTTCAATCTAAAAATATCGATAGTTAGTCTAAATCGATATTTCAATCTAAAAATTTCGATAGTTAGTCTAAATCGATATTTCAATCTAAAAATATCGATAGTTAGTCTAAATCGATATTTCAATCTAAAAATATCGATTTTTTGTATCGATATTTCAATCTAAAAATATCGATTTTTTGTATCGATATTTCAGTCTAAAAATATCGATTTTTTGTATCGATATTTCAATCTAAAAATATCGATTTTTTGTATGGATAGTTAGTCTAAAAGTATCGATTTTTTGTATCGATAGTTAGTCTAAAAATATCGATTTTTTGTATCGATAATTAGTCTAAATCAATATTTCAATTTAAATATATCAATATTTGGTATCGATATTTTAGTCTAAATATATCGGTTTTTTGTATCGATATTTCAGTCTAAAAATATCGATTTTTTGTATCGATATTTCAGTCTAAATATATCGATTTTTTGTATCGATATTTTAGTCTGAGAATATCGATATTTTTGTGTGGATATTTTAGTCTAAAAATATCGATACAATAAACATCGATGTTTTAAATATCGATCGTTTCGTATTCGATATTTTTAAGTATCGATCTTTTCGTATTCGATACTTTTAAGTATCGATTAATTGGAGAACAATCCAATAGAATCTGAATATCGATACTTTTTTTGTAAATTCACCATCCCTAATTCTCGCTAGATATTCTGAAATACCATCGTATAATGGCACATCCAAAACGGGTATGAGAACCATTATCACCTACTTTTGTTACAGAACCACATTCCACAGTAATAACACAGCTGTAATATAGCTACGTACCTGCTACGTTGAGAAATAGTGCTAAAATATTTCACCAAAAAAAAAAAACAATGATTTTTATTTAAATAAAAAGCTGAACTTGCATTCCAAAGTTTATTACAGAATATGAATTCTGAAAATTTTATTTTCCTCTCCCAATTTATCCAACAAAAAATATAAATACCAAAAAGAAATAAATAAATAAAAACGCTAAAATCGTGAAATAAAAAATTCTGAATAAATTCAAAATTGAGAAAAGCACCTATTTTAAATATATCTATTAGGTTTTTTTTGTTCTAAGTTTCATGCCAATGTTCAAAAAGTCTCAAACATTTTTCATTAGGGAATTGACTATTGAATGTTTTTTTTTTTTTCTTTTTTTTTTTTTTTTTTTTTTTTTACTAATTACCACTTTTGCTTATTATTTATTTTTAAAAAATGGTGTAAAGTGTGATGTGACCTGGAATGCCATATACATTCTTTATTCCAGCAAAACATTTCTTACAACTTGTCAAATCAGCTCGTTCAATCGTTACCGCAATTTCTTTTCTTTTTTTTTTCTGTTCATCTATTTTTCTGATTATCCGGTTATTACCATTGAGAATTCAAGGCGTGCAAGTAATTCAATACTAGAAAGCATGCGATAATCACGTGTGGCCAATGCAGAGGGCGTCAGCTTGTGTTACATTCAATCATCTCTAAACGCATTCTCGATTATCATAATATATCGCGTGAACTTGGTTTTTCCAAGAAGAGGAAAAAGGTTCTCACTAAAAAATCCACAAAAATGACTAACAAGGAATATTTGCGATATGCACTGTTGATCTTTAAAGATGCTAATCTCAAGTGCTTGAAAAAAAAAAAATTCTGTCGTTTTTAAAACGATTTTTCCCTACTCGTTTATTAATAACATTTTTGGCATTGCTATTATTATTATTATTATTATTCAAATTATTGTGTAAATTTTTCCTGTAATTCCAATTTAAAAATTAAAGACTGGAAATTACATAAAAAAATTCCAAACTTAAAGTATTTAACCATAAATCACAACGATTATAAAAAGGACGAAAAAATTGACAATTTTTTTGCACGTCTTTACATTCAGATCGTAGCGATTGTTTGAATGTTAACTTTGAATTTTCAATTCAATTTAAATTTATTTCAAATGCGTTTTTTCGATGTTTATAACGTAAACGTCTGAATCTCAGAATTCGAAAACAAAATATTACCATATATGGTAAAAATATATTATAGAGATTGATAGAGATCGATAGAATTTGAATGTGATTTAATCGTATGTTATCATCTCTTTCTATTCGGACTTTGATAAATTTATACAAATTGAATAGTTGTTATTAGTTTCCTTTAGTTTTCGTTTTCTATTGGTTAAATACGATAGATACGTTATCGGGATGTATGGTACACTAACGGATTTATAATATTTTATAATTTTTTTTTAAACTGATTTTTAAATAAATTCTTAGACCTCTTATTATCCGAAATCAATGCTCTTATTAGTATCTTGATATGCTTGATTATTTATTAGATTTTTCTCGTATCGCGAAGTACTCAAATACGGATAAAATAAAACTTTCGGTAAGGAATGTATACGTGAAGCATTCTTACAGAGTTAATTAACATAAATAATTTAGTAAGAAAGATGCTAAAAAACTGCTCAATTTACTGTTGTTACTCATACGTACGTGAAGCGGCTTATATATTATTGATGTATATCATATTACAAGAACGAGTTTGGATGGAATAGTTAGGCAGTCTGTCAGAGATCATGAAAGTTAAGCAGCTTGGGCCGCGGTCACTACAAAGATGGGTGACCAGAAAAAAAACGAAATTATCCGGTCGATTTCTTTTTTTTTTTTTGCTTGGAATAGTACATCATGGGTATATACGTACAATCGTATATTTTTATTATTAAATTAAATACAATAATTATATTATTTATAATCATATTATAGGATATGGACGAAACATATAGGATTTCGATCGTAAATTTATGATAGTACATCGTAAATTCACGAACCAAAGTTCGTATTCGAAACGATAGAATTTTTTATAATCGTTTTCTAAATAAATAAATAAAAAAATAAAATAAATAAAAATAATCGTTTTCTATGATTTATTTTTACCAGGAATATTGCAAGGACGAGTTTGGATGGAATAGTTAGGCAGTCTAACAGTGATTATGAAAGTTAAGCAGCTTGGGCCGCGGTCACTACAAAGATGGGTGACCAGAAAAAAACGAAATTATCCGGTCGATTACTTTTTTTTTTTTTGCTTGGAATATTACATCATGGGTATATACGTACAATCGTATATTTTTATTATTAAATTAAATACAAAAATTATATTATTTATAATAATATAGGATATGGACGAAACATATAGGATTTCCGTATTCCGTATAAAGTCCGTATTCGGAACGATAGAATTTTTTATAATCGTTTTCTATCATTTATTTTTATCAGGAATATTACAAGAACGAGTTTGGATGGAATAGTTGGGCAGTCTATCAGAGATCATGAAAGTTAAGCAGCTTCGGCCGCGGTCACTACAAAGATGGGTGACCAGAAAAAAAAAAACGAAATTATCCGGTCGATTTCTTTTTTTTTTTTGCTTGGAATAGTACATCATGGGTATATACGTACAATCGTATATTTTTATTATTAAATTCAATCCAAAAATTATATTATTTATAATAATATTATAGGATATGGACGAAACATATAGGATTTCCGTATTCCGTATAAAGTCCGTATTCGGAACGATAGAATTTTTTATAATCGTTTTCTATCATTTATTTTTACCAGGAATGTTACAAGGACGAGTTTGGATGGAATAGTTAGGCAGTCTGTCAGAGATCATGAAAGTTAAGCAGCTTGGGCCGCGGTCACTACAAAGATGGGTGACCAGAAAAAGAACGAAATTATCCGGTCGATTTCTTTTTTTTTTTTGCTTGGAATAGGACATGATGGGTATATACGTACAATCGTATATTTTTATTATTAAATTAAATACAAAAATTATATTATTTATAATAATATTATAGAATATGAACGAAACATATAGGATTTCCGTATTCCGTATAAAGTCCGTATTCGTAACGATAGAATTTTTTATAATCGTTTTCTATCATTTATTTTTGCCAGAAATATTACAAGAACGAGTTTGGATGGAATAGTTAGGCAGTCTATCAGAGATCATGAAAGTTAAGCAGCTTGGGCCGCGGTCACTACAAAGATGGGTGACCAGAAAAAAACGAAATTATCCGGTCGATTTCTTTTTTTTTTTTTTGATTGGAATAGTACATCATGGGTATATACGTACAGTCGTATATTTTTATTATGAAATTAAATACAATAATTATATTATTTATAATAATATTATAGGATATGGACGAAACATATAGGATTTCCGTATTCCGTATAAAGTCCGTATTCGGAACGATAGAATTTTTTATAATCGTTTTCTATCGTTTATTTTTACCATGAATATTACAAGGACGAGTTTGGATGGAATAGTTAGGCAGTCTATCAGAGATCATGAAAGTTAAGCAGCTTGGGCCGCGGTCACTACAAAGATGGGTGACCAGAAAAAAAGCGAAATTATCCGGTCGATTTCTTTTTTTTTTCTTTGCTTGGAATAGTACATGATGGGTATATACGTACAATCGTATATTTTTATTATTAAATTAAATACAAAAATTATATTATTTATAATAATATTATAGAATATGAACGAAACATATAGGATTTCCGTATTCCGTATAAAGTCCGTATTCGGAACGATAGAATTTTTTATAATCGTTTTCTATCATTTATTTTTAACAGGAATATTACAAGGACGAGTTTGGATGGAATAGTTAGGCAGTCTATCAGAGATCATGAAAGTTAAGCAGCTTGGGCCGCGGTCACTACACAGATGGGTGACCAGAAAAAAAACGAAATTATTCGGTCGATTTCTTTTTTTTTTTTTGCTTGGAATAGTACATGATGGGTATATACGTACAATCGTATATTTTTATTATTAAATTAAATACAAAAATTATATTATTTATAATAATATTATAGGATATGGACGAAACATATAGGATTTCCGTATTCCGTATAAAGTCCGTATTCGGAACGATAGAATTTTTTATAATCGTTTTCTATCATTTATTTTTACCAGGAATATTACAAGGACGAGTTTGGATGGAATAGTTAGGCAGTCTATCAGAGATCATGAAAGTTAAGCAGCTTGGGCCGCGGTCACTACAAAGATGGGTGACCAGAAAAAAACGAAATTACCCGGTCGATTTTTTTTTTTTTTTGCTTGGAATAGTACATCATGGGTATATACGTACAATCGTATATTTTTATTATTAAATTAAATACAAAAATTATATTATTTATAATAATATTATAGGATATGGACGAAACATATAGGATTTCCGTATTCCGTATAAAGTCCGTATTCGGAACGATAGAATTTTTTATAATCGTTTTCTATCATTTATTTTTACCAGGAATATTACAAGGACGAGTTTGGATGGAATAGTTAGGCAGTCTATCAGAGATCATGGAAGTTAAGCAGCTTGGGCCGCGGTCACTACAAAGATGGGTGACCAGAAAAAAAACGAAATTATCCGGTCGATTTCTTTTTTTTTTTGCTTGGAATAGGACATCATGGGTATATACGTACAATCGTATATTTTTATTATTAAATTAAACACAAAAATTATATTATTTATAATAATATTATAGGATATGGCCGAAACATATAGGATTTCCGTATACGGAACGATAGAATTTTTTATAATCGTTTTCTATCATTTATTTTTACCAGGAATATTACAAGGGCGAGTTTGGATGGAATAGTTAGGCAGTCTATCAGAGATCATGAAAGTTAAGCAGCTTGGGCCGTGGTCACTACAAAGATGGGTGACCAGGAAAAAAACGAAATTATTCGGTCGATTTCTTTTTTTTTTTTGCTTGGAATAGTACATCATGGGTATATACGTACAATCGTATATTTTTATTATTAAATTCAATCCAAAAATTATATTATTTATAATAATATAGGATATGGACGAAACATATAGGATTTCGATCGTAAATTTTTTATAATCGTTTTCTATCATTTATTTTTACCAGGGTATCGCAATCACAATGGTTTTTCCATGAGAAAACAAAAATATCGATAAAATATTTAAAAAATGAAGATGTATCGAATTACCTTCTTCCTGTTGAGCATTGATAACACAACTAATCACTAACACGCCAATAAAATTGATGACAACAAACCGAATCATTTTAATTGACACAAAAGAGTTTGACTGCTTTTGTGATAAACGAGCGGAACGCACGTTTTAATGCGATCGTATCGTTTCGCTTTGCACTGACTGGCACTGACGACTCTTCGGTTTGGCTGGGCTTCCCGCATCACCAACTTAATATCCCCACTATTAAGGACACTCGTGCGCGCAGTCACGACGTAGCATTCACAGTGCGTGTATCAACAGCTTTTCCCACGTGGCTCGTGAGTAAGTCTCACAGGATTCCATTTTTTTTCTTACTGTCGAAGGTGGAACTCAACAGAAGTGTGAATATGAGGACGAGCGGGATTTCCAGTTTTGCCGGTGTGCCACAACGTCAATGCCTCTCGTCTATAGACGACATAAACGATAGTACAGTAGAGCGTCGATTATCCGAAACGTCAATCATCCGAACATCGATTCGGTTTATCCGAATTTTCGGTTTTCCGAACGAAAAAACCGAAAAAATTCTCGATTTTTTTCCAAGAAACTAGCATATTATATCGAGTCCGGCAATTTTATCAGAATATATAATATATACTAACAATGATATATTTAAAATATTAATTTTCGATAAATACATACATACATATATATATATATATATATATATATATATATATATATATATATATATATATATATATATATATATATATGTATTATATTGTACGTATATATTGTAATATTTTAAGCGTTTCAGTTCCTCCCTCCCCCTTCACAAAATATTGATGTTCGGTCATCCGAATTTTCGATTAATCGAATGATAGTCGGTCCCAATTAGTTCGGATAATCGACGCTCTATGTATGTATATATATACATTTTTTTTAAGGATAGTATACATATATATATATATATATATATATATATATATATATATATATATATATATATATATATATATATATATATATATATATAGTCGCTGCAGTGGAATTCGAGAATTCCGAATACGTAAGCGAGATTACAATCTATAGTTGCTGCTACACACTGAACTTGACAAGCACGGTGTTGATACTCGTGAGATCGTTGAGGCACATTTGACCTCTGTGTAGTTTTATTTTGCCTCTTCAATGTTTCTAAATATCCGACATGAACTTAGGCACAGAACAAAACGAGTGTTTCGATGGTTTCGATAAGCCGGCAAATACTACGAAGTGAAGTTAGTTGCTGACGGACTAAAGTGGTTGTTAAGTGCATTCACTGGTTAAACGATCCGATTACAACGATTCCAACCAAAGAAACATCCGATTGAAAGCTATTATTAGAACCGATTATGTTTCAATCGGAATTTTGCCTATTTTATCGGTTTCCATCAGTTTCAATCGGAATTTTGGCCATTTGATCGGTTTCTATCAGTTTCAATCGGAATTTTGCCCATTTTATCGGTTTCTATCAGTCTCAATCGGAATTTTGCCCATTTTATGGGTTTCTATCAGTTTCAATTGGAAATTTGCCCATTTTATCGGTTTCTATCAGTTTCAATCGGGATTTTGCCCATTTTATCGGTTTGTATCAGTCTCAATCGGAATTTTGCCCATTTTATCGGTTTCTATCAGTCTCAATCGGAATTTTGCCCATTTTATCGGTTTCTATCAGTTTCAATCGGGATTTTGCCCATTTTGTCGGTTTGTATCAGTCTCAATCGGAATTTTGCCCATTTGATCGGTTTCTATCAGTTTCAATCGGAATTTTACCCATTTTATCGGTTTCTATCAGTTTCAATCGGAATTTTGCCCATTTGATCGGTTTCCATCAGTTTCAATTGGAATTTTGCCCATTTTATCGGTTTCTATCAGTTTCAATCAGAATTTTGCCCATTTTATGGGTTTCTATCAGTTTCAATTGGAGTTTTGCCCATTTTATCGGTTTCTGTCCGTCTCAATCGGAATTTTGCCCATTTTATCGGTTTCTATCAGTTTCAATCGGAATTTTGCCCATTTGATCGGTTTCCATCAGTTTCAATTGGAATTTTGCCCATTTTATCGGTTTCTATCAGTTCAATCGGAATTTTGCCCATTTTATCGGTTTCTATCAGTTTCAATCGGAATTTTGCCCATTTTATCGGTTTCTAGCAGTTTCAATCCGAATTTTGCCCATTTTATCGGTTTCTATCAGTCTCAATCGGAATTTTGTCCATTTTATTGGTTTCTATCAGTCTCAATCGGTATTTTGCCCATTTGATCGGTTTCTATCAGTCTCAATCGGAATTTTGCCCATTTTATCGGTTTCTATCAGTTTCAATCGGAATTTTGCCCATTTGATCGGTTTCTATCAGTTTCAATTGGAATTTTGCCCATTTTATCGGTTTCTATCAGTTTCAATCGGAATTTTGCCCATTTGATCGGTTTCTATCAGTTTCAATTGGATTTTTGCCCATTTGATCGGTTTCTATCCGTCTCAATCGGAATTTGGCCCATTTTATCGGTTTCTATCAGTCTCAATCGGAATTTTGCCCATTTTATTGGTTTCTATCAGTCTCAATCGGAATTTTGCCCATTTTATCGGTTTCTATCAGTTTCGATCAGAATTACTAAACAGGATCGTACCATTTGAGTCCTCTGTCTCGAATTAGTTATTTGTTGGAAAAATATCGGCCGTCGATAATAGAATCAATGCGTCGAATTTGGTTAAGTAAATTTGTATCGTTTTCAAGAACACCGGCGATAAAAAAAAATCGCTGGAATCAGCTCATCGCAGTGAAACGCATAATTCCCGTCTTTTTGCCTAGGAGATGCAGTTGGAATTTAAAAAAAAAATGGAGAAATGGGTTTTCCGCATTTTGTTTCCTCGTAGAGATTTTATTCGCATGCAATTTTTTTTTTCGAGATTTTCATATCCATTTCACTTAAAATGGTTTAAAACATCGAGAAAAGTGGCCAAAAATAAAAGAATTATTTATTTATTTTTTATATATTTTTATTGTGTACAAATTTTCGATTTATTTGCTGAAGTTTTGCGGACGTCAGATCGACAACAATAATTTTTCCTCCATGAAGTTGCGAAATGAATAAAAATAATTTATTCATGACGTTGGCCTCGCATGAAACATACGCTTACGATCTTATTGGCGTAAAAAGAAGGCACGTTCGTGTATGTGGTATTTGAGGCCTTTGTGAAAGACAAGATTCGTTGGATGTGTAAGATACTCACCACAAGATGCGAAGTGCAGCGCCCGGATCATGGAAGTCAAAGCGCAAACTTTTCCTTGTACGATAAAATATGTGATGAGTGACTATATGATACGCTATCGGAATTTTCAAGTTAACATTTCATTCCAACTCCGTTCAATCGTGCTGAATCTGATATCTCAACAAGGAAATACTAATTGTTAAGATCAATTTCATTTTACAAAAACTTCAACAATAAATACATTCAAAAACTTAAATTTTACACAAAAAACAATTTTTTATACGACCGGTAATTTTGAATATACAGCGAATTGGAAAAAAAATTAAATAAAAAAATCGTTATTAAATCTGTTGCTAAATCGTTACTAAAATTCTGAAATAATTTATTAATTTTCGGGATACTTTAAACAACTTTTTGCGACGATGCTAAATTTTAGTGGTTCACTTGGTATGGAATGACCCATATATCGATCATTTTTTTAAAACTATTTCGATGTTTAGGATAGCAAGAAAAAAATGTTTACGAAAATGTTTTATACGATCGGTAATTTTGAATATATAGCGAATTGAAAAAAAAATGAAATAAAAAAAATCGTTATTAAATCTTTTGCTAAATCGTTACTAAAATTCTGAAATAATTTATTAATTTTCGTGATACTCTAAACAACTTTTTGCTTTTTGCTAAATTTTAGTGGTCCACTTGGTATGGAATGACCCATATATAGATAATTTTTTTTAAACCACTTCGATGTTTAGAATAGCAAGAAAAAAATGTTCACGAAAATTTTTTATACGATCGGTAATTTTGAATATACAGCGAATTGAAAAAAAAATGAAACAAAAAAAAATCGTTATTTAATTTTTTACTAAATCGTTACTAAAATTCTGAAATAATTTATTAATTTTCGTGATACTCTAAACAACTTTTTCCTTTTTGCTAAATTTTAGTGGCCCACTTGGTACGGAATGACCCATATATAGATAATTTTTTTAAACCACTTCGATGTTTAGAATAGCAAGAAAAAAATGTTCACGAAAATTTTTTATACGATCGGTAATTTTGAATATACAGCGAATTGAAAAAAAAATGAAATAAAAAAAAATCGTTATTAAATCTTTTGCTAAATCGTTACTAAAATTCTGAAATAATTTATTAATTTTCCTGATACTCTAAACAACTTTTTCTTTTTTGCTAAATTTTAGTGGTCCACTTGGTATGGAATGACCCATATATAGATTATTTTTTTTTAAACCACTTCGATGTTTAGGATAGCAAGAAAAAAATGTTCACGAAAATTTTTTATACGATCGGTAATTTTGAATATACAGCGAATTGAAAAAAAAATCGTTATTAAATCTTTTGCTAAATCGTTACTAAAATTCTGAAATAATTTATTAATTTTCGTGATACTTTAAACAACTTTTTGTTTTTTGCTAAATTTTAGTGGTCCACTTGGTATGGAATGACCCATATATAGATAATTTTTATTTTAAACCACTTCGATGTTTAGAATAGCGAGAAAAAAATGTTCAGGAAAATAAAGCTTAATCTATGAGGAAAAATTGTGAAAACTTCTCAACTGGAGCTACACTTAAGATAATGCTTGTTCGTTGATTTTACTTTCCGCATTATTACCTCATATCGGTTGCATTTGCAATGAGTCAACGTGACATAACGTCGTTATAGTTCTAAGATTGACAAGTTGCACCGTATAAACACGTTTTCTCGATGCTGTTAATCGAGAATCAATATGTCGAGCTAATTCCTTAAGCGTCTTGACAACAGAGTCATTATTCACAATTATGCATGGCTACCATTAATAACGTGCTAAAAATCTCGTTGGTTTTTCCTCGAGCTTTCAGTTACTCGTGAATCATTCCAATTGTTACCTCTCAAGAAACAGAATCATTTGAGCGACATGAAATCTCGGTTTTATTTAGTTAAGCCACTTAGCATCGCGATACTTTTGGCATTGTTCAACACGAAAATTAACGCTGAACGAAAATGTGAAAAAAGTGAGAAATGTGTTATTCATTAGTAAAAAAAAAATTTAATTAGTTTGGTCGTCAGTTTTTAATACTAATTTTGTTTTCAGAATGTACTTATATTTTCTTGTCCAAGAAGATTAATTTGATGTTCAGATTTTTATTGGAATAAAAAATTGACGAAATGCATTTTTTCTTCGGTAATACCAAATTGACGAAATGCATTTTTTTTCTGTAATAAAAATTTGACGAAAGTCATTTTTTCTTCTGTAATAAAAAATTGACGAAATGCATTTTTTCTTCTGTAATAAAAAATTGATGAAATGGATTTTTTCTTCCGTAATAAAAAATTGTCGAAATGTATTTTCTCTTCTGTAATAAAAAATTGACGAAATGCATTTTTTCTTCGGTAATAACAAATTGGCGAAATGCATTTTTTCTTCCGTAATACAAAATTTTCGAAATGGACTTTTTCTTCCGTAATAAAAAATTGACGAAATGCATTTTTTCTTCCGTAATAAAAAATTTACGAAATGCATTTTTTCTTCTATAATAAAAAATTAAAGAAATGCATTTTTTCTTCCGTAATAAAAAATTTACGAAGTGCATTTTTTCTTCTATAATAAAAAATTAAAGAAATGTATTTTTTTCTTCCGTAATAAAAAATTGACAAAATACATTTTTTCTTCCGTAATACAAAATTGTCGAAATGAATTTTTTCTTCTGCAATAAAAAATTGGCGAAATGCATTTTTTTTTCCGTAATAAAAAATTGTCGAAATGGATTTTTTCTTCCGTAATAAAAAATTGTCGAAATGCATTTTTTTTTTTTCGGATTGCGATTTTCCATAATTAAAATATTTTTTTCATGCCAAATTACTTTAGCGTTCAGCTGTTTTAAATAAAAAATAAAAATTTTCAATGCACTTTTTGTCTCTAAGAAAATTAGACGACCGCTCAGTTTTTTTCATTTAAAAAAATTACTTTTAATTAGAATTAGTTGGACGATCAGATTTTTATTATAATATAAATAAATTTCAGAATGCAAGGAATATGGAAAGCTGGTCTACGCAATCGAGGATGCTCCGGTATTGAGAATTGGTGCTGGTTCAAATAAAGTGTCGAAATGTGCAATCGTCGACACGCCACTTATAATCGGTGGAACTAAAGCCGTACCTCTGGAATTTCCTCACATGGTAAAATCGAAAGTCGCTCTTTTTAACTTGTTTTCATAATCAGACATTTCCTCGTTTCTCTGCTGCGGGTACGTAATTTCGTATATCCCCAACAGTTAAAGTGGCGAAAGTTTAAAACGGGCTTTTTCAAATCTTAATGTAAATGTTGCTTGTTGAATTTTTTATATTTATTAAGGGTGAACATTATTTACCAGCTTCAAGAATACAAAAATAGCAAGAAATTCATAAAATAGAATGAAAAAATCTTGCACATTGCTTTCTCATTATTTTTCGCTTTTTACAAAGCTCTGAGGAAGCAAAAAAGTATGTTATTCAATTTTGGCTTCCTCATAGAGGAAGCTTTGTAAAAAGCGAAAAATAATGAGGAAGCAATGTGCAAGGTTCTACTTTGCATCCTTTTTTTAAATTAGATAAATAAACATGTTGTGAATTTGCTTTTTCTATTTCGTTATTCCGTTATTTTGTTATTATTAGAGCGTTTTCGAAAGTAAATGTGATAACGTATATTATTAAAAATAATTAAACATTCCATAAAATCACAAATTTCATACCGTTTGTCACTAAATTATACATATATAATGGCTGGATATTGTTTCATTTATATACAAAATTTGAGCTCGCTATTTCAAGTTTAGCAAAAGTTACAATAGAGCGATAATGTCAATTTTTTGAAAAATTCAAAATTCCATAAAATCTGAACCACTTTACCGATTCGAGCCAAATTCAATACCAAATAGCATTGAGTACATCTACTCTTATAACCAACTATTTAGCAAAATAGACTAAATTTTACGAAAGTTAGAGCGACCACGTGCTTTTTTCAAAAAATTCAAAACGGCATAAAATCGAAATTTTCACACAGATTTTGTCGAAAATTGGTACAGTTGAAGAGGGTCTGCTGCTACACTAGTGCGCCAAATTTGAGCGCGATATACAAAACCGTTCTTGAGTTATCGGCGTCCGAATTTTCGGAGTTGTATACATACACACACACACACACACACATATACATACGGACATTTTTTCTAGATCACTTTTCTGGACGTTTTGGACAATTCTAAGTGTCCTGACATAAAAATCTCGAAAATTTTTCTTTCATGAAAACAAAGCTTCCTCTATGAGGAAGCAAAAAGCGAAAAATAATGAGGAAGCAAAAAGCGAAAAATAATGAGGAAGCAATGTGCAAGGTTCTACTTTGCATCCTTTTTTAAATTAGATAAATAAACATGTTGTGAATTTGCTTTTTCTATTTCGTTATTCCGTTATTTTGTTATTATTATAGCGTTTTCGAAAGTAAATGTGATAACGTATATTATTAAAAATAATTCAACATTCCATAAAATCACAAATTTCATACCGTTTGACACTAAATTATACATATATAATGGCTGAATATTGTTTCATTTATATACAAAATTTGAGCTCGCTATTTCAAGTTTTGCAAAAGTTACAATAGAGCGATAATGTCAATTTTTTGAAAAATTCAAAATTCCATAACATCTGAACCACTTTACCGATTCGAGCCAAATTCAATACCAAACAGCATTGAGTACATCTACTCTTATAACCAACTATTTAGCAAAATAGACTAAATTTTACGAAAGTTAGAGCGACCACGTCCTTTTTTCAAAAAATTCAAAACGGCATAAAATCGAAATTTTCACACAGATTTTGTCGAAAATTGGTACAGTTGAAGAGGGTCTGCTGCTACACTAGTGTGCCAAATTTGAACGCGATATACAAAACCGTTCTTGAGTTATCGGCGTTCGAATTTTCGGAGTTGTATACATACACACACACACACATACATACGGACATTTTTTCTAGATCACTTTTCTGGACGTTTTGGACAATTCTAAGTGTCCTGACATAAAAATCTCGAAAAATGTTCTTTCATGAAAACAAAGCTTCCTCTATGAGGAAGCAAAAAGCGAAGAATAATGAGGAAGCAATGTGCAAGGTTCTACTTTGCATCCTTTTTTAAATAAGATAAATAAACATGTTGTGAATTCGCTTTTTCTATTTCGTTATTCCGTCATTTCGTTATTATTATAGCGTTTTCGAAAGTAAATGTGATAACGTATATTATTAAAAATAATTCAACATTCCATAAAATCACAAATTTCATACCGTTTGTCACTAAATTATACATATATAATGGCTGAATATTGTTTCATTTATATACAAAATTTGAGCTCGCTATTTCAAGTTTTGCAAAAGTTACAATAGAGCGATAATGTCAATTTTTTGAAAAATTCAAAATTCCATAAAATTTGAACCACTTTACCGATTCGAGCCAAATTCAATACCAAACAGCATTGAGTGCATCTACTCTTATAACCAACTATTTAGCAAAATAGACTAAATTTTACGAAAGTTAGAGCGACCACGTCCTTTTTTCAAAAAATTCAAAACGGCATAAAATCGAAATTTTCACACAGATTTTGTCGAAAATTGCTACAGTTGAAGAGGGTCTGCTGCTACACTAGTGTGCCAAATTTGAGCGCGATATACAAAACCGTTCTTGAGTTATCGGCGTTCGAATTTTCCGAGATTACATACGGACATTTTTTCTAAATCACTTTTCTGGACATTTTGGACAATTCTAAGTGTCCTGACATAAAAATCTCGAAAAAAAAAATTTTCATGAAAACAAAGCTTCCTCTATAAGGAAGCAAAATTAATTGATTGGTGATAATTTTGAACTGCAATTAATTTAAAACATCAATTTAAAGAAACTCGTTTTTTTTTCTCAGGCGGTGATCGGCTATGGGAACCCGATATTTTGGCAGTGTGGAGGAACTGTTATATCAGAGAATTATATTCTCACCGCTGGTCATTGCTTAGATTCCACACAAAGGTTTGTGCAATCGGTAAAAAATATTGCATATTAATTTTTCATCGTATGCGACTATTTTTATTTATATTAAAAATTGAACGAGAATAGTCCTATACGATGAAAAATTAATATTAATATCATTAATATTTGCAAATTTTTTTTAGTATATTATAATCAGCGACTGTGTATTATTAATATTAATAATTATTATAAATATTTATAATAATTATTAATATTACAATTAATATTAAATTAATTACTAAAAAAAATTTGCAATCATTTTTTAAATAAATATTGTAATAATTATTAATATTAAAATTAATATTAAATTAATTACTAAAAAAAATTTGCAATCATTTTTTAAATAAATATTGTAATAATTATTAATATTAAAATTAATATTAAATTAATTGCTAAAAAAAATTTGCAAACATTTTTTAAATAATACTAATCTAAGGATTTTTGTTTTTTGACAATTTTTAGAGGTCCACCATTGAAGGTACGAGTCGGTATGTTGACTTTAAAAGACCCTGAGTCCGAGATGCAGGAGAGGAACGTAGCTGAGAGGCTACAACATCCGCAATACAAGATGCCGTTAAGATATCACGATATAGCGTTGATAAAACTCGACAAGGCCCTGGAATTGGGTCCGGCTGTGAGACCAGCTTGTCTAGAGACTCTAGACCAGCCACCGGAAAAAAGTGCAATTGCCTGCGGCTTTGGAAGAACTGTATACGGTACTTACACACGCTTCGTATGCGTAAAACCCACATTTTCACACTTTGTGAAGTAAAATGTTGTACAATTTTTAAAAAGTGACTTCCGATCGAAAAAAACCAACTAAATTTTTTTTACGATGCCTTTTTACGATGATTTAAAAAAAACGTGACTTTTTTCCGTTTTTGATTGCAGAATTCACGAATCCGACTTCCGGTCGGAAAATCGAACCTAAATTTTTTTTTCTTTAAGATATCAAATTTTGCCCTTCACTATCTTTCTCAAGTTGCATATTCTACTCCATATTCTCTTTACAGATATTGCTGAAGGCAGTAATCATCTCTTAAAAGTTACATTGAATTATGTGGGAAATGAACAGTGCAAAAAACTTCATGGTCCAGGACTGGAAGGGAGGCTTATGCCTGAGGGCTTAATAAAGAATATGATGTGCGCTGGTGTCCTCGAAGGGGGTAAAGACACATGTCAGGTACAGTCACACAAAAAATCCCATTATTTATTTATTTTTCACGATTTACAGGAAATTATTAAAGATTTTCGTTGCACTGAGAGAAATTGAGATGGTCCTCATAACTATTCAGTGATAATTATATTTTATTAGTCCAGGTGACTATTTTCGTAGTTACATTAATAGTAACGTAGTTAATGTAACTACAAAAATAGTCACCTGGACTAATAAAATATAATTATCACTGATTAGTTACCATCTTAATTTCTCTCAGTGTGTCCTGAAATTTTTTTTCTTAAGGGGATGCTGGAGTAGATTTTATTACCAACTTTGGTCGATAAAAACAGGCTTTTTCGTAGTTTTGATTGTTCTTCGTTAATACGCTACACAGATGCTTCAAATTGTACACGGTTGTAATATCAACATAAACGAGTGGACGTACATTCGAATATTTGGTGAAAACGTACAATAAATGAAAAAAATCGTATATTACTGAACCTCCCGAAATCAAAATGGCCGTCAGGGTTTAAGGGGATGCTGGAGTAGATTTTTTTTACCGACTTTGGTCGGTAAAAATAGGCGATTTCGTAGTTTACACTATTCGTCGAAAATATGCTACAAATATACTTCCAATTTTACAGGGATGTAATAAAAACATTCATGCTTGGGTGTCTGGTCGAATTACTGTTCAAAACATACAAGAAATGTAAGAAATTGTATATTACTGAAGCTCTCAAAAAACAATATGGCCGCTCGAAATGTCAACAGGTCCTTTGAGGTAAGATACAAACGTTTCTGGAACTCAGACGTGTTAAATCAGACCGGACACCCATTCTTTGAGTATTCCTGAACCTTTTAAAACCGTCGGAATGTCGATTACACAAACCAAATCCACGAATAGTGTACACTACGATTGCAAAGACTGTTTGCTTTTTGCACAGGTTCAGAGCTGGTAAAGAGAATGAATATAGTTCCGTTATTAGGAGACAGGTGGCGCTGTTTACTTTTGGCAAAAGCTCCGAGCCTCTGCAATGCGACCGTAGTATGCACTATATATGGATTTGGCTTGTGTAGTTAACATTCTGATGGTTTTGGAATATTTAGAAATCATCACAGAATTGACGTCCGGTCTGATTTTACATATCTAATTTCCAGAAACAATTATATCGTACAGCAAAGGTCTGTTGACATATGGTGTGCGGCCATTTTGCTTTCGGTATCTTTGCCAAAAGTAAGCAGACTGCTTGACGCCACCTGTGTCCTGATCGGGAAACTTACCGACCAAAGTCGGTATCAAAATGTACTCCAGCATCCCCTTAAGAGGATGCTGGAGTAGATTTTTTTACCGACTTTGGTCGGTAAAAATGGGCGATTTCGTAGTTTACACTGTTCATCGAAAATATGCTACAAATATACTTCAAATTTTGCAGGGATGTAATAAAAACATTCATGCTTGGGTGTCTGGTCGAATTACTGTTCAAAACATTACAAGAAATGTAAGAAATTGTATATTACTGAAGCTCTCAAAAAACAATATGCCTGTAGTATGCACTATATATGGATTTGGCTTGTGTAGTTAACATTCTGATGGTTTTGGAATATTTAGAAATCATCACAGAATTGACGTCCGTTCTGATTTTACATATCTAATTTCCAGAAACAATTATATCGTACAGCAAAGGTCTGTTGACATATGGTGTGCGGCCATTTTGCTTTCGGTATTTTTTGCCAAAAGTAAGCAGACTGCTTGACGCCACCTGTGTCCTAATCGGGAAACTTACCGACCAAAGTCGGTATCAAAATCTACTCCAGCATCCCCTTAATGTAACTACAAAAATAGTCACCTGGACTAATAAAATATAATTATCACTGATTAGTTACCAGTACCATCTTAATTTCTCTCAGTATGTCCTGAAATTTTTTTTTTAATCAATGATTCTCAACAGGGCGACAGCGGTGGTCCTCTTCAGCGTGTCCTGAAAGATCCTTATTGCACCTACAGTTTAGTCGGTGTCACGAGTTTCGGTAAATTTTGCGCTTACAAAGATTCACCGGCAATCTACACAAGAGTGAGCGCTTATCTGGACTGGATAGAAAGCATTGTCTGGCCCTGAAATATATAAATCATTATTACATAATATTAACACTGATAGCCACGATTTTAATCGCTTATATGTATTTAAAAAAAAAATCTTGAAAAAAACAAACATTAAAATAAATGACACCAACAATATGTATGATTTATCAAACGCACTTTATTAGCAGCAATTGAACATCAAAGGTAAAACTGCCATTGTATATAATATGGGGAACAACATGATAAAAAGGATTTTAATCTCAGTACAACATTTCTCCATTTCCATTTTTGCCGTATTTCTGCGTGTCGACGAGTTACTAAATAAAAATAACGCAAAGTCAGCATAACATACTCCACTATGGGCATATAATATATATATTTATAATAACGTAAACGCATAATAATCGTAATAATAACAATAATAACATTAACCGCTGTTTAATAATTTATAGAGAATCATTTCGTCCCCTTAATAATTCTACACGTCGACACGACGCTCGCGCACACCTAACTACTCGGATTAATGCAGTAAAGGCGAGAAAACACTGTTTAAAATTTTCTTAGCAAAAATTACTCGTAAAGAAAATTTTGTGCATAAATCGCGTTAATTAAATTTAATGTGCTTGATGAAAAATAAATATACGTTCAAAAAGTGATGTTCGATATGAAAGTATCTTAATATTGCTTTGTTTATCAAATTTAATACACGAATTTTTGCACAATAATTTCCAACACGAGGCATTTTCCGTCAGTCACTATAAATTACGATAAACATTTTTTAAACCCTTAAAAATATTTTTTTTCGCTTAGCCAATTTTTCTATAGGTTCTATACATAACACTGAATGCTATATAAAATTAAGGGTATAAGACAATGTTTCCAATCGAGTGAAAAAAATATAATTCAAAGAAAAGTGACCAGATTTGTAAATGCCTAATATAGAAATAATGATGATGATACGATTGGCTCTATAATTATGATTTTATAATAATAACATGTAGCGATTATAATACGATGATTAAACTTTGGAATGGCTGCAAAAATTATTATTTTTCAATAAAAATTCACAGTAATTTTTTTGAAAAAATGGAAAAAAATAATGCATAGCTTATTTCTTCCATTTTTTCCACTATTTCTTGCAATATTAAAGCGAAAATTAGTATTTTTTTCAGCTATTCAAATGTTTACACTCTATTTTATAATCACTACATATTATTATTATTTATTTATTTATTTATTTTTATTTAAATAAAAAATAAATAAATTTAAAAAAATATTATTATTATGAAATCATAATTACAAAACAAATTTTACTGTAAGTTATATCTCATGAATAAATGGGGATTTGCAATTCTGAAAGTGACTGAATTAACGGAAAATACCTCATAAGTTTATAGCAATTTTTAAATAATTTTGAACAGTGATTTTTTTTGCGAGCCGATATAAAATTCGAGCAAAACAGAGGAATAATACACCGCTTAAGGCACTAGAGGCGATATTTCAGGCATAATAATATTATATCATATATGATTAATCGTAATCGAGATATGCCGCATTTAGTGGAAGACTTGAGGCGAATAAAGTATGACGTTAAAATGATAAATATATAACATACTATTTTAATAATAATGATAATAATAACGGGGATACATATTTTAATATAATAGGAAAAATGAGCCAAGAATTACGAGCCTGACTACATTATATAGTACATAACAATCGAATATTTACAGAATTAATCGTACGAAAAATAATAATTAATTACTAGAGACACGTACGTTTTGATCGTTCGAGAGGGGAAATATATGTCACGTGGAGTAAGTTTATCAGTCTTACGGCTCTCTGAAGGGAAGTTATTATCGCGAGCTTTCGACTGACTCGCGTTTTTTATTTTAAAACCTAATAAAACTATTAAACAAACGAGCGAGAATTAAGAGGAGATAATAATAAAAAGAGGAGCTTCTATTTTCATACAGCGTTTACAATATAGCTGCATATTCAAAGTAGTTGTAAAATCGAAGCTGCGAGGCGATTATACTATTTTTTTGTCGATGTATTTATCGTTATTTTACAGAGAAAACGTCACTTTGAGTCATGTTAACGAGACACCAAAATTACTGTAAAATCGTACTAAAATTTGAAGAATCTTTAATTCACCTTAGCATTTTTTTAAATTGCGTTTTGATAATGAAGATTTTTTTTTTTCAAACTTCAGTACGATTTTTTGTACAATTTTAATGACAGGTCTTAAGTGTCGCGTGCTTCATCGAGTCTCAAATTTATATATTGACACACATTTAATTATAAGGTAGGTAATCGCGACATTTGTTTACTTCGAGGTCGTTGGATTTTTTAGAGCTTGCAAAGCTGCCAACATTATCAATTCAATTGTCATCGTGTAATCAGTCTCCTTTATTATTTATATGTGTGTTCGTGTTACGTCTTATTAACGCGTGAGCCAAATTCGCTTGGCAAAAAGCGCACGAGCCTTTTTTCTGCTTCTTTTTTGTATCTTAAGAGTGCTTCACATATACACTTCGAAACAAAAATTTGTTTACATTATAATTGTAGTAATTCGTGGCAAAAAAAACAAATCTTTTAATTAAAGATTTTTTCAATTAAAAACAAAAACAAAAATTAATTTTCTAACTAATCAATAAATTTTTAATAAAAATTATGATTTTCTACGATCGATTTTTTGTTCCTCTTGTCACGAAATACTCAAATTGTAATTGAATAAAAAAGTTGTGAAGCATTATGCACTTAATTCCTGGCAGAAATAACAGCATTTTTTCCCTAACGTTTTTTAACATACGATACAAAACACTTGGAGGATCTCAAACAAACGCATACATTTTTTTCTTC
The DNA here is from genome assembly GCA_963970395.1 of Ephialtes manifestator. Lineage (NCBI taxonomy): Eukaryota > Metazoa > Arthropoda > Insecta > Hymenoptera > Ichneumonidae > Ephialtes > Ephialtes manifestator. The sequence goes on along the minus strand of OZ019982.1, from coordinate 26,750,035 downwards.
AACTCTTTGACTTCTTTTCTTCACACACATAAACGCATTTCTTCTTGTTACTTCGCAATTAATCAGTAAAATAAAATGTACCAATTTTCGCAGTAAATATATGATCATGATTTTTGTCTTTTTTCTTTATTTTTTTTACTTGAATTTCTGTAATCGTTACAGATTTTCAAGAATTAAATTATCACAAATTTCAATATTTGCAATATTTTTTTCGGTTTTTTTTTTTCATAATAATTGAAGATTATTGAATTCTTGTAACTGATACAGATTTTCAAGTAAAAGTTACAACAGCTTAATAGCGGTTGATTTAATTACAGCGACAGACGTCGAGATAATTAAAATACAAGCGATTTTTTTAATTCTACGACTGTCAACCGTTAGTAATGTAATTACACCCTGAGATTTCCCGGATATGTGCAATCTCTTCGACGTCAATTTCTTTCACGATCAGGCAACGTTACAGAAAAAAATAAAAAATAATGTACAGAATTAATGTCCTTCCACTTATAAGTTCATAAAAATCGAGACAGTTACAATTTAAAAACAGACACATTCACGTTTCTGAAGTTTCAGAAAAATGAAAGAAATCTCAACATTTTTTAACATATTACAATTATAGTAAAAATTTAAAAAAATAATAATGATGCAAAATTGTTGTAATAAATTGATTTTGTCACGTTTTTTTTTAAATTTTGTCACATTCATTCGCGTTTCTGAAGTTTCAGAAAAATGAACGAAATCTCAACGTTATTAAACAGATTACAATTATAGTAAAAATTAAAAAAAATAATAACGATGCAAAATTGTTGTAATAAATTGATTTTGTCACATTTTTTTTAAATTTTGTCACATTCATTCACGTTTCTGAAGTTTCAGAAAAATGAAAGAAATCTCAACGTTATTGAAAATATTACAATTATAGTAAAATTTTTTAAAAATAATAACGATGCAAAATTGTTGTAATAAATTGATTTTGTCACATTTTTTTTTTAATTTTGTCACATTCATTCACGTTTCTGAAGTTTCAGAAAAATGAAAGAAATCTCAACATTTTTTAACATATTACAATTATAGTAAATATTTTAAAAAATAATAACGATGCAAAATTGTTGTAATAAATGAATTTTATCACGTTTTTTTTTTAATTTTGTCACATTCATTCACGTTTCTGAAGTTTCAGAAAAATGAAAGAAATCTCAACGTTATTGAAAATATTACAATTATAGTAAAATTTTTTAAAAATAATAACGATGCAAAATTGTTGTAATAAATGAATTTTATCATTGAAATATTAATGCCTCGTCATCTTCGATGTTATTGATTTTTATTCCATTTTTCTTTCGCAAAATTTACAACACGATTACTTTATTTTTTTTTATCGTCGCGTTATTAAAATCTATCGGGATTATCGAAGGATTATGTCGACGTTTTTGACTCGTGAAAGTTTGACATCCCGAATACAATAGACGTGGAAAAATACGTTCGATTCTCGCTGATTATCTCTCAACAATAATATCACAAGGCACTCGCTTTAAAATCCTCGAATATTGTCGAGGCGAAAAAAAAGATAAAAATTAAGAAAAATCGCATCGCTATTTTCGCTCACAAATAATCGTCATAGAAAAAAAATAGCAAGCAAGCTTCTCATAAATTATATACAATTTTCTTTTTCTCGCGTTACGCAGCCATTTTACAATTTTTCTTACAATTATAGATAACAATTTTTAAAAAATTCTCCCACAATTTTGCCGAATTCTGCGAGTAGGAAATTGCAACTTTTTAATTATCGCAACAAAACATGCAGAATAAAAATTAAAAGGCAAGTATAAATAAATTTTCTTTGCAATTTGTCGTTTAAATTTAAAAAATTCGAAAATTTGAGGCTTTCGTTAATTCGATAAAAATCTTTCTAAATTATTGAAAAAACTTAACGAGGTTTTTATAGAATCAGTCTGTTGCAATAATGCGTTTTTATAAAATTTAAATCACTACAAGACGCTGCGTGAATTTCTAAATTCGTGACCAACGAACGATTAATTTATCGTGCAAAAGAAAATGATGCATAAAGTGGAAAAAAGAAAAAATAAACTGCTGATAAAAGAAGAAGTGACCGATCGATCAGTCATGTGAATCGAATGACCTCGACTCTCATGATATATAAGCAGTTAGGCTCGCGTTCAACGAATTATCAACGCAGGCGGGTTATCATGAATGTACCACACACCATTTTCACGCGATTGCAATTTCATCGCGCGAGGAACGACTTAAGAATGCAACACACATACATTGTTAACAAAGTTCAGTACTTCGCATCACGAGAAAAAATATTAAAAAACACAGTCATTCGAGATACAAAAAACTTTGATTTTTTATAATAATCGTGCAAAAAAAAACGTAATGAAAATGTTAACAAAGATTTTTCATAAGAATCTCCGAAATTAGTCTCAAAATTTTTTAGGCTTTTATGAAAATCTTAATTTGAAAAAAAACAACGTCATTAGAGATACAGAAAACTTCGATTTTTAATAATAATCGTCTAAAAAAAGTTTAATGAAAATCTTAATCAATGTTCATGAGACTCTCTGAAATTATTCTCAAAATTTTTTAGGCTTTTATGAAAATCGCTGTTAATTTCTTAACAGCGATTTGAAAAAAAAACAACGTCATTAGAGATACAAAAAACTTTGATTTTTAATAATAATCGTGTAAAAAAAAACCTAATGAAAATGTTAACAAAGATTTTTCATAAGAATCTCCGAAATTATTCTCAAAATTTTTTAGGCTTTTATGAAATCGCTGTTAATTTATTAGCAGCGATTTGAAAAAAAAAACAACGTCTTTAGAGATGCAGAAAACTTTGATTTTTAATAATAATCGTGTAAAAAAAAATCTAATGAAAATCTTAACAAAGATTTTTCATAAGAATCTCCGAAATTATTCTCAAAATTTTTTAGGCTTTTATGAAAATCGTTGTTAAATTATTAACAGCGATTTGAAAAAAAAACAACGTCTTTAGAGATGCAGAAAACTTTGATTTTTAATAATAATCGTGTAAAAAAAAGGCTAATGAAAATCTTAATAAATTTTCATGAGAATCTCTGAAATTATTCACCAAATTTCTGAGGCTTTTATAAAAATCGTTGTTAACAAATTAACAGCGATTTGAAAAAAAACAACGTTATTAGAGATACAGAAAACTTCCATTTTTAATAATAATCGTCTAAAAAAAGTTTAATGAAAATCTTAATCAATTTTCATGAGACTCTCTGAAATTATTCTTCAAATTTCTGAGGCTTTTGTGAAAATTGTTGTTAACAAATTAACAGCGATTTAAAAAAAACAACGTCATTAGAGATACAGAAAACTTTGATTTTTTATAATAATCGTGTAAAAAAAAATCTCATGAAAATCTTAACAAAGATTTTTCATAAGAATCTCCGAAATTATTCTCAAAATTTTTTAGGCTTTTATGAAAATCGCTGTTAATTTATTAACAGCAATTTTGTTAATTTATTTTGATTTTGTTAATTTATTAACAGAGATTTATTAAAAAAATGCCGTCATTTGAGATACAAAAAACTTTGATTTTTAATAATAATCGTGCAAAAAAAAAAGCCTAATGAAAATCTTAATAAATTTTCATGAGTATCTCTGAAATTATTCTCCAAATTTCTGAGGCTTTTATGAAAATCGCCGTTAATTTATTAACAGCGATTTATAAAAAAAACTCCGTCATTAGAGATACAGAAAACTTTGATTTTTAATAATAATCGTGTAAAAAAAAGTCTAATGAAAATCTTAATAAATTTTCATTTGAATTTCTGAAATTATTCTGTAAATTTCTGAGGCTTTTTATAAAAATCGCTGTTAATTTTGTTTTTTGTAAAAAATGAGTAAATTTTCCTGAACCTAATTTTCAACTATTTTTCGTTATTTTTATTAATAATGAATGTTTAGTACTTTCAATGACGTTAGTTTTTTAATTATTTTTCTCGATTTTTGTTTACCGATTGAATTCTGATCGATTTAAAGTGTTTTTTATCCACAACGTATGTGTGATGCGTCCTTAAGGACGTACGAATGTTTCGTTGCGAGATTATTGATCGAGATCGCGACGCCAATTTCGGGATTCCGATTGATTGCCAATTGCGAAGTATCGCCATTTGAATGTCAAGGGCAAACGCTTAAGCCGCAAAACTTTCCAATGTAAAAAAAACAATCACTGCTGCACAATATTCGTTCTCAAAAGCCAAAGAGCACGATTAGTGCGTCGTGATTAAAGCAAAAAAAAAAAAATAAAATAAACAAAATCTTTGGAGCCGCGACTAAACGATCGAGAGAAGAATTTTTGGTATCCGTCGAGTTAGCACCATTGGAGGAACTAAAAAGTTGACGAAAAATAAGATTTCGATTTATCTGCGAGTGACGTTAAAGCGTGATAATAATTTCTTTTTTTAACACCGAAAGGAACGTCATAGCACCGTTTAAAAAAATGAACTTATGCGATAAAAAAAAAAACGAAAATGTTTACGGGCTTGATTGAAGGCTCCAATGATTGCAAGCGTTTGGTTTTTCGGATCATTTTGGTCAAGCACTTGACATCGAATTGACGCTGCAAATTGGAAGTTACGATATCGGGGATTTTTAAGAATTTTCGATTTTCGTCTCTCAGATGAATAAACGTGCATTATTATTTTTTCATGATTAGAAAAAATAGGTCTTTTCCAAAATGTTGCTTTTCCTTTAAAGAACAAATGTCTTTCATTTTTATTGACCTTGTTTTTATACACATATTGAAAAAATCCTGGATTTTTTTTAGATTTCTGGGATTTTTTTGAGCCGAAAATTCATTATGATAAATTAACAATTAATTGATTAAAATGACGCTGCAAATTGGAAGTTACGATATCGGGGATTTTAAAGAATTTTCGATTTTCGTCTCTCAGATGAATAAACGTGCATTATTATTTTTTCATGAATAGAAAAAATAGGTCTTTTCCAAAATGTTGCTTTTCCTTTAAAAAACAAATGTCTGATTTTTATTGACCTTGTTATTATACACAAATTGAAAAAATCCTGAATTTTTTTTAGATTTCTGGGATTTTTTTGAGCCGAAAATTCATTATGATAAATTTACAATTAATTGATTAAAATGACGCTGCAAATTGGAAGTTACGATATCGGGGATTTTTAAGAATTTTCGATTTTCGTCTCTCAGATGAATAAACGTGCATTATTATTTTTTCATGAATAGAAAAAATAGGTCTTTTCCAAAATGTTGCTTTCCTTTAAAAAAAAAAATGTCTGATTTTTATTGACCTTGGAATTATACACATATTGAAAAAATCCTGGAATTATTTTAGATTTCTAGGATTTTTTTGAGCCGAAAATTCATTATGATAAATTTGCAATTAATTGATTAAAATGACGCTGCAAATTGGAAGTTACGATATCGGGGATTTTAAAGAATTTTCGATTTTCGTCTCTCAGATGATAAAAGTGCATTATTATTTTTTCATGATTAGAAAAAATAGGTCTTTTCCAAAATGTTGCTTTCCTTAAAAAAAAAAATGTCTGATTTTTATTGACCTTGTTATTATACACAAATTTAAAAAATCCGGGAATTGTTTTAGATTTCTAGGATTTTTTCGAGCCGAAAATTCATTATGATAAATTAACAATTAATTGATTAAAATGACGCTGCAAATTGGAAGTTACGATATCGGGGATTTTTAAGAATTTTGGATTTTCGTCTCTCAGATGATAAAAGTGCATTATTATTTTTTCATGAATAGAAAAAATAGGTCTTTTCCAAAATGTTGCTTTTCCTTTAAAAAAAAAAATGTCTGATTTTTATTGACCTTGTCATTATACACAAATTGAAAAAATCCGGGAATTTTTTTTAGATTTCTAGGATTTTTTCGAGCCGAAAATTCATTATGATAAATTTACAATTAATTGATTAAAATGACGCTGCAAATTGGAAATTACGATATCGGGGATTTTTAAGAATTTTCGATTTTCGTCTCTCAGATGAATAAACGTGCATTATTATTTTTTCATGATTAGAAAAAATAGGTCTTTTTCAAAATGTTGCTTTTTCTTTGAAAAACAAATGTCTGATTTTTATTGACCTTGTTATTATACACAAATTGAAAAAATCCTGGAATTGTTTTAGATTTCTATGATTTTTTCGAGCCGAAAATTCATTATGATAAATTTACAATTAATTGATTAAAATGACGCTGCAAATTGAAAGTTACGATATCGGGGATTTTTAAGAATTTTCGATTTTCGTCTCTCAGATGAAAAAACGTGCATTATTATTTTTTCATGAATAGAAAAAATAGGTCTTTTCCAAAATGTTGCTTTTCCTTTAAAAAACAAATGTCTGATTTTTATTGACCTTGTTATTATACGCACATTGAAAAAATCCTGGAATTTTTTTAGATTTCTAGGATTTTTTCGAGCCGAAAATTCATTATGATAAATTTACAATTAATTGATTAAAATGACGCTGCAAATTGGAAGTTACGATATCGGGGATTTTTAAGAATTTTCGATTTTCGTCTCTCAGATGAATAAACGTGCATTATTATTTTTTCATGAATAGAAAAAATAGGTCTTTTCCAAAATGTTGCTTTTCCTTTAAAAAACAAATGTCTGATTTTTATTGACCTTGTTATTATACACAAATTGAAAAAAACCTGGAATTGTTTTAGATTTCTAGGATTTTTTCGAGCCGAAAATTCATTATGATAAATTTACAATTAATTGATTAAAATGACGCTGCAAATTGGAAGTTACGATATATCGGGGATTTTTAAGAATTTTCGATTTTCGTCTCTCAGATGAATAAACGTGCATTATTATTTTTTCATGAATAGAAAAAATAGGTCTTTTCCAAAATGTTGCTTTCCTTTAAAAAAAAAAAATGTCTGATTTTTATTGACCTTGTTTTTATACACATATTGAAAAAATCTGGGAATTTTTTTTAGATTTCTAGGATTTTTTTGAGCCGAAAATTCATTATGATAAATTTACAATTAATTGATTAAAATGACGCTGCAAATTGGAAGTTACGATATCGGGGATTTTTAAGAATTTTCGATTTTCGTCTCTCAGATGAATAAACGTGCATTATTATTTTTTCATGAATAGAAAAAATAGGTCTTTTCCAAAATGTTGCTTTCCTTTAAAAAACAAATGTCTGATTTTTATTGACCTTGTCATTATACACAAATTGAAAAAAACCTGGAATTGTTTTAGATTTCTAGAATTTTTTCGAGCCGAAAATTCATTATGATAAATTTACAATTAATTGATTAAAATGACGCTGCAAATTGGAAGTTACGATATCGGGGATTTTTAAGAATTTTCGATTTTCGTCTCTCAGATGATAAAAGTGCATTATTATTTTTTCATGAATAGAAAAAATAGGTCTTTTCCAAAATGTTGCTTTTCCTTTGAAAAACAAATGTCTGATTTTTATTGACCTTGTTATTATACACAAATTGAAAAAATCCGGGAATTGTTTTAAATTTCTATGATTTTTTCGAGCCGAAAATTCATTATGATAAATTAACAATTGATTGATTAAAATGACGCTGCAAATTGGAAGTTACGATATCGGGGATTTTTAAGAATTTTCGATTTTCGTCTCTCAGATGAATAAACGTGCATTATTATTTTTTCATGAATAGAAAAAATAGGTCTTTTCCAAAATGTTGCTTTTCCTTTAAAAAACAAATGTCTGATTTTTATTGACCTTGTTATTATACACAAATTGAAAAAATCCGGGAATTGTTTTAGATTTCTAGGATTTTTTTGAGCCGAAAATTCATTATGATAAATTTACAATTAATTGATTAAAATGACGAGCGATATTTCTTGTTTTTTTTTTAAATATACGAAAAGCCCTTTCGCCTATGATTATGTTAAGATTTAGATTTCGTCTGCAATGCGATCGGATGAAACGGCGCGAAGCTCGAACAGGAAACGAAGAAAGACAGAAGAAGCTTCGAGAGACATGGAACGAAGAACGTTGAACCGGGCGCGGCACTGAAGAGTCCCGGAAGTCATCGACGCCGTTGGCCAGCAGGGCGACTGAACTCGAAATGCTCGTTTGAAGAACGAGATGAAAATGAAGGCTCTAACCATTCGTTTTACATTCGAACTGCCTTGTGTTGATCAATTATCGAGGCTGAAACGGCATCTTGCTGTGCAGGTTAATCTGTAACAAAGACAGAAAGTTATTATTAGCGGAGTAATAATACCATAACGATAGAAATTATTTTAAAAAAAAAGGAGAACATTGCAAATTGCCTTCTTATTATTTTTCAAGTGATTCAAATGAAATCAAGTGATTGAAATAAAATTGAGTTTTCTTAAAATTTGTGAAAACACTTTTTTTTTAAACTAATTTATTAAAAATCAATGATTGTACAAATTTCATATATTTTATGAACTGCATGAATTTTACGAATTTTATAGATTTCATGAATTTCATAAATTTTACAAATTTTAAGAATTTTATAAATTTCCAGAATTTTATAAATTTCCAGAATTTCATAAATTTCCAGAATTTCATAAATTTCATAAATTTCATAAATTTCATAAATTTTATAAATTTCATAAATTTCATAAATTTCATAAATTTCAAGAATTTTATAATTTTTACGAATGTCATAAATTTCATGAATTTCATAAATTTCAAGAATTTCATAAATTTCAAGAATTTCATAAATTTCATAAATTTCAAGAATTTCGTAAATTTCAAAAATTTCATAAATTTCAAGAATTTCATAAATTTCAAGAATTTCATAAATTTCAAGAATTTCATAAATTTCAAGAATTTCATAAATTTCAAGAATTTCATAAATGTCAAGAATTTCATAAATTTCAAGAATTTCGTAAATTTCAAAAATTTCATAAATTTAAAAAATTCCATAAATTTCAAGAATTTCATAAATTTCAAGAATTTCATAAATTTCAAGAATTTCATAAATGTCAAGAATTTCATAAATTTCAAGAATTTCATAAATTTCAAGAATTTCATATATTTCAAGAATTTCATAAATTTCAAGAATTTCATAAATTTCAAGAATTTCATAAATTTCAAGAATTTCATAAATTTCAAGAATTTCATAAATTTCAAGAATTTCATAAATTTCATAAATTTCATAAATTTCAAGAATTTCATAAATTTCATAATTATCAAGAATTTCAAAAATTTCATAAATTTCATAAATATCAAGAATTTCATAAATTTCAAGAATTTTACAAATTTCAAGAATTGTTAAAAAAAAGGACAACATTGCAAATTGCCTTCTTATTATTTTTCAAGTGATTCAAATGAAATCAAGTGATTGAAATTTCAAATTTCATATTAAATTAAGTCTTTCAAAGACTTTTATAAGAAAAAATAAAGCAATCGTTTTCTTCGGTGCATTGTGCGAAAACTTGGAGGATAAATCTGTTGGGCACATCGCAAGAGTTGTTGCAAGTGCTGTGTCGCGTTTCAAATTCCAGCGGCGAAGGTAGCGAAACGGAGGGTGGGCGACAAGCGGAGCATTCTCCAAGTCATGAAACACGCGTGAGGACCATACTTGCGTACCCGTACTAGTCTACAGTAGAAACTCCCGTTCCTATTGAAGTAATAGCGCCATGAATAAGTTAAATTCAAAATGATAATAAAATAGTACAATCTATACCATCTGCTGGCAAAATTCGTCTTATTTTGCCTCTAAATATAATATAAAAATATAATATAATATAAAATTATATGATTTTCATCATATAATTTGATTTAATTTATATTATATTATATTATAATAAATTATAATATAAATTAAATCAAATTATATGATTTTCATCATATAATTTATATTATATTATATTATAATTTGATTTAAATGAAATTGAATATATTACAGATATTAATTAATTATAAAAATTAAATTAAGTTTAATATACGATATCTGCAAAAGAATTTACAATACATATATATTAATTTTCAAAATATTTTTAACAGTGTAAGTAAGTGTATTATGGAATCCATCCGGAAACCAAGATTGCGAGTAGGTATGAACGAGAGAACCAATATTTTCTTTGCTGTCGGCAAGTACCTGAGTGCAATGGTATTTTACGCGCGTGCTCGGTCGTCCCACGCGTCTAGACATCGAGTGAATGGTGATAGAACTAAAGCCGTGCAGAACGGAATGAGCGGCAAGCACTGAGAATGAATTTTACATCGTCACAAAACTTTTACGGAGCACCCTGATGATTCGGAACGATGCAACGCACGCTGAGTCGAACATGACAGGGCAACGATATATGGGCCATTCTCTGTCAATAGAGCTACGATTTTTTGGTCTCTAATATTTCCCGTACTATTTAAAAGTACTTTCTGACTATTTTTGTATGTTTTAAAAAAATTTCAGAAATAGAAAAATTAATTATGAATAACAACGAAAACACAATTTATTTAACTATTTTTATTGTTTTTTTTTTCTCGTATATTAAATAATTAAATATAATTTACATAATAAAAAAATATACACCACCAGAGAGAGATTTTAAAAAAATGGTCTGTTTACTAAAAATAATACTAAAATAGAATATAATAAAAAATAAATAAAAATATAATTCTCGTTTTGAAATCAAATACATTTTCCAAAATGCGCTAAAAAATTAATATAAATAATTTTCAAATAGATGCAAATATTGTATTAAGAACATTAATATACTTTGGAGGTAATAATAAATTTAATATACCGATTTATGCATTAAAATTTTTATAAACAAATGTGTATTAATTTGATGAAGATTTTTGAGAGAAAATATGTGAATTTACAGAGAATGTCTTGTATATATGATGCAGCCACGCCTCGAACGGTTCTCAGCTACTATATCTATGCGCACTCGGTTCACTGGATCGTTATCGCCGTCTCCTCTCTCTTATATACGTATATATGCGGGCAAACTCGCATTCTCAATGATATTAAACAACGAATATATATCTTTTCTCTTTTATTGCTTTGAAGTGAGAAAGAGAATTCTCTCCATTGACCGGCGTTTGTGTCCGCGTGCGCGATCGGCAAATCGGCAACCACGAGGCCTCGACTTTTGCTGCACTCTCGAGGACGTTATCTCGCGCACGGCAACACGACTCCCATGCGTGTGTATTTATGGCATATTCCCTTCGAGGCATCGACACACGTTTGCCCTTGCGGCAAACAACGAAACTCGATTATTCAGAGACTAATAATATACGCATCGTTAAGCCTTTCAAGATTATTTCGTAAATTTGATAAATATTATAAATATTCTTGTTCAACCGCTAAGTAGAAAGATTAGGCTACTTTATCACATTCGATGCATTTTTCTAATCATTGAAAGCTTAAAATAAGAAATTTCATAAGTCGTCGGACGATTTTGTACGAATAAAAAAAGGTGTTAGAAAATATCTTAAAAAATCGTTAATAATTGTTTACACGTCTCGTCACTTTCCAGTTTTGCATCCGGTATATTCAGAACATTATTAAGTGTGATTGTGTCAGTTGGAAAAAAATCTAACAAAATGCATTCAATTACTGTCCCCAAAAACATGTAAAAAACATGTTAAAAAATCGTTAATAATTATTTAAACGTCTCGTCCCCTACTAGTTTTGCATCCGGTATATTCAGAACACTATTAACTGTGATTGTGTCTGTTGGAAAAAATCTAACAAAATGCATTCAATTACTGTCCCCAAAAACATGTAAAAAACATGTTAAAAAATCGTTAATAATTATTTAAACGTCTCGTCCCCTACCAGTTTTGCATCCTGTATATTCAGAACACTATTAACTGTGATTGTGTCAGTTGGAAAAAAATCTAACAAAATGCATTCAATTACTGTCCCCAAAAACATGTAAAAAACATCTTAAAAAATCATTAATAATTATTTAAACGTCTCGTCCCCTTCTAGTTTTGCATCCTGTATATTCAGAACACTATTAACTCTGATTGTATCAGTTGAAAAAAAATCTAATAAAATGGATTCAATTACTGTCCCCAAAAACATGTTAAACACATCTTAAAAATCATTAATAATTATTTAAACGTCTCGTCCCCGACTAGTTTTGCATCCGGTATATTCAGAACACTATTAACTGTGATTATGTCAGTTGGAAAAAAATCTAACACAATGCATTCAATTACTGTCCCCAAAAACATGTCAAAAACATCTTAAAAAATCATTAATAATTATTTAAACGTCTCATCCCCTTCTAGTTTTGCATCCTGTATATTCAGAACACTATTAACTGTGATTGTGACATTTGGAAAAAAAATCTAACAAAATGCATGCAATTACTGTCCCCAAAAACATGTCAAAAACATCTTAAAAAATCATTAATAATTATTTAAACGTCTCGTCCCCTACTAGTTTTGCATCCTGTATATTCAGAACACTATTAACTGTGATTGTGTCAGTTGGAAAAAAATCTAACAAAATGGATTCAATTACTGTCCCCAAAAACATGTTAAACACATCTTAAAAAATTATTAATAATTATTTAAACGACTCGTCCCCTTCCAGTTTTGCATCCTGTATATTCAGAACACTATTGACTGTGATGGTGTCATTTGGAAAAAAATCTAACAAAATGCATTCAATTACTGTCCCCAAAAACATGTCAAAAAATCTTAAAAAATCACTAATAATTATTTAAACGTCTCGTCACCGACTAGTTTTGCATCCGGTATATTCAGAAGACTATTACCTGTGATTATGTCAGTTGGAAAAAAATCTAACAAAATGCATTCAATTACTGTCCCCAAAAACATGTCAAAAAACATCTTAAAAAATCATTAATAATTGTTTAAAAGTCTCGTCCCCTTCTAGTTTTGCATCCGGTATATTCAGAACACTATTAACTGTGATTGTGTCAGTTGGAAAAAAATCTAACAAAATGCATTTAATTACTGTCCCCAAAAACATGTCAAAAACATCTTAAAAAATCATTAATAATTATTTAAACGTCTCGTCCCCTTCTAGTTTTGCATCCTGTATATTCAGAACACTATTAACTGTGATTGTGTCAGTTGAAAAAAAATCTAATAAAATGCATTCAATTACTGTCCCCAAAAACATGTCAAAAACATCTTAAAAAATCATTAATAATTATTTAAACATCTCGTCCCCTTCTAGTTTTGCATCCGGTATATTCAGAATACTATTAACTGTGATTGTGTCAATTGGAAAAAAATCTAACAAAATGCATTCAATTACTGTCCCCAAAAACATGTAAAAAATATCTTAAAAAATCATTAATAATTGTTTAGACGTCTCGTCCACTTCTAGTTTTGCATCCAGTATATTCAGAACACTATTAACTGTGATTGTGTCAGTTGGAAAAAAATCTAACAAAATGCCTTCAATTACTGTCCTCAAAAACATGTAAAAAATACCTTAAAAAATCATTAATTATTATTTAAACGTCACGTCCCCTTCTAGTTTTGCATCCAGTATATTCAGAACACTATTAACTGTGATTGTGTCAGTTGGAAAAAAATCTAACAAAATGCATTCAGTTACTGTCCCCAAAAACATGTAAAAAACATGTTAAAAAATCGTTAATAATTATTTAAACGTCTCGTCCCCTACCAGTTTTGCATCCTGTATATTCAGAACACTATTAACTGTGATTGTGTCAGTTGGAAAAAAAACTAACAAAATGCATTCAATTACTGTCCCCAAAAACATGTCGAATACATCTTAAAAAATCATTAATAATTATCTAAACGTCTTGTCTCCTACCCGTTTTGCATCCTGTATATTCAGAACACTATTAACTGTGATTGTGTCAGTTGGAAAAAAATCTAACAAAATGCATTCAATTACTGTCCCCAAAAACATGTAAAAAACATGTTAAAAAATCGTTAATAATTATTTAAACGTCTCGTCCCCTTCCAGTTTTGCACCCTGTATATTCAGAACAATATTAACTGTGATTCTGTCAGTTGGAAAAAAATCTAACAAAATGCATTCAATTATTGTCCCCAAAAAATTCAAATGGATCGATAATTATATATATATTAATTTTTATATACAACTTCTAAATAGAAAAATTAGGCTACTTTGTCACATGCCTCTCGTAATGATCAACAGCTTAAAAAAAAAAAGTTTACAAAAGTCGTCGGTCAATGCGAAAGAAAAAATTTAAAAGAAATTCACTATAAAAATATAGCTGTTGGAATTATTATGATTTATTTAGTTGCACCTCAATGAGTTACTGGAGAAATTTATGAAGCTTAGCCTTCAGGGCGATCTGGAACGAGACGAAGAGGCAGATATATACATGGCAATTTCGCAGCATATATCAATCGGTATATCTAGTGAACGTCAATAAAGCTGTCGGATCGGTGATCGATGGTATCGATAAGATCGCAGGATTTCTACATTGTACACCTGCATATACATAATAGCTATATGCAATGCGATGCACACAGACGTCTTTAAAGTATGTGCCATATAGGATTTATCAATGGAAGCATATTAAAAGGAATAGATAAGCCGATCGTGCCATCGAGATGCATTCCAATATATGCCGATATATTCTCTCTCGATTCATCGTCAAATAAATCCTCGAGAGTTCTTCTTGCTTGAGAAAAGTCGTCGTCTGCCGCGTTAGAAAGCCGATCAGCGTTTACTTTGCTATACGTACGTCACACGCCATCAAAGTCGCGCGAGCCTCGAGCGATTACGAGTGATTGAAATCGTCTGACTTACTGTTTATCATATGCTCTATTTAAACCCATAACGTTTCAACGTTAATATTGTATACAATGGAATTTGAGGTGTGCTGGTAGAAAAGCATGTTAATATAACTGTATTGCTCTTGAAACGAGTTCTTAAATAATAAATCGGCTTGGAAAATGTTACGTACGTTTGTTTCGTAACAGAAATTTAATTTTTGTAAAAGTTCGTGAAAACTTTTTTTTTTACTAATTTATGAATTATATGAATTATATTTTATGAATTTTATGAATTTCATGAATTTTAGAAATTTTATGAATTTTAGAAATTTTAAGAATTTTAGAAATTTTAAGAATTTTAGAAATTTTAAGAATTTTAGAAATTTCAAGAATTTTAGAAATTTCAAGAATTTTAGAAATTTCAAGAATTTTAGAAATTTGAAGAATTTTAGAAATTTTAAGAATTTTAGAAATTTTAAGAATTTGAAGAATTTTAGAAATTTTAAGAATTTGAAGAATTTTAGAAATTTTAAGAATTTTAGAAATTTTAGAAATTTTAAGAATTTTACAAATTTCAAGAATTTTACAAATTTCACGTATTTTACAAATTTCAAGAATTTTACAAATTTCAAGAATTTTACAAATTTCAAGAATTTTACAAATTTCAAGAATTTTACAAATTTCAAGAATTTTACAAATTTCAAGAATTTTACAAATTTCAAGAATTTTACAAATTTCAAGAATTTTACAAATTTCAAGAATTTTACAAATTTCAAGAATTTTACAAATTTCAAGAATTTTACAAATTTCAAGAATTTTACAAATTTCAAGAATGATACAATTTTCAAGAATTTCAAATTTCAAGAATGTTACAATTTTCAAGAATTTCAAATTTCAAGAATTTTATAAATTTCAAGAATTTTACAATTTTCAAGAATTTCAAATATTCAAGAATTTTACAAATTTCAAGAATTTCATACTTCCACTATTACAGTAGAATCCAATAAACATCAGCTTCGAAAAATAATGTTTTCAAAAGTTATTGCAAATCACAAAAAAAAAAAAAAAAAAAATGAAAATTATTTTTTTCTGAAAATCTACTGGGCCAATTTTCAGAAAAGTATATATATATATATTGACGGAACAATTGAGTGGTACCAAAAAAAAAATTGAAACTCAAAATCGTCTACATGAAGGGTTAGAAAAAAAAATCTTTTGTTCTGTTAATATTTTTTATCAGATTTTGGTTTTTAAGATATTGTATGGATATTAATAAAAGGATTTGTATTTTTTAACGAAATATTAAAAAATCGTCTTTAAATAACGAATAAAAATTGCCTCGACTGGTCAGTAGTAAATGCAGCGGGAATAAAATTGCACTCTTGCTCTCGTAAATATTCAAAGCGGTGATTACGAGCGATTGAAGCGAGACTCAGAAGGAAGAAAAAAAAAGAAAGATTAAATACAGGCACCGGACCGACAGGATTCTCGAGGATAAGCTGACTTGAGTCTCTCGAGTAGCTGGGGCGGAAGGAGAAGAATTTATTCTTCACGTTTGCACCGCGTGCTGCGTGCGCCCGCTGCGCGTCGACGCATATAGAACGCGTGTCGCGAGAGACTTAAAAAATTCGCTTAACGATGTACCGCGTGTGCCGCTTCGCTTCTCTCTTCGAGCAGACCTATCTCCCGACATGTCCTCCCACGCAATTAACGCACAACGCGCGTATCACACAAAATACCGGGTTATTCAACGATATTTCCCGGAGCGAGACAATATGAACGAGGCCGCGATTGCTGTCGATACAAAACCTTAAGAGGATCGGCATTAATACCTGAAAAACAAGATTTTTCTTCCAGTTTTTTTTATAGGCACTTGAAAGAAATCAATGTCTTACATGGAAACTCCAGGATAATACTAACAAATTTCGTAAAATTCATAAATATCACAAAATTACTGCATATATCACAAATTTCGTAAAGTTTATAAATTTCCTATGTGACACGTTTAATAAATTTCGTACGTAGTACATTTAATATATTTTTACAAGGGGGACGCTGCTGCTGTTGCTTGGCGACGTTTAGACGTGTCGAAGGAAGGCTCGTCATGTTTTTGGGTATAACGGTCTAAGAATTGACGGAAAATATGTGGAAAGTGATTTAAAGTGACGGGAATATGGCAGGGAAGTGGCGGAACTATTATTTTCGGAAAGTTTCGAACGTACGAGGAAATCCGGGATGTTTTATGAGGCTTGCAGAGGTTATACAGCGATAAGTGGAAAGGAAGATGGCGGATTTTCAAGCGGGAAAGGTTGTGTTGTTGACGTGTTAAAGTGCATCGGAGACACACATAGATGGCGGGATCTCGCCGGTGGATAGATGGCTGGGTTATGTAAGAGGAAAGACTGAGCTTAGTGGGAATCACTTCTTCCCAAAGCTCATATCTTTTTATTTTTTTTCTATCTCAATAAAAAAAAAAAAAAAAAAAAAAAAAATGGCTGGGTTATCGACAGTCGGTACATATTGACAAGCAGTGTAGTGGAGACACGATGCAAGCTAGTTGGGAATTTTTACATCAATGTCTTACATGGAAACTCCAGGATAATACTAACAAATTTCGTAAAATTCATAAATATCACAAAATTACTGCATATATCACAAATTTCGTAAAGTTTACAAATTTCCTATGTGACACATTTAATAAATTTCGTACATAGTACATTTAATACATTTTTACAAGGGGGGCGCTGCTGCTGTTGCTTGGCGACGGTTAGACGTGTCGACGGAAGGCTCGTCATGTTTTTGGGTATAACGGTCTAAGAATTGACGGAAAATATGTGGAAAGTGATTCAAAGTGACGGAAATATGACAGGGAAGCGGCGGAGCTATTATTTTCGGAAAGTTTGGAACGTACGAGGAAATCCGGGATGTTTTATGAGGCTTGCAGAGGTTATACAGCGATAAGTGGAAAGGAAGATGGCGGATTTTCAAGCGGGAAAGGTTGTGTTGTTGACGTGTTAAGGGGATGCTGGAGTAGATTTTTTTACCGACTTCGGTCGGTAAAAATAGGCGATTTCGTAGTTTACACTATTCATCGAAAATATGCTACAAATATACTTCAAATTTTGCAGGGATGTAAAAAAAACGTTCATGCTTGGGTGTCCGGTCGATTTACTGGTCGAAACATACAAGAAATGTAAGAAATTGTATATTACTGAACCTCTCAAAAAACAATATGGCCGCTCAAAATGTCAACAGGTCCTTTGAGGTAAGATACAAACGTTTCTGGAACTCAGATGTGTTTAATCAGACCGGACACCCATTCTTTGATTATTCCTGAACTTTTCAAAACCGTCGGAATGTCGATTCCACAAACCAAATCCACGAATAGTGTATACTACGATTGCAAAGACTGTTTGCTTTTCGCACAAGTTCAGAGTTGGTAAAGAGCATGAATATAGTTCCGTTATTAGGAGACAGGTGGCGCTGTTTACTTTTGGCAAAAGCTCCGAGCCTCTGCAATGCGACCGTAGTATACACTATATATGGATTTGGCTTGTGTAGTTAACATTCTGATGGTTTTGGAATATTTAGAAATCATCACAGAATTGACGTCCGGTCTGATTTGACATATCTAATTTCCAGAAACAATTATATCGTACAGCAAAGGTCTGTTGACATATGGTGTGCGGCCATTTTGCTTTCGGTATCTTTTGCCAAAAGTAAGCAGACTGCTCGACGCCACCTGTGTCCTAATCGGGAAACTTACCGACCAAAGTCGGTATCAAAATCTACTCCAGCATCCCCTTAAAGTGCATCGGAGACACACACATAGATGGCGGGGACTCGCCGGTGGATAGATGGCTGGGTTATCGACAGTCGGTACATATTGACAAGCAGTGTAGTGGAGACACGATGTAAGCTAGTTGGGAATTTTGGAATTGTGGAATTGGAAGAATGACCAGGGGTGGGACACCGAGTTTTTCACTACTGTGTCGACAACAGAATGGACGGATGCACGAGTGAAACTGACGCTGTTGTGTCGAGAATTCGAGATTGCGCAGCCAACTTCAAATGCGATGACAGTGCGTGAGCGAAATATAACCTTATTCGTAATATTATAATATTACGAATAAGGTTATATTAAAAAAATATAATTGCGAAAAAGGTTATGAAATATAATAAATTGTGCAGCGAGAGTGTAAAACGTGAAAAATAAACTGAAAATGGAGAAAGACGCGGCGAAAAATAGATTATTATTATATTTCATAACCTTTTATAATATTATGAATAAGGTTATGGTTCTTGAACTGATTTGAAGTTGGCTGCGCAATCTCGAATTCTCGACACAACAGCGTCAGTTTCACTCGTGCGTCCGTCCATTCTGTTGTCGACACAGTAGGGAAAAACTCGGAGTCCCACCCCTGGTCATTCTTCCAATTCCACAATTCCAAAATTCTCAAATTCTCAAGAAATATTGTATAATCGAGTTTCTGACCATTGCATATGTTGTTGGGATTGGGATGGGTTCTGTAAAAGGCTGAGGAAGCCATACACTGGAAATAAACTACTACTACATTTTTACAAATTTTGTGGGTGACACATTTAATAAAATTCACAAATTTTGTATGTGACAAATTAAGTAAATTTCACAAATTTTGTGTTTAATGAATTTAATAAATTTTAACAAATTTCGTATGTGACAAATTTATTAAATTTCACAAATTTCGTATGTGACAAATTTATTAAATTTCACAAATTTCGTAAAGTTCACAAATTTATTAAATTTCACAAATTTCGTAAAGTTCACAAATTATCCTATATAAATTTGGTAAACTTCATTAGTTTTATCAATTTATCTACTGAATTTTGTATTAATTTAGAATTAGCAGGAAATTAAAAATTTTCAAAAACAAACTATTGTTCAATATATTTGACATGGTATCAACCATTTTTGAATGACCTGAATTTATATAAATTCTTGAAATTGCCCAAGATTTCTTGCCAGAATACCCAGAAATACTACCTGACTAATTTGCGTATCCACACCATCACGTCCAAGTTTATAACAATAATAGTATTATGAAAATTAAGTGGTTCTGTTTGTCCGTGAAATGAGTTCCATTTGGCAAGAAGTAAGAAGTCAAAGTGGTGGTCATTTGGGAGACAGAAATTGTTGCTTCGACATATTAGTTCAAGGATCTATCAATAGACACACGATGATTCACAAAGTTCTCAGTCTGCAATTGCCAATTTCGTTCTTACAATGTAATCCACGAAATGTCCCGAGTATCAGACGATTATTAACATTACAAAATTACTCTTTTAAATTTAGCACAGAAATTTAATTATAGTTGAACAAAAATACTGCTTAATTAATAGTTTTAAAAAAATACATTGGCAAATAGTTAATTGCTCAAAAATATATGCATTGGCTAAAAAAAAATGAGCCAAGACCTTCTGATATACGCTAATATAGTTTTGCAGTCATCAAGTGACTAATAGAACTGTAATTAACGTTCTTAATGAGCATAAACTGTACGAACGTCATTTAAAAAGAATTAAACAACAAATTGCCAGATTAAATGATAAGCTCAAAGAAAAAAAATGATTAGTGCGACAATTAAGAGATTATTGAAAGAGTGGGCAGGAAAACCCCACTACCCTTTCGATTCGAACATTAGTCTTGATTCTCGGGTGGGTCATGCTCGTCGCTGTTTATCGTCTCTACGTTACGTCGAGCGACGTTGAAGCCCGGCTAATGATTATTTATAGAGAGAAAGTTTGAAAGGTTCGACGGAACGATGGACAGACATTCACTAACACATTCGTAAGTGTACCATGGAGTAATTCTACGTATGGGCCATTTAATGTCAAATTAAATAAAAATCATTCCAATAAAAAAAATTTTTCAACCCAAAATCTTCTCACTAACGATTTTACAAACATATTTTAAAAATATTATTAAATATTGTGGGAAAATACTTTGAAACACTCAAACCAAAATATTGTCTTCGCAACCGTAGAAATTACTAAAAGTCTGTATAAAAGCTCGAAACTTTTGATTTTGTACAAATTTCGACAATCGAAGTTTGTCAAAATTTTCTCCTTACTCTATTTTTGTACTGCGAATTTTGAAGAAATTATTCAAACTCGTTTCATTTTTTTGAATCGCTTCTTAAAAACGTATTAAAATTTAATTCCAAAAAAAAAATTGGTACAAAAAATGTCATGAGAAATTTACTTATTTTACATGGAATGCCTTTCTTTTTTTTAATCGCTGCTTAAAACGTATTAACATTTAATTCCGAAAAAAAAAATCGGAACAAAAAAGTTGTCATGAGCGAATTGCTTGATTTGACATGGAATGCCCTGTGTATATACATGCCCACCTATGGGCGAGCTCGTTCCACGGCTGCATACCCACCGGCAAAAAGACAGTCACGCACAACGCCCACTAGTGTAAGCAAGGCGGATTAGATTTTATACAGCTGTAAAGAATCGGCGCACGCACCGTTAACCCCTCCCAACATCTATAAAATAACCTATAAGAGTCATAAGTGTTCACCCCCCGTGCCGTCTATATCTCCTGCAGCTTTCCTGCTGTAATATATATATATACATATACATACATATAGGAAGTATCAATATAATCTTTCACTGTTCGCTCTTATTCAAAACGATTTCCTGTCTGGAAGTCCTGAGAGCTCGATATTGACATCCCACGCAACAACCTACACAATTTATACCACCCTTCACGCACTGTAGTGTACTTCAGGTGACATTGCATTTTTTTTTAATTCCTGAAATTTTGAAATTTTCAATCATCCCGATGAGGTTAGCCACTCCATGAAGTTAGCCACTCCATGAAGTTAGCCACTCCATGAGGTTAGTCATTCCGTGCGCTCAGCTACTCCGTGAGGTTAGTCACTCCGTCAGGATATCCACTCCGTGAGGTTAGCCCTCCGCGAGGTTAGCCACTCCGCGCGGTTAGCCACTCCGTGAGGTTAGCCACTTCGTCAGATTACCCATTCCCTGAGTCTAGACACTCCGTGACTTTAGACAGTCTGTGACTTTAGACGGTCTGTGACTTTGTACACTCTGTGACTTTAGACACTCTGTGACTTTAGACACTCTATGACTTTAGACACTCTGTGACGTTAGACACTCTGTGTCTTTAGACACTCTGTGCCTTTAGACACTCTGTGCCTTTAGACACTCTGTGCCTTTAGACACTCTGTGCCTTTAGACACTCTGTGCCTTTAGACACTCTGTGCCTTTAGACACTCTGTGCCTTTAGACACTCTGTGCCTTTAGACACTCTGTGACTTTAGACACTCTGTGACTTTAGACGCTCCGTGACTTTAGACACTCTGTGACTTTAGACACTATGTGACTTTAGACACTCCGTGACTTTAGACACTCCGTGACTTTAGACACTCCGTGACTTTAGACACTCCGTGACTTTAGACACTCCGTGACTTTAGACACTCTGTGACTTTAGACACTCTGTGACTTTAGACACTCTGTGACTTTAGACACTCTGTGACTTTAGACACTCTGTGACTTTAGACACTCTGTGACTTTAGCTGATCGTCTTGTATACGGCGGCGGCGGCGAGATCTTTTTATAATATACAGAGACATATACATGCGTATAAGAAATATGAATATAATCTTTCACTGTTCGCTCTTATTCAAAACGATTTCCTGTCTGGAAGCCCTGAGCTCGATATTCACATCCTACGCAACGACCTACACAATTTGTACCACCCTTTACGCACCGTAGTATATTTCAGGTGACATTGCATGTTTTCTTTTTTTTATCCATTGGATCGGTATAGCAACACTTTGGAACAAGTCGAATGGGTTTGTGTACATATCGTTATTGGTTATGTACGTTACAGATAGTAACGATCCCGGTCACCACTTGTTTGAATGGCGTGGCGATCGCCGAAGCCGATATCCAATAGCCGTATAAAATTGAGTACACTCGAGCTTTACTGGCTACGTTTGCATACAAATATGATTCTGTAACAACAATCTGCATATTTATGAACGAGATTCATATCTACTGCGGCAGTGCCATCTATTACAAAACATAAACGTCGGTATCTGTACGAGGAACTTTTTTTTAAATTCGGGTTGAAGGCAATTGGTGTAGATTTTATTGATAGTGCTGAAACATTTTATGTTTGAAAATGTTTCGAACAAAACTTTTGATTCCAATGGAATTTACGTAATTTTCTATAATCCCAATTTTTTCTTATAAAATGGAATCGCTTTTTTTTGGGATACTTGTGATTTTTTGAAAATTTTTTAAGGACGTTGTCTAAGAAATGTTAATGAATTTTCATACAGTTCTAAAACAAAACAAAAAATGTGTTTTAAAAAATCGTGCGCCTAATAATATCACGAAATTAGATTTGTTATTAAATAAAATATTATATATAATGCGGTAACATTACCGTATTTTTACCGCTCCTATGTATTGTGATATGGACTATATATGTGACGTCACAGAGTATATAAAATTCTATCACAATATTACGTTCACGATGACGCGTTTGATGCGTATAAATACTTCGCATTCTATAGTATTATTATAGCGTATAAATAGATATATCGTTTATCGTTGAATGAGATAAGAATCAAGTAGAGAATACTGGAACTGTTCTATCTCGTTCTTTCTCGCATTCTTGTGCAAATTCCATCTTCCACACATTTTTGCTATACTCTCTGCTGTTCGTGACGTAACATACAAGTATTTTTTTTTGCTAGCTTTGTGTAAACAGTCGAAGCTTACATAAGTTTTGGCTTCATCGACCGACCACATAGTGTGATTTTTTAAATTTGTTGAATAATTTATTTATTATTTATTCTTTCCGAACATAAAAAAAAATATTATAATTATGATGGAAAATAGTGTTACAAAGGGAGTAAATAATTAATAATTATTCATCGTTAATACCTAATTGATTATTTATTTATTCTTGCCAGAAGTTTTTTTTTTCAAAATTTCAATGTAAAAATTTCCACAATTGTCTGAATGAGGTGAATATTGGTCGAAATTTTTTTTTACTAAAATGTCGGAATATTAAAAAATGTCCGAAACACTTTGACAATTAGTCTAAAAAAATTCAACTGAAACTTAAGATGCCATCGACTATATTAAAAACTTACACGGCGAAATATACTATTCTAACAAGAATAAATAAATAATTCATTATTATTCATTAGTAATGATTAATTATTTATTTATTCTTGTCAGAATTTTATTTTTAAATAAATAATATAAAATATAAATTAATCTTGATGTCAGAATATTAAAAAAAATATCCGAAACACTTTGACAATTGATCTAAAAAAATTCAACTGAAACTTAAGAAGCCATCGACTGTATTAAAAGTTTACAGATCTGCTGACGTTGTGACTGGTGAATAAGTGTTTGCGGCATTGGCCAAGACACAGATAAAGATAGGTTAGTGGCAGCGCATTGTAGAGCAAACGAGAACATGAAGCTGTGACGTTTTTGCCGACGACGATAACTACGTCTACGATGCTTGATTTAATCCACGTCAAATTACTCACGTGTATTCAAACGCGTACAATATATATGCACACAAGCATATCATCTATTTTTAGAGGAATCAATCCAGTAGACACGCAATTACGAGCATGCACAACATTCACTCGTGAGGCTCGATTGATGCACCGCAAAATGCACTCGTGACTATATGGCACGAGGCGACGGTAAATAAATGTGCGCGTGCGAGAGAAACTAGCGTATAATAAAAAAAACATTCACAGGAGAGAAGCGGAAATTGACGGTAAACAAGAGCGCGTTGGGTGACCCCAAAATTATTTAGATCCCTCGTCTCGTAACTTGTGCCAATCATTATGAAACATTATTTATCTGCTGATCGATTAAACTTCATTGTGTAGGTACTTTAAAAGTCAACTCACTACATTTTACAATACTATGATTTTTACTACTTCCTCGCTTTTGAAACAATCGTTTAACATTGGAAAGTTCAAGATATGCAGTATTTGGAGCATCTAAAGAATTGGCAATTTATGCACCAGCACAAAAGCCTTTACAGCAATAAAACTCGGAGAACCCGTCGCCAAAAACAATTACAATGTTTGAGCTATTTCTCTGTAGAAACATAAGGATTATTCACAGTGTACCTGTACCTTTTCCTTTACTCATAAGTACGCTGTTTATACATTATAATAGTAAATCATCGAATATGTAATACTGCAGTCATATACTCTTAATCCTCAAACAACTATGAGTAGCAAGTTTCAACCGCTAAAACCTCATTGTATGAAGGACCTAACGGAGAATCCATATACCTGAAAATGACTCCTAGCTATTATTCTGATATCATTAAAACCCGACGCCGGGGAAACTCCCATAAACCGCAAAGGCGCCACCCATACCCGTTCGGTTTATATTTTCACGCTACATGAACATGACTCCAAGGCCCTACAATCATTGTTTAAATGGCTATTGGTTCGTCGTATACGGCGCCGTTAGGGAAACCCCCCATAAAAACTCCAACTTCCAAGTCATCCCCAGTAAAAACAAGGATACAAAGTAGAACCTTGCACATTGCTTCCTCATTATTTTTCGCGTTTTACAAAGCTACCTCTATGAGAAAGTATGTTATTCAATTTTTGGCTTCCTCATAGAGGAAGCTTTGTAAAACACGAAAAATAATGAGAAAACAATGTGCAAGGTTCTACTTTGCATCCTTGTTTTAATTAGATAAATATACATATTGTGGATACGCTTTTTCTATTTCGTTATTACGTTATTTCTTGATTATTAGAGCGTTTCCGAAAGTGAATGTGATAATGTACATTTTTTTAAATAATTCAACATTCTATAAAATCAAAAATTTCATACCGTTCGTCACTAAATTATACATATATAATGGCTGAATATTGTTTCATTTATATACAAAATTTGAGCTCGCTATCTTAAGTTTTGGAAAAGTTACAATAGAGCGATAATGTCAATTTTTTGAAAAATTCAAAACATCATAAAATTTTAACGGTTCAACCGATCTTAACCAAATTCAATAGCGATCACCGGCGTATGAAAGCTCACATTCATACCAATTTTAAGATCAATATCTCGAAAATTGAAAGAGTTATCGCGTAAACGGACATTTTTCAAAAAATTTTAAAACGCGTAATAATTTAACGATGAAGTGGATTTTAACAAAAATCTGTATGAACGATGAGGCTTGATCCCTCTATGTATGGTCCAAATTTCAGTTTGATATCTCAAGGCATTCCCGAGTTATAAAGGTTTACAGTTTTCGATCGTGTAAAATACACACACAGACAGACATTTTTTCTAAATCACTTTTGTCGAAGTTTTGGCCCATTCTGAGTGTACTGACATGAAAATCTCGAAAAAAAAAAATTTTCATGAAAACAAAGCTTCCTTTATCAGGAAGCAAAATTATAATATTTTTAAGATGTCCTATCGGTTATTTATTTAAAAATAGAAGACCAGATATTTTGTATTATTTATGGAAGAAATAATTGAATATAATTAAAAAATATTTTTTCATTGATTTGGAGAGAAAAAAGTTAAGTAGATTAATAGTTGGGGGCTTAAGACTATGGTGTGATTTGAACTGTTTATAGCCCAGTGGTTTAAGTCGCGACGAAAGAGACGCGTACACGGGGCTCTAAAGATATCCCGGCAGGACGGTGACTCGTGTCTGCGCAACGAAAATGCATTCCCTCCGTGTCGCGACGAACGATGAAAGACCGCTCAGACTTATATATCCCAGTTGCTCTAGACCTTTGAGGAAATCGTCCACATATAATTATTAGTATGCTTCACCCATTTGATAAAAATTCAACAAAAATATCGTTAAAAAAAGAATTAATTTTTTTCTTAAAATTCGTGAAGATATAATTTTTTATGAAAATATATTTTTTCTTTAAATTAGTGAAGATTTATATCTTCACTTTTAAGAAAATAATTATTTTCATAAAAAATTATTTTTTTATGAAAATAATTATTTTCTTAAATTTCGTGAAGATATCATTTTTCATGAAAATCATTTTTCTTGAAATTAGTGAAGATATCATTTTTTATGAAAATAATTTTTTTCTAAAAATTAGTGAAGATATCATTTTTTATGAAAATAATTTTTTTCTAAAAATTAGTGAAGATATCATTTTTTATGAAAATAATTTTTTTCGTAAAATTCGTAAAGATATCATTTTTTATGAAAATAATTTTTTCCTTGAAATTAGTGAAGATATCATTATTCATGAAAATAATTTGTTAAATTAACAATCAATTTTATGGGATTTTGACAATTTTATCTTTATCTCAAATCGCAAAAATTAAGTAATTTTTCGAATTTTTAGTTTACCATTTGTGTCAGATAAATGTGAAGAGATTTAAAAACCCATAAATTCCTATAACTCATTAGCAAAAGTAAGATGCCTTTGCCATAGAGCAAAAAAAAATCTGTGTTTCAGGATTGAAAGAATATCATTTTTGAAATAACATCAGCAATGTGAAATATCAATTATTCTCCCATAAAATGAAAAATTTTGTCGATGCGTTTCCTAAATTGAGCGATTAAAATATTTCAAACTTTGCAGACATTTTCCAGTAATATTAATTTTTTTTCTCTTCGTAGTTTTACCAACAAAACCTGATTTGGTGTTGGTGCAAATATCACCTTAAAGTAGAGATGTAACGATGAAATGTATATTATACCTCGCGCCAATATCAATGAATATATAATCATACAAAATATTTGTACGCAGATTTGTAGATCAGAAACTTTAGACGACGGACTCGAGTAACGCGATACTATCGTAAAGGTTGCATTTGTTTGGACTGCACAAAATTTCTACAGTTAAATTTTAACACGCGCAAGAATTTACTGGAATTGATTACATTGCTAGTCGGTCACGATTTCCAAGTATATATTTTTTTTCCTCGTTTATATATAGATATAAATGTGTAAGCTTAAGAAGCGATGTCCTGGATGACCGCTACATCGAGTGATATAAATAAATTTAGCCCACATATCCAACGTTTGATAACTAGACAAGCATCGTAAATTCGCGCCACGTTCCTACATACACATTTACGAAAATACTATAGAGTGAAATTTCAACTTTCTAAACCAGTTTAAGGAGTTTGTAGCGCTCCGCACTAGTCAAATCAGTGCTAAATTTTCAAAAGCGTTTCTACAATTTCAGATGGTTTAATAATCTGTTCCAAGGTGTTAATCAGATAGCAGCATTAGTACTTGATATTCAAACACATTGACAGCTGTGATATCAACAGTAAATCGATCAATATCTGCAAATTTCCGATGTTATGTTTTTTCATGCAGTTTTTTAAAAGTGTAAACCGTAATATCAGTCCGATTATGACAACCAATAGCTCATTTTGTTTACTAAAAGATAATCTATCGATTGGCCGTCTATTTTTCAAAATCGTATTAGTAGTTCAAAAGTTACAACCGTTTGTTTATACTATCATAACCTAACATCAAGTATACAAATGGCTGTAACTTTTGAACGCCTGATACTATAGAAAATCCGGACGGTCAATCGATTAAGGATCTTCCACTGATCAAAATGAGCTATGTTTCGTCATAATCGGACTAATATTACGGTTTACCCTTTTACAAAACTGGATGAAAAAACATGACATCGGAAATTTGGAGGTATTGATCGATTTACTGTTCTTATGACAGCTGTGAATGTATTTGAATATCAAGAACTAATGCTGCTATGTGATTAACACCTTGGAACAGATTATTAAAGCATCTGAAATTGTAGAAACGCTTTTGAAAATTTAGCACTGATTTGACTAGTGTGGTGCGCTCCAACCTCCTTAACGAAACTACACCAAAGTTTAACTATATTTCCCGTTCGAATTGGTTTCAAAATCAAAAAATATTAGCTTCCGGATATTTTTTTATTCCGAATTTTACTGTAAATTATTTAGGATCCATTATAAAGAATTATTTTCGAAAATGATGTATAATTTTTCGAATATGGATAATACAGTAATGGAAAGAATTAACTCACTTTTGTTTCTCTCGTCGACTCCTGACAATCTTTCCGCTTCCAGGGTGTTTTTTTTTTGGCGATCCTCGCGAATGGTTTTCTGGTTACATATGGGAAATTTCATCGAGGCGATTTTCTTCTTGTGCAGAATTCTCTTCTTCCCTTCAGACGCTTTTTCCCCTCGAGTGTTGTGTGTGTTTTTTATTTAAATTTATTTATTCTCATCTGTTTAAGCGATATTAAATAATTCTCACTTTGTATTATATTCGGCTTTTACACTAATTCTCGATCGACGGATTTCGCGTCACACTGGATTCATTTCCGCAGGAAGTTCATGTATTTCCGTCGCGATATAATAAAATAAATATTCTAGAAAACAACTCATGACGAATTTCGATAGTTTAAACTGTACCAATAATTCATTCAAATTCACGCGCATAATATCTTCGAAACTTCATATTTCGTCTCTTCTTCTATTTCACAGTCGCATCGCGATTTTTCTTCATTTACACAATTTTCCGGCCGAACAATATTTCTTTTTTAAGAGTGAAAACTTTCGCTGCGACCGAAATACGCAGGCTGTACGTACACTTGCAACCCTATTTTCGTGTGTAGCACGACGACGACGACGACGATGATTGCAGGAATTCTTGACTCCTGGCTCGTCACCAGTACGGCGCATCGTTGTTCAAATGTTGCCAGGACGCGAATTCGCTCCACGTTCTCATGTTCGCTCTCGTCGCATCCGAGAATCTTGTTACACCGTTTGATTCTCTGGGACTCGTCGCGCCGTTGGTAATTGCGTGGCCGTTTACGCTTGGCGTCGTGATTTCCGTGCTTGGTGAACGCGGCTGAAAAATTAACCAAATTAATTTACTAACATATCCGACGCATAGGAAAAAAAATGTTTATGATGTCCAAATGGCTTAAAAAATTTCTTTTGACACATTGATTCTATTCAAATGAGTCTGAATCGATTCAAACCAATTCAAATCCGTTCGAAACAATTTAGACCGGATCAAGCCAATCCAAATCAATTCGAACCAGTTGAAATCAATAAAAACCAGTCCAAATCAATTTAAACCAGTCCAAATAAATTCAAACCAGTCCAAATCAATTTAAACCAGTCCAAATAAATTCAAACCAGTCCAGATCAATTTAAACCAGTCCAAATCAATTCAAACCAGTCCAAATCAATTTAAACCAGTCCAAATCAATATAAACCAGACCAAATCAATTCAAACCAGTCCAAATCAATTCAAACCAGTCCAAATCAATTC
The DNA here is from genome assembly GCA_963970395.1 of Ephialtes manifestator. NCBI lineage: Eukaryota > Metazoa > Arthropoda > Insecta > Hymenoptera > Ichneumonidae > Ephialtes > Ephialtes manifestator. The sequence continues at coordinate 26,719,943 of OZ019982.1, read as the reverse complement.
ACACCAGTTCAAATCAATTCAAACTAGTCCAAATCAATTCAAACCAGTCTAAATCAATTCAAATCAGTCCAAATCAATTCAAACCAGTCCAAATCAATTCAAACCAGTCCAAATCAATTCACACTAGTCCAAATCAATTCAAACCAGTCCAAATCAATTCAAACCAGTCCAAATCAATTCACACCAGTCCAAATAAATTCAAACCAGTCCAAATAAATTCAAACCAGTCCAAATCAATTCACACTAGTCCAAATCAATTCAAACTAGTCCAAATCAATTCAAACCAGTCCAAATCAATTCACACCAGTCTAAATAAATTCAAACCAGTCCAATTAAATTCAAACCAGTTCAAATAAATTCAAACCAGTTAAAATAAATTCACACCAGTTAAAATAAATTCAAACCAGTTCAAATAAATTCACACCAGTTAAAATCAATTCAAATCAGTTCAAACCATTTCAACCAATTCAAAATAATTAAGGTAAACTATATGGCTGTAACAAAATTTAAGATGCTTTCAATTTGTTCAAACAAGCTTTACTTAAGCAATAGACAGTAAAAAAACAATTTCTAACGTCCTCCTTACGATATTACACCGCAAATTAAGCCTTCGCCTCTTTCCCGGTTCGATAATTTAAAAAAAAAAAACAAACGTTTAGGACGTTTAGGAGAAGATATTTGGTGCAGAAATTAAGTAGTAATTCTACTTTGACTTTAGCGATTTTCGTCTAGAAAGATGCAATAATACATTCAGACTAGGAAATAAGTCAGTCAAAAAATGAAAATGATTTCTGACATTCTTAGAGCATAATGCGAAACAACACGAAAAAATGATATAGATAAATAAAAAGTTAGAATACCTCAAATATTATCATCCTTGTTGGCATGATATATATTGCGGATAACCCTCACGAACGACGCGGACTTTCCGCGTGATAACAAGCGCTTATTAAAATTTATCATTCATCACCTTCGGGACGAGCGTCAAGACGATGATGAGCTTCAAGTGGCTGTATATCAATAGATAAGCCCGATAATACGTGCCCAATTTTTGCTTTTTTCTTTCGCTTGAATATAGACAAATATGTATATATACTATATGTATATACATCGAGATTGGATATACATGCCTCGACCTACGTCACGTCGAAATATTTTGTTGCCAGCGGAACTATTATACCGAGGTTTGAACCAGGGACCTCCATGATACATTGCTTTAAAAGCAAGCAGACTATTTTCGGCGTGAAACATCATTTAAGCGCGAGTATATGAGAAGAAGCTCAGTTTGTGAGCCAATCTCGCGATTCGAATTTTGACTTTATAATAACATTCTCATCATGCGACGCACGTTAGGGTCTCAGAAATATTGATTCCAGGTATTTAAAAAAAGATCATAAAATCACGTTTTATTTTCCCTCCAACACATAACTTACAATCCAATTGTAACAGCCTACAATTAATATCACGAAGTTGTAAAAAAAGAAAAAAAGTAATCACATTGTATATTTCAGGATTCGCTAGTAAAATTAAGTCAGGTAAATTTTTCACTTTCAGGTATGTACAATAATTCATTAATAGTAATAATAATCTCCATGTGCGAAAATTAAAAATAACAGGATCCTAGATGTAACTGTTTGAGCATCATGAGAGTTTTTCGTTGTCGCGAAGAAAATTTGGTGTCGTTGTTGTTAAAGTCGGATAAATCATCGTTCGGTAAACTTGATGAGCTCACCTCCTGCCTCTTTCGAACGACGAAATTCTTGCCGTCATTGTTGTCCCAATATTCGGTGTCGTCGACTTTGTAGCGGACGCAAAATTCGATCCAATCGAACTTAACGGGTAGCGTTAGGCGAAAACGGAAGGTGTCGTACAGGACGAGAGCCGCTTGGGCGGCGCAGGGTTGCTCGACGTATGTACAGTGAACGTCCTCGTGGGTCGTCCATCCGTCGCTGCTTGCTCTGACCACGACCTCCTTGTCGTAAGCGAGATTCTTGACCTTGACGGTGCCAACCAGACACTGCTCGGCCTCCCGCACTATAACGTTCTCCAGACTCACAGCGTCCTGGTCCAGCTTTCGTCGGAAGGCCAAGTAGTCGCTGGCTGGCTGGGCAAAGGTCGTTTCCCATGGCGACGATGCCGCCTCCGCTTGAACACCCCTTGTTACACCGGCGAGATATGCGTTCGTCCAGAGTGGCGGCACGTTACTAGGCTCCGACATTACGCGTACCTGAAATCATTTAAAAAAAAAAAGAAATTAAAGTCCATTTTCGACATTCATGATTTTAATGATTTTAAGAATTTTAATGATTTTAAAGATTTTAATGATTTTAAAGATTTTGATGATTTTAATGATTTTAATGATTTTAATGATTTTAATGATTTTAATGATTTTAATTATTTTAATTATTTTAATTATTTTAATTATTTTAATTATTTTAATTATTTTAATTATTTTAATTATTTTAATGATTTTAATGATTTTAATGATTTTAATGATTTTAATGATTTTAATGATTTTAATGATTTTAATGATTTTAATGATTTTAATGATTTTAATGATTTTAATGATTTTAATGATTTTAATGATTTTGATGATTTTAATGATTTTGATGATTTTAATGATTTTAATGATTTTAATGATTTTAACGATTTTAACGATTTTAACGATTTTAATGATTTTAATGATTTTAATGATTTTAATGATTTTTATAATTTTAATAATTTTAATGATTTTGATGATTTTAATGATTTTGATGGTTTTAATGATTTTGATGATTTTGATGATTTTGATGATTTTAGATAGATACTTTATTTTTCATCGCGAGCTTTAAAATTTTTCAAGAGAGCCCAACGGTGTGAACGAGGGAAGAAAAAACTTGTTCACTATCAACCACAAGGAAGCGCAACACCGTCGATCACACGTGTGATCCAAGCATTGCAAAAATTTTTAAAAATCGATTCAATTGATCACGCCCGTTTAACAAGCGTGCGGGTATATTTGTACGACGTTTGATCGTTTATTTTAATTGATTTAACGAGTATAAAGAAGTGCGATACGCAATGGCACATCTAAGGCTGCTCGCCATTCTCATCATTGCTGTGGTATCTTATATCACAATCATCGATACAGCAGCGGTACGCTCTGAGGAATTTGCGGAGCAACTGCAACGCATGGCTTTGGTCGTAGGGCCTGAAAACCTAAGAACCCACCGTGCCATCGAGACTGGGGAAGAAGGCCAACCCAGACGTATTTGCTACAACAGTCCGGGTGGATGGGCCGTTTACATTCCGGATACAAGACGCACTCAGTACTTCATGAAAAACACATGCGTGTGCTCCGAACACACTCACAAATGCGTACGTTCTGATGACGACCTCTCAGTGAGCGCATACCGTTACTATTGCCGTCAAAACACCACCGCGGATGACATCGAGTCACCCGAAGACTCTCATTAATGTGCGCTTTCATCTCATTTCTTTAACTTTTTCTCTTCTTTTTCACTTTTTTATCATCCGCTCCTCCATTAGCTATATATGGTATACATATAAACATAAACGCGTATATATGACTTAAGAGATATTTTTTTCTTATTATGATAGATTTTTGTGTGTGCTTTTAGTTATATTTTCTTTAAACGTCGATTGCGCGGAGGAGACGGATAGTTAGTAATTTAGTACGTAGAACTTTGCTTTTTAGATTCCAATTTTATGCTTAGTCTAAGGAGAGATAGACAAAAAAAAAGAAACAAACAAGCAAGCAAACAGACAAACAAACAAACAAGCAACAAAATAAAAAGAACCATAAGTGTTTACCTATACGCATAATCAAATTTAGAAATCGTCGAAAAGACGAGTAAGGACACAAAAAAAAAAAATTAGTGGATAAGAATAGCCAGGGAAGCAGATACAAAGAATGAACAATTTTTTTAAATTTATTAACTACAATAATTTCCAGAGCACCGAACTACACTGTTAAAAAAAACTGGAAGTTCTTATTCATAAACTCGTAATCTAAATTTAATGTGCAATTATGGTATAAAATGAATAGTTTGAATAGTTATTAGGTATAATGAAAAGAGCGATGTATATATTGTAAATTGTCACTGAAACTGTAATTTGGGAGATCGGGCTGTTATCTCCCATATTACAAAATAAATAAAATAAATAAAATAAATATACTTTTGCGGTAAAATTAAAGCAAACTATTAAAGTTCAAGAACTTTTACTGTAAATAAAGTAAATCATTGATTTTGCTGCAACATACATTCATTTTACATCATGATTGAATATTAAATTTAATAGGTCAGTTTGTGCATAAAAACTTCCAGTACATATACATTGAATTTCAAGTAGATTTTTTGTCACAGTGCAGCTTTATTTTTAAACCAATCGCGTTAATACATACGATTTTTACGATTTTAATGATTTCTACGATTTTAATTATTTCTACGATTGTAATGATTTTTACGATTTTTATGATTTTTACGATTTTAATTATTTTTACGATTTTTTTTATTTTTACGATTTTTACGATTTTTTTTTAATTTTACGATTTTTACGATTTTTTTTATTTTTACGATTTTTTTTAATTTTACGATTTTTACGATTTTTTTTATTTTTACGATTTTTTTTATTTTTACGATTTTTTTTTAGTAGTAGTACAAGAGTTTTATTGGACAAAATATTTACATAAGTAGGCGGGTGTTTACAGGTGTCGCTTATATACTATTTGCTTATATACTATTCTTTGTCCAAATGGCCATTGACCGGAGTCCTTCAGCCCGTGTGTTTTATAATTTTCTGTTTATTAACCTATTTTAAATTTTTTTTTTTTTTTTTTTTTTTTTTTTTAATGAAAAATGTGGATGCGATAGTGTTGAGACTTATTCTAGGTTTTATTCTACTGTGAATGTGTGAGACTATGTGTTGTGGAGTATGTTCAAAATTTCTGCTATTGTGTGTGTCGGATATTTGTGATTGTGTCTTACATTTGGGGGACGACTATTGCATAGGCTTGTGATAGTTTCTAGGTGTGTTTTAGCGAAGTTTAAGCTTATGGAGTTGATTTTTTTTTATTTTTTACGATTTTTTTTAATTTTACGATTTTTACGATTTTTTTTATTTTTACGATTTTTTTTATTTTTACGATTTTTTTTTATTTTTACGATTTTTACGATTTTTTTTTATTTTTACGATTTTTACAATTTTTTACAATACAACTGCAACGCATGGCTTTGGTCGTAGGGCCTGAAAACCTGAGAACCCACCGTGCCATCGAGACTGGGGAAGAAGGCCAACCCAGACGTATTTGCTACAACAGTCCGGGTGGATGGGCCGTTTACATTCCGGATACAAGACGCACTCAATACTTCATGAAAAACACATGCGTGTGCTCCGAACACACTCACAAATGCGTACGTTCTGATGACGACCTCTCAGTGAGCGCATACCGTTACTATTGCCGTCAAAACACCACCGCGGATGACATCGAGTCACCCGAAGACTCTCATTAATGTGCGCTTTCATCTCATTTCTTTAACTTTTTCTCTTGTTTTTCACTTTTTTATCATCCGCTCCTCCATTAGCTATATATGGTATACATATAAACATAAACGCGTATATATGACTTAAGAGATATTTTTTTCTTATTATGATAGATTTTTGTGTGTGCTTTTAGTTATATTTTCTTTAAACGTCGATTGCGCGGAGGAGACGGATAGTTAGTAATTTAGTACGTAGAACTTTGCTTTTTAGATTCCAATTTTATGCTTAGTCTCAGGAGAGATAGACAAAAAAAAAAAAAAAAAAAGAAACAAACAAGCAAGCAAACAGACAAACAAACAAACAAGCAACAAAATAAAAAGAACCATAAGTGTTTACCTATACGCATAATCAAATTTAGAAATCGTCGAAAAGACGAGTAAGGACACAAAAAAAAAAAAATTAGTGGATAAGAATAGCCATGGAAGCAGATACAAAGAATGAACAATTTTTTACAGTAAAAGTTCTTGAATTTTAATAGTTTGCTTTAATTTTACCGCAAAAGTATATTTATTTTATTTATTTTATTTATTTTGTAATATGGGAGATAACAGCCCGATCTCCCAAATTACAGTTTCAGTGACAATTTACAATATATACATCGCTCTTTTCATTATACCTAATAACTATTCAAACTATTCATTTTATACCATAATTGCACATTAAATTTAGATGACGAGTTTATGAATAAGAACTTCCAGTTTTTTTTAACAGTGTAGTTCGGTGCTCTGAAAATTATTGTAGTTAATAAATTTTAAAAAACTGTTCATTCTTTGTATCTGCTTCCCTTTTTTTTTGTGTCTTTACTCGTCTTTTCGACGATTTCTAAATTTGATTATGCGTATAGGTAAACACTTATGGTTCTTTTTATTTTGTTGCTTGTTTGTTTGTTTGTCTGTTTGCTTGCTTGTTTGTTTCTTTTTTTTTTTTTTTTTTGTCTATCTCTCCTTAGACTAAGCATAAAATTGGAATCTAAAAAGCAAAGTTCTACGTACTAAATTACTAACTATCCGTCTCCTCCGCGCAATCGACGTTTAAAGAAAATATAACTAAAAGCACACACAAAAATCTATCATAATAAGAAAAAAATATCTCTTAAGTCATATATACGCGTTTATGTTTATATGTATACCATATATAGCTAATGGAGGAGCGGATGATAAAAAAGTGAAAAACAAGAGAAAAAGTTAAAGAAATGAGATGAAAGCGCACATTAATGAGAGTCTTCGGGTGACTCGATGTCATCCGCGGTGGTGTTTTGACGGCAATAGTAACGGTATGCGCTCACTGAGAGGTCGTCATCAGAACGTACGCATTTGTGAGTGTGTTCGGAGCACACGCATGTGTTTTTCATGAAGTATTGAGTGCGTCTTGTATCCGGAATGTAAACGGCCCATCCACCCGGACTGTTGTAGCAAATACGTCTGGGTTGGCCTTCTTCCCCAGTCTCGATGGCACGGTGGGTTCTCAGGTTTTCAGGCCCTACGACCAAAGCCATGCGTTGCAGTTGCTCCGCAAATTCCTCAGAGCGTACCGCCGCTGTATCGATGATTGTGATATAAGATACCACAGCAATGATGAGAATGGCGAGCATCCTTAGATGTGCCATTGCGTATCGCACTTCTTTATTCTCGTTAAATCAATTAAAATAAACGATCAAACGTCGTACAAATATACCCGCACGCTTGTTAAACGGGCGTGATCAATTTAATCGATTTTTAAACATTTTTGCAATGCTTGGATCACACGTGTAATTTGGGAGATCGGGCTGTTATCTCCCATATTACAAAATAAATAAAATAAATAAAATAAATATACTTTTGCGGTAAAATTAAAGCAAACTATTAAAATTCAAGAACTTTTACTGTAAAGCACACGCATGTGTTTTTCATGAAGTATTGAGTGCGTCTTGTATCCGGAATGTAAACGGCCCATCCACCCGGACTGTTGTAGCAAATACGTCTGGGTTGGCCTTCTTCCCCAGTCTCGATGGCACGGTGGGTTCTTAGGTTTTCAGGCCCTACGACCAAAGCCATGCGTTGCAGTTGCTCCGCAAATTCCTCAGAGCGTACCGCCGCTGTATCGATGATTGTGATATAAGATACCACAGCAACGATGAGAATGGCGAGCATCCTTAGATGTGCCATTGCGTATCGCACTTCGTTATTCTCGTTAAATCAATTAAAATAAACGATCAAACGTCGTACAAATATACCCGCACGCTTGTTAAACGGGCGTGATCAATTGAATCGATTTTTAAACATTTTTGCAATGCTTGGATCACACCTGTGATCGACGGTGTTGCGCTTCCTTGTGGTTGATAGTGAACAAGTTTTTTCTTCCCTCGTTCACACCGTTGGGCTCTCTTGAAAAATTTTAGAGCTCGCGATGAAAAATAAAGTAACCGGCTTCCGAAATGCTGACCGGCCACACCGAATCGGCAAAACGAAATCTACCTAAAATCATAAAAATCATTAAAATCATCAAAATCATTAAAAATCATTAAAATCATTAAAATCATTAAAATCATTAAAATCATTAAAATCATTAAAATCATTAAAATCATTAAAATCATTAAAATCATTAAAATCATTAAAATCATTAAAATCATTAAAATCATTAAAATCATTAAAATCATTAAAATCATTAAAATCGTTAAAATCGTTAAAATCGTTAAAATCGTTAAAATCGTTAAAATCGTTAAAATCGTTAAAATCATTAAAATCATTAAAATCATTAAAATCATTAAAATCATTAAAATCATTAAAATCATTAAAATCATTAAAATCATTAAAATCATTAAAATCATTAAAATCATTAAAATCATTAAAATCATTAAAATCATTAAAATCATTAAAATCATTAAAATCATTAAAATCATTAAAATCATTAAAATCATTAAAATCATTAAAATCATTAAAATCATTAAAATCATTAAAATCATTAAAATCATTAAAATCATTAAAATCATTAAAATCATTAAAATCATTAAAATCATTAAAATCGTAAAAATAAAAAAAATTGTAAAAATCGTAAAAATAAATTTAAAAAATCGTAAAAATCGTATAAATAAAAAAATTGTAAAAATCGTAAAAATCGTAAAAATAAAAAAAAATCGTAAAAATAAATTTAAAAAATCGTAAAAATCATATAAATAAAAAAAATTGTAAAAATCGTAAAAATCGTAAAAATAAAAAAAATCGTAAAATTAAAAAAAATCGTAAAAATCGTAAAAATAAAAAAAATCGTAAAAATCGTAAAATTAAAAAAAATCGTAAAAATCGTAAAATTAAAAAAAATCGTAAAAATCGTAAAATTAAAAAAAATCGTAAAAATCGTAAAAATAAAAAAAAACGTAAAAATAATTAAAATCGTAAAAATCATAAAAATCGTAAAAATCATTACAATCGTAGAAATAATTAAAATCGTAGAAATCATTAAAATCGTAAAAATCGTATGTATTAACGCGATTGGTTTAAAAATAAAGCTGCACTGTGAAAAAAAATCTACTTGAAATTCAATGTATATGTACTGGAAGTTTTTATGCACAAACTGACATATTAAATTTAATATTCAATCATGATGTAAAATGAATGTATGTTGCAGCAAAATCAATGATTTACTTTATTTACAGTAAAAGTTCTTGAATTTTAATAGTTTGCTTTAATTTTACCGCAAAAGTATATTTATTTTATTTATTTTATTTATTTTGTAATATGGGAGATAACAGCCCGATCTCCCAAATTACACGTGTAATCCAAGCATTGCAAAAATGTTTAAAAATCGATTCAATTGATCACGCCCGTTTAACAAGCGTGCGGGTATATTTGTACGACGTTTGATCGTTTATTTTAATTGATTTAACGAGAATAAAGAAGTGCGATACGCAATGGCACATCTAAGGATGCTCGCCATTCTCATCATTGCTGTGGTATCTTATATCACAATCATCGATACAGCGGCGGTACGCTCTGAGGAATTTGCGGAGCAACTGCAACGCATGGCTTTGGTCGTAGGGCCTGAAAACCTAAGAACCCACCGTGCCATCGAGACTGGGGAAGAAGGCCAACCCAGACGTATTTGCTACAACAGTCCGGATGGATGGGCCGTTTACATTCCGGATACAAGACGCACTCAATACTTTATGAAAAACACATGCGTGTGCTCCGAACACACTCACAAATGCGTACGTTCTGATGACGACCTCTCAGTGAGCGCATACCGTTACTATTGCCGTCAAAACACCACCGCGGATGACATCGAGTCACCCGAAGACTCTCATTAATGTGCGCTTTTCATCTCATTTCTTTAACTTTTTCTCTTGTTTTTCACTTTTTTATCATCCGCTCCTCCATTAGCTATATATGGTATACATATAAACATAAACGCGTATATATGACTTAAGAGATATTTTTTTCTTATTATGATAGATTTTTGTGTGTGCTTTTAGTTATATTTTCTTTAAACGTCGATTGCGCGGAGGAGACGGATAGTTAGTAATTTAGTACGTAGAACTTTGCTTTTTAGATTCCAATTTTATGCTTCGTCTAAGGAGAGATAGACAAAAAGAAAAAAAAAAGAAACAAACAAGCAAGCAAACAGACAAACAAACAAACAAGCAACAAAATAAAAAGAACCATGAGTGTTTACCTATACGCATAATCAAATTTAGAAATCGTCGAAAAGACGAGTAAAGACACAAAAAAAAGGGAAGCAGATGTAAAGAATGAACAATTTTTTTTAAATTTATTAACTACAATAATTTCCAGAGCACCGAACTACACTGTTAAAAAAAACTGGAAGTTCTTATTCATAAACTCGTCATCTAAATTTAATGTGCAATTATGGTATAAAATGAATAGTTTGAATAGTTATTAGGTATAATGAAAAGAGCGATGTATATATTGTAAATTGTCACTGAAAGTGTAATTTGGGAGATCGGGCTGTTATCTCCCATATTACAAAATAAATAAAATAAATATACTTTTGCGGTAAAATTAAAGCAAACTATTAAAATTCAAGAACTTTTACTGTAAATAAAGTAAATCATTGATTTTGCTGCAACATACATTCATTTTACATCATGATTGAATATTAAATTTAATATGTCAGTTTGTGCATAAAAACTTCCAGTACATATACATTGAATTTCAAGTAGATTTTTTTTCACAGTGCAGCTTTATTTTTAAACCAATCGCGTTAATACATACGATTTTTACGATTTTAATGATTTCTACGATTGTAATGATTTTTACGATTTTAATTATTTTTACGATTTTTTTTATTTTTACGATTTTTACGATTTTTTTTAATTTTACGATTTTTACGATTTTTTTTATTTTTACGATTTTTACGATTTTTTTTAATTTTACGATTTTTACGATTTTTTTTATTTTTACGATTTTTACGATTTTTTTTAATTTTACGATTTTTACGATTTTTTTTATTTTTACGATTTTTACAATTTTTTTTATTTATACGATTTTTACGATTTTTTTTATTATTACGATTTTTACGATTTTTGGTGCGGAAAAGATTAATTTTGCAATTATGGTATAAAATGAATAGTTTGAATAGTTATTAGGTATAATGAGAAGAGCGATGTATATATTGTAAATTGTCACTGAAACTGTAATTTGGGAGATCGGGCTGTTATCTCCCAAATTACAAAATAAATAAAATAAATATACTTTTGCGGTAAAATTAAAGCAAACTATTAAAATTCAAGAACTTTTACTGTAAATAAAGTAAATCATTGATTTTGCTGCAACATACATTCATTTTACATCATGATTGAATATTAATTTAATATGTCAGTTTGTGCATAAAAACTTCCAGTACATATACATTGAATTTCAAGTAGATTTTTTTTCACAGTGCAGCTTTATTTTTAAACCAATCGCGTTAATACATACGATTTTTACGATTTTAATGATTTCTACGATTTTAATGATTTCTACGATTTTAATGATTTCTACGATTGTAATGATTTTTACGATTGTAATGATTTTTACGATTTTAATGATTTTTACGATTTTAATTATTTTTACGATTTTTTTTATTTTTACGATTTTTTTTATTTATACGATTTTTACGGTTTTTTTTATTTTTACGATTTTTTTTTATTTATTTTTACGATTTTTACAATTTTTTTTATTTTTACGATTTTTACGATTTTTACGATTTTTTTTTTATTTTTACGATTTTTATGATTTTTAAATGATTTTAATGATTTTAATGATTTTAATGATTTTAATGATTTTAATGATTTTAATGATTTTAATGATTTTGATTAATACGGTAAGTATGAATGAGAAAATGTACCTGTGTGAGTGGTCGACCGCGATCATCAGCAAAGACGACCCTTTTCTTCTGTTTGTTATTGTTATTGTTGTCATTGTCGCTGCTATTACGAATACTATCGATGGTCAATGATCCGGTGGAGAGACAGGGTCGTATTCTAGGCGGAACCGATCTTGTGGCTATCGGCGACGGGTTCACCACCCGGGGACGGTATAGAAGGTGATGTCCGTATACCGGTGGACTGTGTCCCAGGATCAATTCCGCTGGCATCGCTATGGAACACATTTAGAGCTGGAAACAGAAAAACGAAACAAACATTAGAATGTTATTATAGTAAATTACAAAAACAAAAATATTCTTAAAACTGAGAGTTCACTCACAATTACACAAACTTATATATATTATAATTATTATTAAATTATTTATAAATCGAATGAATTTAAAGAATTATTTAAGAACTTGTGTGATATTCACAACACTGGACAAATCTTCTATTAGCATTGTTTAAATGCTAGTAGAAAATTCATAGTCAAGAACACAACGAGGCGATAATGTATACGTCCTCGATTCTCGTTATTCGATGGATTGCTAATAGCGAGCACCGCAGAATGCTTATTACGAAGAGTTTCTAACGAACGAGTATATACCTGATAGAAGAGGACTTTTCCCTTCTTTATCGTCACCGGGAAATATGTCGACTAGCACCACTCGTCAAGGACTGAGAACTGACTTTGAGATTGCAGATACGACCCTTTATATTTTATGCAGAGGCCGCATCGCCCCACTTTTTTTTGGGTGCCTCTGGAAGGGGTAAGTTTGGGCCTTATGCCTAAATCATTCGAAGGGTGGGGACATCCAATCCCTGTAGTTGCCTTCGGTCGAGACCGGCAGGGCTCGGGCCGCCTTCGGTCGAGACCGGCAGGGCTCGGGCGCATTCGTCCGCGATCGGCCGGGCTCGGTAGAGAATCGTAGTCTTGGTGGGGGAACATTAACGCCTCCCGATCGAGGGGAAGGCGCCTCGGCGAGCACTTAGCGAGCGTGAAAAAAAGAAAAATCGCGCGAAAACGAAACAAAAAAAAACCGCAAAATCGAATCTCAAAAAAAAAAACACGCGAAATCGAATCTCGAATAAAACACAAATAAAAGATCACGTTTGACTGTTCGCCTTCCCGAGTGGTAAAAAAAATCACGTCACAGGATATATTGCACTGATGAAAATAGATGTCAGAGATTATTCAAGTGATGGGGGCCATGGTACGTACCACGGTACTCCACGCACGCGGCACGGCACTGGCTGTGGGTCGGAGAACTGCGCACAGTCAGTATGGGCGGGGCATGCGCAACCTCGATTCTTTCAAGTGTGATGCGGAGCCAGTCCCGCCGCTGTGAAAGAAATCGAGGTTCTATTGTACTCTGGAAGTCGCTCTGTATACGTTTTGCAAAGAGTTTTCGAAGCAATAAAGTAATTAAGGATGTAGGAGCGCGATGGGGTGCTCAACTTGCTGAAGTCAGAATTCAGAGAGAAATTCGAACACTTCTCGATGGAATAAAAATCGGAAAAAAATCAAGCATACAAAAGGTGTGGAAAAGATTAATTTTGCATATTAATAATTGCAAAATGTTATTAACAAATAGGTAAAAAAAATTGTTCAACAAATTATCCGTCAACCTAACTTTTTTTTCGAATGAAAATGATTCGTTAAATTATCTGAATACGTATGAATTTTTTCAGAATTTTGTCTAATGTTTGAAAATTCCAGTTTTTTTCTTGTATGAGCTGTATTCGCGAATCTATTTGATCAATCGTTTCGAAACTTCTTGGGTGTAATGGGTGGTTTTGTGACAAGGACATATGAAAAATTCGCGACTTAACATGCATTAAAAAAAAAATGAATTCCAAAAAAACGAAATTTCGATGGTTAGAAAAAAATTCTGAAAAAATTCATACGTATTCAGAAAAATTAATGAGTCATTTTCATTCGAAAAAAAAGTTAGGTTGACGGATAATTTGTTGAACAATTTTTTTTTTCACCTATTTTTTAATAACATTTTGCAATTATTAATATGCAAAATTAATCTTTTCCATACCTTTTGTATGCTTGATTTTTATTCCATCGACAAGTGTTCGAATTTCTCTCTGAATTCTCACTTTTCAGGAAGTTGAGCACCCCATCACGCTCCTACATCCATAAACAGTAAGAGTCGCTTCAGCAATAAGGATACGATTGTTGGCATTTTAGGTACACGAAACGATACAATTGTTGGTAATCCCGTATTTCCTTCTAGTATATATTAATACAGGGAAGACTTATGCTCGAGGCCCCAACAGTAATACCGATTACCCTACTGACGAAATGAAAATTCAGGTAGATGTTATAACAGGACTTAGTCACAATAATATGACGCAGAGTAGGTATCGTCACTTTGTACCTGAAAATGTATACTATCTGTAGATACAAAAGGACGGCTAAGAAGCAAACAATGAGAATTGTCTATAAATCAACATGGACGTTACGCGTTTTGACTTTTAGTCATTCAATGTATTTATGAATATGAATAACACAATGTAAAGTAGAAGAGTGCCCTTCCATTGCCTTCCTAAGCCAAAAAGGGAAAGCGTATCCTTGCCCCCCCCCCCCCCTTCTTGACCATTCTGGATCCCTTCTCCAATATTCGCACGCTTAATTTACCAACTTTAAGGAGGTTGGATACCGTCTTGCTGGCGGGGAGGTGCGCGGTTTGCCGGGGACGTAGTGTGCGAGAGAGAAGTCCGTGACGCGCGTTCACTGTCGTAAATTATTGTACTATTCCAGCAGTTTTGTTTTTACGTTTTCTCGGAAACCAAGCAGACGAATCATTTCGGCTTTCGTAAAAGTTCTTTTCGAAAATACAAGGAATAGTTTGGTTCTGTTATCAACAATTGTTTATCATTTTTATTATACTTTCGAGCATAACGTTGAAGGTACGTATAGTTTTCGCTATGTTGCCCATGCATAAGAGTGTAATTTCAATAATTAATTTCTCGATAACCATCTAGACGATTGACATGAAATTTGGCATAGAGATGTAATTTTTATCTACGAATATCCTCCAAAAATTTGAGAGCATATTTATCATTTTGAGTTGGGTACCCACCCTCCTTAAGGGAAATTATCTAAATCATCAAAATTTCTCCACTATAAAAAATTTAGTGTCGCAAATTTATATCAAAATCTAAAGATTGCAGTTTGTTCCCTTTATTTCCTTGTTCTATCAAGGAAATTGAATTTTTTATGATTTTAATGATTTTGATGATTTTAATGATTTTAATGATTTTAATGATTTTAATGATTTTAATGATTTTAATGATTTTAATGATTTTAATGATTTTAATGATTTTAATGATTTTAATGATTTTAATGATTTTAATGATTTTAATGATTTTAATGATTTTAATGATTTTAATGATTTTAATGATTTTAATGATTTTATTGATTTTAATGATTTTAATGATTTTAATGATTTTAATGATTTTAATGATTTTAATGATTTTAATGATTTTAATGATTTTAATGATTTTAATGATTTTAATTATTTTAATGATTTTAATGATTTTAATAATTTTAATAATTTTAATAATTTTAATGATTTCAATGATTTTAATCATTTCAACAAAAAAAGTACTTTCGTAAACAGAACGCTTACTGTATGAGGAAGCAAAAACAAATCATAACCTCCTGCCAACATGAATGTAGGTGAATTATGTCTAATCTACCATTAGTACAAAAGTAGCCACGAGCGATGTCATTTAGCTTTCTGCACATGGCGAATACTATAGCATAAAAAGATCAGCAAGAAACAGAGTGATTCGATGATTAATATGCCCGCTATATACAAATATACAACGGCAGTGCATGCAGAACAAGATGATAAGTCGAAGGAGAGCAAATGAATCTCGTTTTGCGTCCTCGATTCTCGTTCTTCGATGCACCAACAGCCGTAACAGAAGCACCGTATGCGTCGCGTGAGTTCGCAAATTGCAGACGACGTATCCAAGTCAAGGTTCCGGACCGAGACCTCCACAACGTCCTACAAGATTGGCAAACAACATCTCCGATGCTAGAATCAACGTCTAGCTAGCACACACTTTGCCTATTTCGTAACTCACGATGGGAAAGATTATGAGTAGTGGTGTTAAATTTGCCATTTGTGGTGATATAAAGTCCTGACGATCTTTGTCAAAACCATTTTTACAACTTACGACCATTAAATACGTGCCTGGAAAGGCAAAATAATTTTTTGTTAATAACAATCAAAGTCCAGAGTCACAGACAAATAAACTTTAGGAATTCGTTATTCAACTAATTGCGAAAAGGGTAAAATTAAGTAGTCAGTGATAAATTTATCTAACACAATATAACGGCTTAATATTGATTTGATTTGGGTAGGAAAAGATGGAGATGAGGCAGAAGAAGAAAAAGCAAAAGACATAGGAGGAGGAGGAAGAAAAGATGAAGGGAGGAAGTAAGAGGAAAAAGGAAAGGAAGAAGGAGTGAAAAGGAAGAAGGAGAGGAAAGGAAGAAGGAGAGAAAGAGAAGATGAAGAGGAAAGGAAGAAGAAGAAGGAGAGGAGGAGATGAAGAGGAAAGGAAGGAGAGGAGGAGATGAAGAGGAAAGGAAGAAGACGGAGAGGAGGAGAAGATGAAGAGGAAAGGAAGAAGGAGAGGAGGAGGAGATGAAGAGGAAAGGAAGAAGGAGAGGAAGAGGAGTGGAGAAAACGAAGGAGATGAGGGTAAGAGCAGGAGGAGGGTAAGAACTAGCGGATTAGAAGAAGGGAAGAGGAAGGGGAAGAAGAAAAGTATGAAGGAGAAAAAAGGTGGAAAATAAAGCAGAAGAAAGACTGAAACGTAGATAAGGACGAGGAAGGAGAAGGGCGAAGACGAGGAAGAGGATGAAGAAGAAAGAAGAAAAGTGGAGGAGGAGTAGGATAAGAACGAGCGAAGAACACGATGGAGAAGGCGAAGCAAGACAAATAAAAAAAGGAGAAGCAGAAGAGAACGAGAAAGGAATAGAAAAAGGGAAGGTGAATAAGGACGAGGAGAAGGTAGAATAAGAAGGAGGGGATGAAGAAGATAAGAAAAGGTAGAATAAGAAGTAGGAGGGGATGGAAGAGACGCGGAGGAAGAGGAAGGAGCGACAAATGAATAGTCTGAACGCTCTTTCAAATCTCGTGGGCGAAGGTTATTTAAACGTTTCAATGTTTTTGTGATCTTTGCATAATCGGGGCTAGCGCCTCGTTAGCACAAACACGTGGCTTAGCGTGAACAGTCATCGCTCCATAGTATCTGCGCATCGTAATACAGCGCCATTCCCCTCCAGTTCTTCCATTTTCTCTCTTGCTTGCCGAACAGGTCGCACTAATCTCTGTCTTTACTACTGTTTATATAGTATCTTTATCAAACGCTAAACGCTACTCATACATGTAACGTCTCTTACGACGTTAATCTAAGTCTACAGTTTAGTTGACACACTGTAGACACTTTTGGTTTGATCTTTTCTCGCCGAGGCTAATTGCTGCTATGCATTGTTTACATTCAAGGAACAATGTGTTTTTCCAAAGGAAATTCTTATATTATAAAACTTGTCCAAATAACACTTTTATTACCTCTTTATTTTTTTAAATAAAAATGTGCATGATCATTTTGAAAATTTCGAAAAAAGTCATTGAACTCTCGTAAATAACGAGATATCAGACTGAAATTTTGTACAGAAATGGAATAACATTAAACCATAATTGGTGCGAAATTTGACGAGAATCTATAGAGTGGTTATTCTTTTATTCCACTTTCAATTTTTTTTTTAATGTCTGCGAACTTCAACATTTTTGTCAACATTTTATTCATAATTACAATATTTAATCATAATATAATATTGATAATTATAATTATCAATATTATATTATTATAAATTATAATTAACAATAATTATTGTTTAATATTTATATATTTTTATTGCTGTGGTAATTACGTAAATTATAATTTTAATCATAATATAATATTGATAATTATAATTATCAATATTATATTAAATAAAAATATATATAAATTAATTGATAATTGACATGATACTTTATAATATTGATAAATATGAAACAATAATTATTGTTTAATATATTTTTATTGCTGTGGTAATTATGTAAATTCATTCATAATTAATTTTTTATTTTATCTTCTTATAAAAGGAAAAGTTTGTGTGATAAGTAAAAATCAAAATAACATTTTAAATAAATGCCCATGCCCATTTTTTAATGGGTACAATATAGCACAAGGTTTTCTTATTAGACTTCCTTCTCTCTCGTATTTTGGGAGGAAAAGTTCCGATCACGATATAACCACACGAGCCAGAAACTCACGCCAGACGTTCTTTATCTTTTTTTTGCGGCGAGTGACATATCGGCGCCATACGAAGTAAACGCACGCACACAGCACACAAATCTTGCTTCCGGAGACCGAATACCTCGCCCAATGAACTGGTCCGAAGTGAACCGAGAACACGCAATGCACGAGTGATAATTTTGGTGCGACCACGTGAAAGCTGAAACAGCTGTTTTTTATTTAATTTGAATTTCTTTAATAAGACAATAAAAAATTGAACAAACATTCGTCAAAATTTTTATTTAAAACAAATATCTTAATAAATTAATCAGCTTTATTATAATCCAAAACCTAATATTCTAAATAAAAATATTAATTTATTTGAAACATTATATTTATTAATAATTAAATATGCATTAATATTCAATGTAATTATTAATTAATTAATAATTAAATAAAATATTTAATATATTCAAATAAATAAATTAATATATTCAATTTAATTATTAATTAATTAATAATTAAATTAAATATTTCTGAATTTTAAAAGTTAATTTTTATTTTTTCATGATATAATAAAATTTCCATCAAACAAAAATTTTGATTAGGAATGTAAATTTGAAGAATACTTAAGAATGCGTGAATTGCGTAAGAACTCAATGATTTTTAGCTGCGTCGTTATAATTAACCCAGTGCTCTGTTTTTATTATGTTATCGGCCCAATATGGATAACAGAACCATGAGATGCGAATATTTCCACCAAATTGAACGATAACGTATGAATTCGTAATAAGAAAAAAAATGATAAGTTTACAGTGATTCATTACAATATATCGTAGGAATAGTTTGCATGCTCTGAGATTGTCTCGCTATTTTCGTCTTTACACGATAAGAAAGTTTTTTCCTTTATGTAATACACGATGGGAGTCCCCGAATAAAAAAGATATAGTGATTTCAGTATAGATTGCTTAAGGGGGTGTCTGGTATTTTTTTAGATTTAGAGATATTTAAACTGTTGTTCGAATATTTTTCTTTTAATCTGTCCCAAAGCACAAAATATTTCACAGATAAAATACACGTACTCTTTATTTTTGTATTGTACAAAAATTAAGGAAAACCAATAATAATAATTTCGATAATTAAATTTAAAAATGTGATTTTTGAAAAATTTATTTATTTAATTTAATTGAAATAATTTTATTTATCCCAAAGCAAAAAATATTTCACAGATAAAATCCACGTACTCTTTATTTTTGTATTGTACAAAAATTAAGGAAAACCAATAATAATAATTTCGATAATTAAATTTAAAAATGTGATTTTTGAAAAATTAATTTATTTAATTTAATTGAAATAATTTTATTTATCCCAAAGCAAAAAATGTTTCACAGATAAAATCCACGTACTCTTTATTTTTGTATTTTACAAAAATTACGGAAAACCAATAATAATAATTTCGATAATTAAATTTAAAAATGTGATTTTTGAAAAATTTATTTATTTAATTTAATTGAAATAATTTTATTTATCCCGAAGCAAAAAATATTTCACAGATAAAATTCACGTACTCTTTATTTTTGTATTTTACAAAAATTAAGGAAAACCAATAATAATAATTTCGATAATTAAATAAAATAATTTTATTTAACAAAATAATTATTTCATTTAATTTGCAGTTATTAAAAAATTATATATTATTCGCAAAAATTGATTAGAATTTCCAGGGAAATTAAAATTAATAATTTTAATTTATACATTTTTTTTTATATTTCGTCTCAGTAAATTAAGCGCGCAGTAATTTTATGGTTTTGGTTATTGCGAATATACGTGAAAATATATGAGCGTCTGTGTGTATAAATAACGAGACATCGTCGACGAGTCGTGACGTCGCGTGGATGTGCAAAAGTTGCGCAGTCGTGAAACTATTTGGAGATTCGTGTGTTCTAATTTTGACGAACTTCAGAATATCTGCGTTGAACCCCCACGCCAAAAGCTCGCCCCTCAGCACGCCCTTGGATCCATTCCAAAATGAAGATGACATGTTCTAACTTTTCCATATATATATGTACATATACATGCGACTAAATTTTGTAAGAATTTTCGTACCTATAACTGAGAACTAAAATATATTAAAAAATGTGTAACTTTTAAACCGTTTCTCGAAAATAATAAAAATTAATAATTTATTTTTCTCAGCATTAAAAAAAAGTAATTTATTAATAATTTATTTTTCTCAGCATTAAAAAAAAAAGTAATTTATTAATAATTTATTTTTCTCAGCATTAAAAAAAAAGTAATTTATTATTAATTTATTTTTCTCAGCATTAAAAAAAAACTAATTTATTAATATATTTTTTTAAAATTATTGTTATCCAAAATCAATCTCAGTATTTTTAATATCATTTTTTTCTAAATTTTTTTTTGTTGCAAAATAATTAAAAAAATAAATTATTAATAATTTTTTGGGATTATTGTTATCTAAAATGAATCTCAGTATTTTTAATAGCATTTTTTTTCTAAATTAGGTTTTGTCGCAAAATCTAAAAAAAACTAATTTCTTAATAATTTTTTAAAATTATTGTTATCCAAAATCAATCTCAGTATTTTTAATAGCATTTTTTTTCTAAATTAGGTTTTGGTGCAAAATCTAAAAAAAAAAAACTAATTTATTAACAATTTTTTGGAATTATTGTTATCTAAAATGAATCTCAGTATTTTTAATAGCATTTTTTTTCTAAATTAGGTTTTGTCGCAAAATCTAAAAAAAAAACTAATTTATTAACAATTTTTTGGAATTATTGTTATCTAAAATGAATCTCAGTATTTTTAATAGCATTTTTTTTTCTAAATTAGGTTTTGTCGCAAAATGTAAAAAAAACCAAATTTCTTAATAATTTTTTAAAATTATTGTTATCCAAAATCAATCTCAGTATTTTTAATAGCATTTTTTTTTCTAAATTAGGTTTTGTCGCAAAATCTAAAAAAACTAATTTATTAATAATTTTTATGGAATTATTGTTATCCAAAATGAATCTGAGTATTTTTAATGGCATTTTTTTAAAAATATTTTTTTGTTGGAAAATTTTTAAATCCTAATTCAATGAAACTTTTGACTGGGAATGTATGTGACATATGATTTAATAACGTTCATCGACCTCGACATTTGATCACCAAAGCTACACTAATTAATTCAAAATATTTTTAGGAGAAGCAACTATTGGATTTTGCTTGATTATTATTTTTTTAATTTTTATTGACTACATATGTAATGTGGTGGTACATATGTTCAAGTCTCGTAGGTTCGGGTTTGTTTTGCTTCGAAATGAATTAAGTGTAAACGAGAAAAACAGCTGCGATAAGAGAGTGAGCGAGAAGACGAAGAGACACGCGACAAGCTTTGAATCTCTCGACGTAAAATATATGACGTCATTATTCTACGTCAGTGCAGCGATTTTTTTTTTAGCCTAACACAAATATCTCACCATTCGCCAGATATCATTTTTAAATGACTTTCTGCAAATGTTCTCAGAATTTTTTTTTTTTTTTCAATATCGAATTGATTTTTAAAAATTATTTACATCATGAAAAAATTAAAATTAAAATAAGCTAATAAAGAAAATTGATGATTAGAATTTTTAAAATTTTTTCAATCAAATTTTGTTTGCTAAAAGCAAAACAATTTTCGTTTAATTAAAAATATAAGTTCAAATATTGCTGTTAAAATTCACAACTTTATGAAAAATATCATTTATAATATGAATGATAAAGAAAATGCTGGTTTTTAATTTTTTGATTCAAAAAATGCAAAATATTCATGGAAAATATTTTTAGGCTAATTATAGCGAATTTCTGGGAAGCTC
This sequence comes from Ephialtes manifestator, assembly GCA_963970395.1. Taxonomy (NCBI): domain Eukaryota; kingdom Metazoa; phylum Arthropoda; class Insecta; order Hymenoptera; family Ichneumonidae; genus Ephialtes; species Ephialtes manifestator. Next base: position 26,697,887 of record OZ019982.1, on the reverse strand, counting down.
GAAAAATAAAAGTCGCTGAAAAAAAAAAGAGAGAAACACGTGACTAATTATTAATTGGATAAAAGATTGGCATTCAATGTTTTGGTCCCCTTTACGAGTCGATTTGACAATGTATTATTGTTTCAGTAAAAAAAAAAAGAGCGTCACCCTATAATCACATAATTTATTTATTATTTCTTATTAAGTATATCATGGCGTGACTCGGTGGTTCGTTTTCAAGATTGGGGGCGAGGAACTAAAAGCAATAAAAAAGAGACAGAAAGAGATTTACATAAATCGAATAAAAAAGAAATTAAATTTGATATGATATTGTAATGTTCGAGTGAATCAACAACGCGGATTTTTTTATTGTAGAGCGAATATTATTAATTACAATATTATTCCGACTTAAATATTCTTATCTCAAAAAAAAAAAAAAAAAAAAAAAATTATAGAAGTAAACTAAATTATATTTTTAATAAATATAAAAAAAATAAATGAAAAAAAGGCTGATTTAAAATAATTTTTATTACTGAAATAAAGAAATTATTTTTTTTAATAACAAATAAAAATTTACTATACCAAAATACAAATGATATTCAAAGCTAAAAATTATGGCGCAAAATCTTAAATAATCGTATCAGAATTTTTTTTGTCAAGTGGGTCATTGTCAATATTTTTAGTATTAGTGGGTCATAACAATATTATTCCAACTTAAATATTCTTATCTCAAAAAAAAAAAAAAAAAAAAAAAAAAAAAAAAGATTTTCATAGAAGTAAACTAAATTATATTTTTAATAAATATAAAAAAAATAAATGAAAAAATAACGAATAAACATAATATTTAATAACGAATAAAAATTTACTATACCAAAATACGAATGATATTCAAAGCTAAAAATTATGGCGCAAAATATTAAATAATCGTATCAGAATTTTTTTTGTCAAGTGGGTCATTGCCAATATTTTTAGTCTTTGATATATTTAAGAAGAGATAATTACACGAAGATAGCCAAATTAATTTTACGCAAAAAACATTCAAGGTGCTCTTCTTGAAGGACATTTTTTTTTATTCTTTAAAGTAGACATAAGACATGAATAGTTCCGGCAGCCCGGGGGCTTAAGATCGAGCATAGTTTATTCGCGTTAGCCATGACCGACTGTCCAATCGTGACGAGAACTCGGACGATGTTTATTCTGCACGAGAACCCGTATCTGCATGAGTTTTATGTGTCTTTCTAGAAAAGCAATGAAATTTACCTGCGTGGAGGAAAAATATTCAGCGTAATTCGACTGCAATAAAAAAAAATGCTTGAAATAAACTTGGACAATGTCAAAGCAATTCTGTATAAAAAGGAATTAATTTTTAATTCCGTTCAAGATTTTTTTCTTTCACTCGTGGGTCAAATAAATTTTGCATCACAAGGTCAGTCTCATATTTTGGCCAATAGAATTAGAATAAAAAACATTTTGTGTGAAACATACATAATATAATTACTATGTGAATTTTTCGGATATTGGTTAAAAATGTCCGAGGAAAAGCAGGCGATCGAAAAAATATGCATTGGAAAAAATGTCCAATCGACATTTTTTTTTCTGCTATTTTTTTCGCTGTTATTTATTCCTTAGGTTTTTTTTTGGCAGCTATTTATTCCTTAGGCTATTTATTCGCTGCTAGTTATTCCTACGGCTATTTTTTCGCTGCTATTTATTTCTTAGGCTATTATTTTCGCTGCTATTTATTCCTTAGACTATTTTTTTCGGTGTTATTTATTCCGTAGGCTATTTTTTTCGCTGCTATTTACTTCTTAGGCTATTTTTTCGCTGCTATTTATTCCTCGGGCTATTTTTTTCGTTGCTATTTATTTCTTAGGCTATTTTTTCGCTGCTATTGATTTCTTAGGCTATTATTTTCGCTGCTATTTATTCCTTAGACTATTTTTTTCGGTGCTATTTATTCTGTAGGCTATTTTTTTCGCTGCTATTTATTTCTTAGGCTATTTTTTTCGCTGCTATTTATTCCCTAGGCTATTTTTTTCGCTGCTATTTATTTCTTAGGTTATTTTTTCGCTGCTATTTATTTCTTAGGCTTTTTTCGCTGCTATTTATTTCTTAGGCTATTTTTTTCGCTGCTATTTATTCCTTAGGCTATTTTTTTCGCTGCTATTTATTCTTTAGGCTATTTTTTTTCGATACTATTTATTTCTTAGACTATTAGTTTTTGGCTGCTATTTATTCCTATAGCTATTTTTTCGCTGCTATTTATTCCCTAGGCTATTTTTTTCGCTGCTATTTATTCCGTAGGCTATTTTTTTCGCTGCTATTTATTCCTTAGGCTATTTTTTTCGCTGCTGTTTATTTCTTAGGTTATTTTTATAGCTGCTATTTATTCCTTAGGTTATTTTTCTCGCTGCTATTTATTCCTACGGCTATTTTTTGCTATTTATTTCTTAGGCTATTTTTTCTCGCTGCTTTTTCTTCTGAGGCTATTTCTTCCTTATATCATGTTAAATATACGCGAACGTTTACTGTATATACACGACTGGATGCGTCTTATTGGTTCTTGAATTATCGAGCACTCGTTGAAATTATCACCCATACGAGAGTTGCGAGAGTGTGCAATACTATCTCTCCAGCGTTGTATACGTGGCGTTGTGATACTTGACTCTAGCATATGCGATATACGAAGCATACCTATTTATATACCCATTAATACCGGTTACCAAAAAAACATCTGCTTTCATTATCATTTTTTTTCTTATCCACAACATGATAATAATAAATTTAATTGAGCTGTACGTTCAAGTTAATTTCGAGTGTAAAATAACTCACTTTCAGAAAAACGTTTTATCCTATACAAATTAAGAAAAAAATTAAAACTTAAGCAAATTCATTTCACTTTAAAAAATATTTAAAAATGTTTCAAATTCAAACTTGTGTTAATTTCGCTTCAATAAATTAAATAAATATTATTTAACTATTGACTTAATTATCAAATTAAGAGTTGTCGTAAAAACGACATAAGTTTATACTTCAGAATTTATTAATAATTGACTATTAGTTTGACTTCAGCTTAAGTACAATTTTGCCTTTTACACATATAATTAGGTGACTATTAACCTCATATTAACATAAATTAACTGTTTAAAAAATCCACTTGAAATTTAATGTATAAGTACTGGAATTTTTAATGCACAAACTGGTACACGAAATTAAATTTCTGTATGGTATAGTATAATTTCAATAATTTACTTGAAATTTAATGTATAAGTACTGCAAGTTTCAATGCATAAACTGGTACACGAAATTTAATATACAAGTGTAAGTAAAATTTCTGTATAATTTCAATAATTTCCTTGAATTTTACTGTAAAAAGTGCATTAAGAGGATGCTGGAGTAGATTTTTTTACCGACTTTGGTCGGTAAAAATGGGCGATTTCGTAGTTTACACTATTCATCGAAAATATGCTACAAATATACTTCAAATTTTGCAGGGATGTAATAAAAACATTCATGCTTGGGTGTCTGGTCGAATTACTGTTCAAAACATTACAAGAAATGTAAGAAATTGTATATTACTGAAGCTCTCAAAAAACAATATGGCCGCTCGAAATGTCAACAGGTCCTTTGAGGTAAGATACAAACGTTTCTGGAACTCAGACATGTTAAATGAGACCGGACACCCATTCTTTGATTATTCCTGAACCTTTAAAAACCGTCGGAATGTCGATTACACAAACCAAATCCACGAATAGTGTATACTACGATTGCAAAGACTGTTTGCTTTTCGCACAGGTTCAGAGCTGGTAAAGAACATGAAGATAGTTCCGTTATTAGGAGACAGGTGGCGCTGTTTACTTTTGGCAAAAGCTCCGAGCCACTGCAATGCGACCGTAGTATACACTGTATATGGATTTGGCTTGTGTAGTTAACATTCTGATGGTTTTGGAATATTTAGAAATCATCACAGAATTGACGTCCGGTCTGATTTTACATATCTAATTTCCAGAAACAATTATATCGTACAGCAAAGGTCTGTTGACATATGGTGTGCGGCCATTTTGCTTTCGGTATTTTTTGCCAAAAGTAAGCAGACTGCTCGACGCCACCTGTGTCCTAATCGGGAAACTTACCGACCAAAGTCGGTATCAAAATCTACTCCAGCATCCACTTAAGGTAGTTCTGTCGGTACGCCGGAGTCATAAATCTCAGAGTCTATATGACATTAAAAAATAATCATACGCATCATTTTGACTGCCTCAATAATAATTTAAAAAATAATCGAGAATCCTTCGCAATTGTCGTAATAAAATTAAAACGATTATTTGTAAATAGTTGATATGTTTAGTGCGGATTTGACTTCATTTTTACGATAATTAGGTTAGGAAACATCATTTGGCCCGGTATTGTGCACTTTGACCTTGATTCAATTAAACATTATTCCGGTGACTTCACCTTTTTTCATGATGCATCAATTCCTGAATGATTTGCGAATCCGTAGTACTTTTTATTTTTTCTCGATCTTTGATCTAAGTATGTTAATTTTCGATTTAAAGATCAATTTTTCCAGCCCTCCCGTAAGCGCCGTGTAAAAAGATCGATTTTCAAGTTTTAATTGTTCATTCAAATACTCGGTAAAAGCCTTTAAGATTTTGTGCAAGTAAAATCGAATAGCTAAATTACAACATGTCAAAAATTCATGCATATGACTTTGGATTACCTTCACGACAGAACTACCTTAATTTCGTATCACAAATGGACATTGAATTTAATTGACGAGCAAAAAACTTCGAATTTTTTCTAACAGTGTCTAATTAGTTTTCCTATTTTTTTAAGGTCATAGACAGTGTTGCCCTTGATGTTAGAAAAAAATGTGTATGTTAAAGAACTTGTATGAGATGCTTTGACTAAATTGTAGCAGGACGTACATAATTAAGTATTTTATTAACGTGACACGGTAGGAGAACGGACATAAGACGACGCATAAACGTTCATGTCTCGTCGTCGCACCCTGTGCATCCGTCTACTACTTTGCAGCACAAGGAACAAGCTACTTACAGCCTCTCTCGTTTTCCACGAGACGAAACGAAATGCGTAACGGCGCGGCTCCGGTTTCCCTTTGAGAGTGGCGAGCAGTGCGTGTCCCTGGACTGTGGCTCGGCAAAGAGAAGAAAAAAAAAAATGCTCGTTTCTCGTCTACTTCGTTATACGTATAAACACATATGTAGATACGTGCGTCTAACAATAAATCGGCAACAAGAACACGCGTCTACCTTCGGCCGAACAGAAAAGACCGGAGCCGAAGCAGCAAGACATTTTACTCTCGAGCTAAACATACCCAACAAGAAAGTCAACAACTTCACAAAGCGGCTTTTCTCCCTTTAATCACGATTCTTCGTTCTTTCATAAGTCATAAGTAAAGAAAATGGACTTGGTAATATTACAAATTGTAAAAATAATATTGCAGTGCAATTGCACGTATGAATAAAATAAAATTGCAATGAAATCTTACAAATTACTATTTTTTTTAAATAATAATATTCAAGAATAATTACTTTTTTCGCAATTTTTTTTTGCAGAAAATTAAGATAAATAATTTTATTTAATTAAAATCAGATTTCATAAGTCATAAGTAAAGAAAATGAACTTGGTAATATTACAAATTGTAAAAATAATATTGCAGTGCAATTGCACGTATGAATAAAATAAAATTGCAATAAAATCTTACAAATTACTATTTTTTTAAAATAATAATATTCAAGAATAATTACTTTTTTCGCAATTTTTTTTTGCAGAAAATTAAGATAAATAATTTTATTTAATTAAAATCAGATTTAAGCGGATTTTTTTTTTTGGTTTATGAAAATGAAAGTTTTTATCAATTGTAGGCTGACGATTTGAATAATTTCAACATCCGTAGCTTGTCTAATATTGGCAGATCTGTAAACAAACAGTTTCTTGTATTACAATGCTTCCTCTACATGGCAAAATAAATTTGAGTACTATTTAATGAAAAGAATCTAGACTATTTAATCTTTCATTACACAATCGACTCGAAACAAATCTCATATGGTGTTTTTAAATTTTTAATCAAAACAGAAAATATTACAACATCCTACAGGAAATTCGTAATGCCGCGCGAGGTTTAAATTCTCCTTTGACAAAACTCAGTCGAGACACTTTCTCGAATCTTATATATTTTTGCATTTGCCTTTATGAAATTTTTCGAAAAAACGGAATTTAAAAAAAAATTCGAATAACTGATTTTTTTGTATAATGATTTTGAACTTTAATTTAGAATAATAAATATATAATAATTTGTATTTAGAGTTACAATTTTTTTGTAACTGTCTTTGAATGAGTAACGTCATTCTCCTTTCCGTTTTCCTCCATTATCGAAATTCTCAAATAATATTGTATTGACACGATACCGTCAAATTCTCCATCGACCAATAGCATTTTTTTTTAAATTATTAATATCGATGAATATTTATTCAGAAATGACAAATATGATTATACATCAAATCTAAACAAGAATCCCATTTTTTTAAAATCTTTTTTTGCTTCCTCATAGAGGAAGCTTTCATGAAAAAAAAAATTTCGAGATTTTTATGTCAGGACACTTAGAATTGTCCAAAACGTCCAGAAAAGTGATCTAGAAAAAATGTCCGTATGTATGTATGTGTGTGTATGTATACAACTCCGAAAATTCGAACGCCGATAACTCAAGAACGGTTTTGTATATCGCGCTCAAATTTGGCACACTAGTGTAGCAGCAGACCCTCTTCAACTGTAGCAATTATCGACAAAATCTGTGCGAAAATTTCGATTTTATGCCGTTTTGAATTTTTTGAAAAAAGGACGTGGTCGCTCTAACTTTCGTAAAATTTAGTCTATTTTGCTAAATAATTGGTTATAAGAGTAGGTGCACTCAATGCTGTTTGGTATTGAATTTGGCTCGAATCGGTAAAATGGTTCAGATTTTATGGAATTTTGAATTTTTCAAAAAATTGACATTATCGCTCTATTGTAACTTTTGCAAAACTTGAAATAGCGAGCTCAAATTTTGTATACAAATGAAACAATGTTCAGCCATTATATATGTATAATTTAGTGACACACGGTATGAAATTTGTGATTTTATGGAATGTTGAATTATTTTTAATAATATACGTTATCACATTTACTTTCGAAAACGCTCTAATAATAACGAAATAACGGAATAACGAAATAGAAAAAACGAATTCACAACATGTTTATTTATCTAATTTAAAAAAGAATGCAAAGTAGAACCTTGCACATTGCTTCCTCATTATTTTTCGATTTTTACAAAGGTTCCTCTATGAGGAAGCCAAAATTGAATAACATAATGTTTGCTTCCTCAGAGAGGAAGCTTTGTAAAAAGCGAAAAATAACGAGGAAGCAATGTGCAAGGTTCTACTTTTTATTACAAAATCGCCTGGCAACAAATCTCATATTTTGTTTTAAAACATTTTAATCCAAGCATAAAAGTACAACATCCTCGTATGATATAGGAAATTTGTTTGAAAAAACTCAGTCAAGACAATTTCTCGAATTGTAATATTGCATTTACTTTTAGAAAAATTTTTAAAAAACCGGAATTTACAAAAATAAGAATAACAACTGTTTTTTTTTTGTATAATAATTCTGTACTATAAGTTAGAAAAAAATTATAATAAATATTAATATATATTTATAATAAATATTAATATATATTTATAATAAATATAATTATAATATTTATAATAAATATTAATATGAGATAGATTGAAATTCATTTGTTCAATACGAGATTTATTGACTTCATGTGTCTCGACTTTTTTTAGGGCATCACTACATCCAATAGCATTTTTTTTGCAATTAATATCGATGTATCTTTATTCAGAAATGACAAATATGATTATACATCAACTCTAGTCAGAGGAATCTCATTTTAAAAATTCTTGTTTTTGTTAGTGAAAAATATTATTGAAAAAATAATTTTCGTATTGTATGTATCTTTATTCAGAAATGACAAATATGATTATACATGAACTCTAGTCAGAGGAATCTCATTTTAAAAATTCTTGTTTTTGTTAGTGAAAAATATTATTGAAAAAATAATTTTCGTATTCTATGTATCTTTATTCAGAAATGACAAATATGATTATACATCAACTCTAGTCAGAGGAATTTCATTTTTAAAATTCTTGTTTTTGTTAGTGAAAAATATTATTGAAAAAATAATTTTCGTATTGTATGTATCTTTATTCAGAAATGACAAATATGATTATACATCAACTCTAGTCAGAGGAATTTCATTTTAAAAATTCTTGTTTTTGTTAGTGAAAAATATTATTGAAAAAATAATTTTCGTATTGTATGTATCTTTATTCAGAAATGACAAATATGATTATACATCAACTCTAGTCAGAGGAATCTCATTTTAAAAATTCTTGTTTTTGTTAGTGAAAAATATTAGTGAAAAAATAATTTTCGTATTGTATGTATCTTTATTCAGAAATGACAAATATGATTATACATCAACTCTAGTCAGAGGAATCTCATTTTAAAAATTCTTGTTTTTGTTAGTGAAAAATATTATTGAAAAAATAATTTTCGTATTGTATGTATCTTTATTCAGAAATGACAAATATGATTATACATCAACTCTAGTCAGAGGAATCTCATTTTAAAAATTCTTGTTTTTGTTAGTGAAAAATATTAGTGAAAAAATAATTTTCGTATCGTATGTATCTTTATTCAGAAATGACAAATATGATTATACATCAACTCTAGTCAGAGGAATCTCATTTTAAAAATTCTTGTTTTTGTTAGTGAAAAATATTATTGAAAAAATAATTTTCGTATTGTATGTATCTTTATTCAGAAATGACAAATATGATTATAGATCAACTCTAGTCAGAGGAATTTCATTTTAAAAATTCTTGTTTTTGTTAGTGAAAAATATTATTGAAAAAATAATTTTCGTATTCTATGTATCTTTATTCAGAAATGACAAATATGATTATAGATCAACTCTAGTCAGAGGAATCTCATTTTAAAAATTCTTGTTTTTGTTAGTGAAAAATATTATTGAAAAAAAAATTTTCGTATTGTATGTATCTTTATTCAGAAATGACAAATATGATTATACATCAACTCTAGTCAGAGGAATCTCATTTTAAAAATTCTTGTTTTTGTTAGTGAAAAATATTAGTGAAAAAATAATTTTCGTATTGTATGTATCTTTATTCAGAAATGACAAATATGATTATACATCAACTCTAGTCAGAGGAATCTCATTTTAAAAATTCTTGTTTTTGTTAGTGAAAAATATTATTGAAAAAATAATTTTCGTATTGTATGTATCTTTATTCAGAAATAACAAATATGATTATACATCAACTCTAGTCAGAGGAATCTCATTTTAAAAATTCTTGTTTTTGTTAGTGAAAAATATTATTGAAAAAATAATTTTCGTATTGTATGTATCTTTATTCAGAAATGACAAATATGATTATACATCAACTCTAGTCAGAGGAATCTCATTTTAAAAATTCTTGTTTTTGTTAGTGAAAAATATTATTGAAAAAATAATTTTCGTATTGTATGTATCTTTATTCAGAAATGACAAATATGATTATACATCAACTCTAGTCAGAGGAATCTCATTTTAAAAATTCTTGTTTTTGTTAATGAAAAATATTATTGAAAAAATAATTTTCGTATTGTATGTATCTTTATTCAGAAATGACAAATATGATTATACATCAACTCTAGTCAGAGGAATTTCATTTTAAAAATTCTTGTTTTTGTTAGTGAAAAATATTATTGAAAAAATAATTTTCGTATTGTATGTATCTTTATTCAGAAATGACAAATATGATTATACATCAACTCTAGTCAGAGGAATCTCATTTTAAAAATTCTTGTTTTTGTTAGTGAAAAATATTAGTGAAAAAATAATTTTCGTATTGTATGTATCTTTATTCAGAAATGACAAATATGATTATACATCAACTCTAGTCAGAGGAATCTCATTTTAAAAATTCTTGTTTTTGTTAGTGAAAAATATTATTGAAAAAATAATTTTCGTATTGTACGTATCTTTATTCAGAAATGACAAATATGATTATACATCAACTCTAGTCAGAGGAATCTCATTTTAAAAATTCTTGTTTTTGTTAGTGAAAAATATTATTGAAAAAATAATTTTCGTATTGTATGTATCTTTATTCAGAAATGACAAATATGATTATACATCAACTCTAGTCAGAGGAATCTCATTTTAAAAATTCTTGTTTTTGTTAGTGAAAAATATTATTGAAAAAATAATTTTCGTATTCTATGTATCTTTATTCAGAAATGACAAATATGATTATACATCAACTCTAGTCAGAGGAATCTCATTTTAAAAATTCTTGTTTTTGTTAGTGAAAAATATTATTGAAAAAATAATTTTCGTATTCTATGTATCTTTATTCAGAAATGACAAATATGATTATACATCAACTCTAGTCAGAGGAATCTCATTTTAAAAATTCTTGTTTTTGTTAGTGAAAAATATTAATGAAAAAATAATTTTCGTATTGTATGTATCTTTATTCAGAAATGACAAACATGATTATACATCAGCTCTAGTCAGAGGAATTTCATTTTAAAAATTCTTGTTTTTGTTAGTGAAAAATATTAGTGAAAAAATAATTTTCGTATTGTATGTATCTTTATTCAGAAATGACAAATATGATTATACATCAACTCTAGACAAGAATCTCATTTTTTTTTTAGCTAAACTATATTTTTGAAAAAATAATTTTCATATTTCGTGTTTACATTCACGTATGTTGAGATAGATTGAAATTTATTTGTTCAATACGAGGTTTATTGACTTCATGTGTCTCGACTTGTCTCGACGTTTTTTTTTTTAAGACATCACTACAGGAAACCGCTTACAACACTCATGAACTCGCTGACAATTTATAGTTAAAGCAAAAATTGTAGTTGATAAACACTTGTATATGCATGTAACTGGAGTGCCACTTGGGTCTATAATTATTGGCGTTACATACTCACAAATAAAATAAAGAATCCTTCAGTCGCTTCGCGCAAAGCCCGTTAATCTAATACGTGATGAGGTTGCAGTCGTTAATAGGTGCAATTTAAATAAATGCTTTGCTATCTTTCTCTCTCTATTTATGTACTACCGCTGTACGTAAAAGCTGGTAGTAAATTTTGTACAGTCGAGCAGAGTTGTAACCGCGTACCATTACTTTTAAACTCCCCCTATTTATTTATTTAGCACGGAAATAATTTGTTATTAATTATCTATTTTTAATATTTACCAGACTGATGAAAAGTGCATAAAGATTATATTTTTTAACATATATAGATTTACATATAGACTTGTTAAATGTTAAATGTCATTTAAAAGATAGCTAATGGTAACAATTTAATTTTTTATTTATTAAAATATATATATATATATATATATATATATATATATATATATATAAATATGCAAGCAGAATTTATATAAATTCAGCAAATATCCTAATTTAAATAAATAAAAAATTAAATTTTATATTTTAGTACATATTAGTATTTAACACATTATTATAGTATATTTAATTTTTAACACATTATTCGAAATGATAAAAAATTACATGTAAAAATATATATATTATATTAATATTGCATTAAAATTAATAAATCGAAATTCTTACTGTTAAAAAAAACAATATTTTTTCGTTTTGTATAAAAAACTCGGTAATAATTTTCCCAAGCAAGTAAAAAAAAATTCTCGAATTTTTCTGAGTCATAAAAAAAAATAATGTCACGTTACATTTTCGACATTTTTTGGTAAATTTTTGTACAAAAATGTTTAAACATTTCCTCAAGGATATGCTACGTTTTTTTTGCTAACAAATAATATTAAATTAACTTTAAGATACGGAGAAAAAAAATCACTAATAATTTTCCTAAACCAATTTTAAAAAATCTCAAATTTTTCTGAGAGATAAAAAAAATAATGTCCCGTTACATTTTCGATAATTTTTGGTAAATATTTGTACAAAAATGTTTAAACATTTCCTCAAGGATATGCTAAGTTTTTTTGCTAACAAATAATATTAAATTAACTATAAGATACGGAGAAAAAAAATCACTAATAATTTTCCTAAACCAATAAAAAAAAATCTCAAATTTTTCTGAGTGATAAAAAAAATAATGTCCCGTTACATTTTCAACAATTTTTGGTAAATTTTTGTACAAAAATATTTAAATATTTTGCTAACAAATAATATTAAAATAACTATAAGATACGGAGAAAAAAAATCACTAATAACTTTCCTAAACCAATAAAAAAAAAATCCCAAATTTTTCGGAGTGATAAAAAAAATAATGTCCCGTTACATTTTCGACATTTTTTGGTAAATATTTGTACAAAAATGTTTAAATATTTCCTGAAAGATATGCTACGTTTTTTATGGTAACACATAATATTAAATTAAATACAAAGTAAATAAATAAATAAAAATTTGATGTGGTGGGAACAACTCTGTTATCGAAACAGTTGACATTCATTCATCTCTTAGGCTTAACATTCGCACGTGACGTGATACGTAGAGTTCAGAGGCGGCGCCGTGAAAGAGCATTAAATTATATGCGACGGCTTGACCACGAAAGAGAAGGAAAATGTCAAGGGGGCGGGAGCGAAGCTAAGAGATATGGAGAGAGTCGACGCACACTTCGATGGATGGTACTTCGATCGACGAACCTCCAGTCACACGCATTCTTCGACGGGTAAGCTTAAGGAGGAGTGAAGAGGGTAGACAGCCGCCGAGCCGGTTTTGAAAATTCTTTTTTAAGCCTACCGACGAACCAACCACACAGGAAGGATGCTGTACGGTGCATCGTTCGAGCTTCGCCTTTACGAGCCTTTGAGAAAATCAAATGAAGTACAGAACGTCTTTTACTATCGACTACAGCGACTATTTAATATTAAAACATTTATTTTAGTGTTTCAAAAATCTTAATTTGTGTTTTTTTTTTGCTTCCGCATAAAGTTTTATTTTTACGAAGAATTTTTTTCAGATTTTCATCATATTTTCAGATATTTCTCAAATATTCGGAAAATCATATTTTCAGATATTTCTCAAATATTCGGAAAATCATATTTTCAGAAATTTCGTAAATATTCAGAAAATCATATTTTCAGATATTTATCAAATATTCGGAAAATCACATTTTCAGATATTTCTCAAATATTCGGAAAATCATATTTTCGGAAATTTTTGAAATATTCGGAAAATTACATTTTCAGAAATTTCTCAAATATTCGGAAAATCATATTTTCGGAAATTTCGCAAATATTCAGAAAATGTCATATTCAGAAATTTCTTAAATATTCAGAAAATGGCATTTTTTTAAATTTCGTAAATATTCAGAAAATCATATTTTCAGAAATTTCGTAAATATTCAGAAAATCATATTTTTAGAAATTTCGTAAATATTCAGAAAATCATATTTTCAGAAATTTCGCAAATATTCAGAAAATGTCATTTTCAAAAATTTCTTAAATATTCAGAAAATGTCATTTTTTTAAATTTCGTAAATATTCAGAAAATCATATTTTCAGAAATTTCGTAAATATTCAGAAAATCATATTTTTAGAAATGTCGTAAATATTCAGAAAATCATATTTCCAGAAATTTCGTAAATATTCAGAAAATCATATTTTTAGAAATGTCGTAAATATTCAGAAAATCATATTTTCAGAAATTTCTTAAATATTCAGAAAAATGAAATTGTCAAAAATTTCTAAAATAGTCAGAAAATGACATTTTCAGAAATTTCTAAAATAGTCAGAAAATGACATTTTCACAAATTTCTAAAATAGTCAGAAAATGACATTTTCACAAATTTCTCAAATAGTCAGAAAATGACATTTTCACAAATTTCTCAAATAGTCAGAAAACGACATTTTCAAAAATTTCTCAAATAGTCAAAAAATGACATTTTCACAAATTTCTCAAATAGTCAGAAAACGACATTTTCAAAAATTTCTATAATAGTCAGAAAATGACATTTTCACAAATTTGTAAAATAGTCAGAAAATGACATTTTCACAAATGTCTCAAATAGTCACATTTTCAAAAATTGATCGATAGTCAGAAAATCATATTTCCAAAAATTTCTTATATAATCAGAAGATCAGATTTTCAAAATTTTCTCAAATAGCCAGAAAATCAGATTTCCAAAAATTTCCCAAATAGTCAAAAAATTACATTTAGAGAAAATGTCTGGATATACAAATTTGAAATAATTTGTTATGAATCCAGATATTTTCAAGTTATTTTGTTGGTTTACTAATCTGTAAAATAATGAGGAAGAAATGAAAAATTTTTCACAAATGTAAATATATGTAAAATGAACTTTTTTTTGTTTCTAAAATCACACATTTTGGTCCCTTGCAAAGCAATATGTCTAAAAAAAAACTTGAGAATAGCATATTATGCTAAATATGCTATTCTCAAGTTTCTTAAACATATTTTTTTTGTAGCTTTCAATATTGTACTACATTATTATACTGTACAATTCAATATACATAGTGAAGCTTATTATGGAGATATACTGTACTGCATTATGCAAGGTTAAAGTTGAATGTAATCCTTATCGCAAATGTTGCTGATAAAACACTTTTTTTTTTCGACTTATTGACTTTAAATTCGTAACATTTTCGATAACTGGCGCCTGGATGACATTAAATAATGTCATCTGTTAAACATTATTGCAACATGCAAAGATAACAATTTTCTCAGATTTTCCACTCAAATTTTCCGACAATTTCAACAAGCAACTTTTTTTTTCCAAGCAGTTCAAAAAGTTCAAAAGTGATAAAAATTTAATCATCATTATTAACAGATATTAAAGTGCGCTTGAAAATCTTCTAAATGACCATTTCATTTTTAAATATGTATTGGCTATCGATTATTTTAGATTTTTATGGGAATTTTTATTGCAGCATAAAAATAAGTAAATTTCGTTAATGTCACTTTCACATAATAAAATCTTTAGAAGATAAAAAAAATGTCTGAAGTGAAACTTTAGAAATATTCGAGGAGACGTTAAAATTAAAATAAGGAAGGGAATTCGGTAGAGAATATTTTAAAAACCCTGGAGGACGTCCTTGACTTTATACAAGTTTGTTATAGACGAAGTCGTATATGGTAGATGTTCGAGAGGTTTTAACGGGGCCGAGAAACGGTCAACGGTGCCTGCCAGAGATGGTAATCCGAGGCTTCGACTCGTCTCGCGCTGCACTTGGACTCGAAACACTCGTGTGTGGTGTGTCAATCATTCCAGAGTGACCCGAAGAAGATGCATGTACTTCTTCAAGTGTTAGAGACCCAACATTTGTTCCACAGCATTTCTCGAGGACCGTAAATCGACCCACAGAGCCATAAATTCCACAGCATTGACTGGAAATTATTTTCAAGAAAATCATCGCACGCACGTTCTATATACAACGATATACGAGTCTTTCTATGTCAGATAAACCATTTTGTTCTTAATACTCTTAAATATTTTTAGCAATTAGCAAAACGATAATTCGAAAATGTCTCCAATAGTAAAAAAAAGCGTATTTAATAAAATATCTCAAATAGTAAAAAAAAGCATATTTAATAAAATATCTCAAATAGTAAAAAAAAGCATATTTAATAAAATATATCAAATAGTAAAAAAAAGCATATTTAATAAAATATATCAAATAGTAAAAAAAAGCATATTTAATAAAATTTCTCAAATAGTAAAAAAACGCATTTTTTTAAATATCTCAAATAGCCAAAAAAGCGTATTTAAAAAAATTTCTCAAATAGTCAAAAAATCGCATTTTTTAATTATCTGAAATAGTCAAAAAAGCATATTTAAAAAAAATGTTCTATATAGAATAATATTTCTACGTAAAAAAAAAATTCTTAATGCTTTTAGATATTTTTAGCAATTAGAAAAATAATAATTCGAAAATATCTCAAATAGTTAAAAAACGCAGTTTTTTTTAATATCTCAAATAGTCAAAAAATTACATTTAAAAAAATGTTCTATATAGAATAATATTTCTACGTAAAAAAAAAAATTCTTAATGCTTTTAGATATTTTTAGCAATTAGAAAAATAATAATTCGAAAATATCTCAAATAGTTAAAAACACGCAGTTTTTTTTAAATATCTCAAATAATCAAAAAAGCATATTTAAAAAAATGTCCTATATAGAATAATATTTCTACGTAAAACAAACCACTTTTTTCCTAATGTTTTCAGATATTTTTTATAATTAATAAAATGATCCATTAAAATTAGTTAATAATTAGCTACTGTTAATTTATTCACGCTTATCCAAAAAATTCTAAAATATTCAGGAAAATCGAAAAATTAATTTCATACAAAATTGAAAAAATCTTTCTACCGAATGTGTATAAAATTTTTTTTTTCTGACTTATTAATAATTTTTTCACGTATTTATATAGAAAATAATTTTGAAAAAAATATTTTTAATGACGCAAATTTTTTTCTACTTTTGTTCAGGTAGAATAATAATTTATGCTTGAGAATGTAGTGCAAAAAATCCTTAAGGGATCCTGCTTGTACTTTCTCTCCATATATTCGTATTTATGGACTATTGTCATTTCCAATTAGCAGCTACCATGACTTGATTCGTCAATTGTGACTCGTGGTTTATTTATAGATCCATAAATACAACGTTCACAAGTGCCACTCGATAAGGTAATCATTAATGGTACACACGAGTTTACTATAGACGATATTACTGTAGAAACAAGAGCAAGAAATGTGAAATTTATTAATGGTACAGAGTTGTGTTCCTTGTCGAGCTTGACATTAGACTCGATTGGGACTAATGGGCGGTAATCTCCGGAGTCAACTCTCGGGGTGTGACCCCAAGAGACTTCTTCGCCTCGTGTGTACCATTTTACTTTTATTCATTATTTTACTATACTCTGAGCTCTTGTGCCGTAGTTTCACTCGCATTATTTACTCACTCCTCGACTGTATTATGAAATCGTATCGTGCAAACTATGTTATTACAGCATTTATCGTATTACAACACCATGCAAACTTTGAGTCCACACCTGCGATGCATTTTTCGTATTTTTATATATGAGATATTTTCAGTCAGTCCAGTCACTTTTTTCTAGCCTCTCGGAAATTATTTATAATTAAATAGATTTTACTACTATACAAGAATAGATGTTTTTTTCTTTTTTGAGGAGCTGCATTTTGTTGTAAATTTTTTTATATCTATTAATAGAAAAATAAAAACAAGTAAAATATAAAGTGGAAAATCTCGATATGAATTTATTATTTTTTTTTAGAAAAAAAAAAAAAAAAAAAAAAGAATTGTTATGTTTTTACAGAATTTTAGAGCTGTATTTCGTTGTAAATTTTTTATATCTATTAACAGAAAAATAAAAACAAGTAAAATATAAAGTGGAAAATCTCGATATGAATTTATTATTTTTTTTAGAAAAAAAAAAAAAAAATTATTATGTTCTTACAGAATTTTAGATGAATTATGCTTTGTTGGTATTTTTGTATATGAGATATTTTCAATCCGTGCAGTCACTTTTTTTTCTAGCCTCTCAGAAATTATTTATAATTAAATAAATTTTACTACCATACAAAAATAGTTGAGGTGTTTTATTTTTTTTTTCGATTTTTGTTGAGAGAAATATAGGAGCTGAATTTTGTCGTAAATTTTTTATGTCTATGAAGAGAAAAATATAAAATGGTAAATGTCGAATTTAATTTATAATTTTTTTTAATAAAAAAAGTAAAGTAAGTAGAATTTTAAGTAAATTATGTTGTGTTGGTATTTTTATATATGAGATATTTTAAATCAGTAGAATCACTTTGATTTGCTCTCTACCTCTACTAGATTAACTTAGTTTAAGTTTCAACTATATATATATATATTTTTCCATTGTACTATCGTATTTTTGTGTATATCTGCGCTCTTAAGTTATCTATTCCTGAGTACGTAATAAATTCCTTATTATTATTACACAATTCGTGTTATTATTATTATTATTAAAATCCCAATAAGCGGTTCAACTAATCTTACAATAATTTTTTCATACATATTTAATAGAATCTACTTTCATCCCGATAAATAACAAATTTAAAAAAATTTGTTATACCCTCTTAATATCGTATAATCCAATAATTTATTACAAAAGTTCGGTAACCCGGATAAATACTAAATCCCGGACTCTAAGCCTCGATTTTAGATAAGGAAAAGGCTCAACCTTTGCCTTCTAATACACTACTATCTTATAGATATAAATATATATATATATATATATATACACACAAACAGTTACGAGACAATATCACGTTAGATTTGACGACGCGTGTTGAATTGAAAAGAAATATAACCGAAAGTCTCTAGTACCTCAGCACAACTACGAAATCGATTAACATATATATTTGTCGAATGTACGAGGCAACACACGAACCTACAGATGCGAAGCTGCTACTTCAGGACTTATGGTAATTTATGCAAACCAGTCTTTGTGGCTTTGCGTGAGGTAAATGCATGCGCATGCATCTCTGCCCAACCAAACTTTTCAAACTCTTAACGAGTTTATAGTTGAAAATAGTCGAACACAATGAACCACTTTTTTCCTAAGCCTTTACTAATTTATAATTGAATGAAAAATTTAAATAATTTTTCCATGGGGAATTTATGATTTTAAAAATTTCTTCACATGGCAGTACTACGATATCCGAGGCCCCAATATTTGACACTGGTTTCCGGTAGTACTTTTCATAAGGAACAAAAAAGTTCATATGAACTATAGTCCTATCTCTTTTAGTTTCCGAGATATGGAATTTTTAAGATTTTAATATAGATTTTAATATATCGGGGGGCTTCGCCCCCGAACCCCCCCGTCAGGGGCTTCGCCCCTGCACCCCACCAGGGGCTTCGCCCCTAGACCCCACCGGGGCTTCGCCCCTGGACCCCGCCGAGATCTTCGTCCGCGAACCCGAATATAATTTTTTTCAGCATTTTTAAACGACAATACAATGTCGATCCCAGACTAGAAAAAATGGACACTTGGGCGCTAGGTTCTTCTCGTTAGGTTCTTTGAAGTTCTATAGATTCTTTTGGATTCTTTTAGGTTCTTTTAGGTTCTTTAGATTCATTTAGGTTGATTTAAGTATTTTAGATTAGGTTCTTTTAGGTTCGATTTTCATCTTTTTTCTATATTTACAATCAATAACCTCATAGACTTGTAAATATTAAGTTTCATTGAAATAAAGTTATTTTTTAAATATTTTTTCCGCCATATTGGATCCGCCATTTTGAATTTTTGAAAGTCATTGAAAGGCATCCTCAATAATCACAATCTACCAAATTTAAATCAAATCGTACGGAAAAGTTACACACGAAGATGTCATATATTTTTACCAAATAAAATTTTTAAAAATTCATATCTCGAAAACTAAGGCAGTTAGGACCATAGTCCATATGAACTTTTTTACTCCCCACGAAAAGTACTACCGGAAACCACCGTCAAATCTTGGGGCCTCGAATATCGTCGTATCCCCTTTCTTTTTTTTTAATTAGTGAAGTTATCATGTAGATAGTTTTATTTGCATAACTTTTTAAAAGTTTTTTACAAAGCTTATAAAATCTCGTATAACGTTAACATTTCTTATGATTTCTTTTGTATTCTTAATTCTAAACCTTACATCTGCGTCATCTCCCTCTCACGCTTTCCCACTCATTTCTCTATTCTCTCCAACTTCCATACTTCTTTTAATCCATACCTCTTCAATTTCCCTGAAATACGCACATATTTCCTTTTGAATTTTTCCCCTTAACATTTTTATTACTTCTCCAACAATCGCCCCCTCGTCAATATTTTTCATCAACTCATCCGCTCCTTTTCTTGTATTTTCCTAAGTGAAGTTATCATTTTTTAATGAAAATAATTTTGCCTTTATCTCAAATCGCGAAATTCATGATGGAGGAATTTTTTTACTTACTCGTTAATAAAAGTAATATAAAATATATTGATATAAATAAAAATATCATCATTCTGTTATTTAAAAAAAAATATATTTATTGTGTCATCATACGGTAGAATTTTTTTTCTGGGTCGACGATTAGTTGAGATGACTTTGAAAAATGTTGAATCTGGTGGGAAACATTGACTTGGGTCGTCAAAGGAATTTGCATAATTAACAAACTTGACTTTTAGGCTTTTGGTCTTCAAGTCTCGAAGTTGTGATTATAATAACTCAGCATTTTTTTTACGTTCATTTAAAAATAGAATTAATTTCCTGAATTCTTAAACGAGTATTTTGTTTTTTTTATTAAGAGTGTCGAATCCAAGTTTCACGAGGTGCGTCTTTTATTTGTCGGAATAAATTAACGCCCGAGTCCGAGTAAGCGAATGTCTCGAGTAATTAAGTAGCAAATTTGGAGAATTTCAAAGTTTCGAGCTAAACCTTTCAGACAATTTCTTAAACACTATGCATAACATTTTGCATACCTTTAGACTTCAATTTCCGTACACAAATTCTTCATACATTACGTATAGTTCAAAGTGGGGCAAAATGAACCACAATAATTGTGGAAAAATACGACATTTTTTTTATTATAAACGTCTAAATTATATTTATATTCGTTTGTCAAAATTTGACAGCATAATAAACACCAATATAAGTTTTTTTCAATTAATAGATTAATTAAAAATTAATTAATAAAAAATAAATATAAATAAAAATAAAAATTAATTAATTAAAAAATTAATAGATTAATTGGAAAAAAATTATATTAGGATTTACTACGATGGAAAAATACTGAAACACTTTATTTGCCAACGTCTCATATTTGGTAAATTAAGGGAATTTTCTTAAAGAATTTAAAAAAAAATTATAATCGAAAAATTATTTTAAAAAATTTAGAAACGGTAGAATTTTGTTAAACACCAAAAAAAACTTATATTTTCTTCGACACATGAAAACAAAAAAATGGCGTATTTTGCGATATCATAATTTGGCTATTTCTCTTATAATCATGTCAATCTGAAAGAGACAGAGATAAATACAAAACATGATGCACAGCGTTTAACATTGTGTCATACTTGACTTTAGCTTAATCAACAATGCATTACGGAATTCGATATTATACTTTGATTAGATATTGAAAATTGAGATGCATCTTGTAGGTCAGATTATCAGAATGTTTATTAAAAAATTTCGACGTACGACGCAAAAGAATGAAAAATGTTTACAATATTAATTAGATTAGTTTACTACATAGACTTAAATTATCAACAAAAATTATTCAATTTCTGCGTATAAACGAATATCTAAAAGACAAACAATTTTTGTTTCTCATTTATTTGTACAATAATTCTAAATGTCAATTTCTAAATAAATATATTTATATAATATTATATTATTTTATTAAAATATAGTAGAAATATAATAAAAAATATTTTAAAAAAATAAGAGAAATATTTTATTGCATATTTAAAAAAAAAACTTGAATTTCAATTAATTTTTACGCAGTTTGGGAGTTAAAAAAGACTTATATTAGAATGGCGGTGCCATTTATGCAAATTGATTCGACCCAGAATAAAACGAGAATTTAATTGTCATAAAAAAAAATGTTTAACTGTTGCACTTCAGTTTTGCAGTCCTTGACAATAATTTGTAAATTAATATTTCTTTGTGCAGAAATGCGATAAGACAGAAAATTACAGATTGATATTCCGGTGCCAAGTTTGCTAATTTCGTTGGCGCTCGCTTTCAGCTACTACTGTGGTCTGTTTCAACACATTTAAATTCACGAGGTGCTCTCACGACACACGAATCTTTTTCTCTTTCTCTCGGTCCTGTTCTCGCGATTATTTACGTTTTCGTTCGGCGTTTCGGGGTCAGGCGCCAGACAGGCAGTCGCCTGATGGCTCTGTCTTCTCATCCCCGTGACTTTACACACTGTATATACATATATAGTCATATACACATAATATCCGTGTATATATGTTTACTTTCCCAAACGCAGCATTTACTGTACTTGCATACCGAGATAAAAAAAATTATAAGTGCGAATCTGCACGAAATAAAATTACCATTTTTTTTTTATTAATATATATTTTTTTATTACGATAGGACGTTAATTATTTGAACCATTGAAGGTATGAAAAATAAGGATGCAGAGCAGAACCTTGCACGTGGCTTCCTTATGTATGCGGATGATCTGAAGGTTTTTAAGACTATTCACAGTCCGGATGATGCTTTGTTATTACAGAGTGATCTCGATAGACTGGTTAGCTGGTGCACGGCTAATCGTTTAGTTCTTAGCGTCCGAAAGTGCTTAGTTGTTTCCTTATTTCGCATCACTTGTGCGTATGTGCATGCTTGCAGTTTGGGTTCTTTAGGTTCTTTAGGTTCTTTAAGTTCGTCATACTTTAGGTTCTTTCACTTGTTCACTTCATCACTTGTCCGTATGTGCATGCTTGCAGTTTGGGTTATTTAGGTTCTTTAGGTTCTTTAGGTTCGTCATACTTTAAACAAGGATCTTGGTGTATACTTGATCTCCTCGCTTTCGTTTGGTCACCATGTTTCATATATCTGCAGACGGGCGATGCGTGCTTTAGGGTTCATTACGCGTAATACGATAGGTTTCTGAAGTATGAGGGCACATAATAGTATATTGTGCAACAAGGGCCGAAAGTTGGAGATTGTGAGGAGTGTGAGGTTTGCCGCCCGAGCGAAGCGAGGGCTGCAATCACACGAGTCGCAAACGCCAATTTTGGCCCGTGTTGCACACCATATTTTTTGTAACAAGTGCATGAATAGTGGTGCTTTGAATGGTAGTTTTGCGGGACGAACAGTGAAAAGTGAGGTTACCAACTTTCCACCCTAGGGTCGAAAGTGAAGGAATCGCGAACTGCGCATGCGCCAACCTATCGTTTCAACACTGCTATGAAACTAGCCACTTTCGGCCCGCAAAACTGGAATTAAAAGCACCGCTGTTCATGCACGTGTTACAATAGTTACGCCACTAGGGAGGGAAAGTAGACTATGTCCAACCGCGTGGAAGATTACCACCCGAGCCGAAGGCGAGGGTGGTAAACTCGCGGTTGGGGATAGTCTACTTTCACTCCCCAGTGGAGTATACTATTTTTCACCATATCTGCAGCGGAAAGTTCGAATTACGTAAAGACCGTAGGGCGGGAAGTCGAACTTTCCGCGCAGGTATGGTGAAATAGTATATTACGCCACTAGGGAGGGATAGTCTACTTTCACTCCCCAGTGGAGTATACTATTTTTCACCATATCTGCAGCGGAAAGTTCGAATTACGTAAAGCCCGTAGGGCGGGAAGTCGAACTTTCCGCGCAGGTATGGTGAAAAAAGTATTATATTGTGCATTAGTTCGCCCTATTTTGGAATATGCGTCTGTCGTGTGGGCTCCCTCTTATATGGTACACGTCAACGCTATCGAGCGTGTTCAGCGAAAATTTGTACGTTTCTTATTGTATAAGTTTAGGATAACGGATAGAGAGCTCTGTGACTATGTAAGAGTGGACCTGCAAATGTGTACACTGACAGTGCGTAAACTGAAGGCTGAGTTAGTTTTGTTATATAGGATAATCCAAGGGACGGTTATTTGCCCTGAGCTCCTCAGTTCCATCACCGTCATTTTTTTTTACAACGATTAGCCGTGCACCAGCTAACCGGTGCACGGCTAATCGTTTAGTTCTCAGCGTCCCAAAGTGCCTAGTTGTTTCCTTCTTTAGCATCACCTGTCCGTATGTGTATGCTTACAGTTTGGATGAGGCAGTGCTTGTTCGTCATACTTTAATTAAGGATCTTGGTGTGTACTTGATCTCCTCGCTTTCATTTGGTCATCATGTTTTATACATCTGCGGACGGGCGATGCGTGCTTTAAGGGTTCATTAGGCGAAATACGATAGGTTTCCGAAGTATGAGGATACATAAAGTATTGTATTGTGCATTAGTTCGCCCTATTTTGGAATATGCGTCTGTAGTGTGGGTTCCCTCTTATATGGTACACGTCAATGCTATCGAGCGTGTTCAGCGAAAATTTGTATGTTTCTTATTGTATAAGTTTAGGATAACGGATAGAGCACTCTGTGGCTATGTGAGAGTGGACCTGCAAATGTGTACACTAACAGTGCGTATACTGAAGGCTGAGTTAGTTTTGTTATATAGGATAATCCAAGGGACGGTTATTTGCCCTGGGTTGCTCAGTTCCATCAACGTCTCTATCCCGATGCGTAATGTCCGTAACCATGCCATTTTTTATACACATTTTTTTAGAACGATTAGCCGTGCACCAGCTAACCGGTGCACGGCTAATCCTTTAGTTCTCAGCGTCCCAAAGTGCCTAGTTATTTCCTTCTTTCGCATCACCTGTCCGTATGTGCATGCTTACAGTTTGGGTGAGGCAGTGCTTGTTCGTCATACTTTAATTAAGGATCTTGGTGTATACTTGATCTCCTCGCTTTCGTTTGGTCACCATGTTTCATACATCTGCGGACGGGCGATGCGTGCTTTAGGGTTCATTAGGCGAAATACGATAGGTTTCCGAAGTATGAGGGCTAATAAAGTATTGTATTGTGCATTAGTTCGCCCTATTTTGGAATATGCGTCTGTCATGTTGCCTCCGTCTTATATGGTACACATCAATGCTGTCGAGCGTGTTCAGCGAAAATTTGTACGTTTCTTATTGTATAAGTTTAGGATAACGGATAGAGCACTCTGTGATTATGTGAGAGTGGACTTGCAAATGTGTACACTAACAGTGCGTAAACTGAAGGCTGAGTTAGTTTTGTTATATAGGATAATCCCAAGGGACGGTTATTTGCTCTGAGTTCCTCAGTTCCATCACCGTCTCTGTCCCGATGCGTAATGTCCGTAACCATGCCATTTTTTTTATACACATTATCATCGTACCAATTATGATTACAACGAGCCGTTAACGCGAAATCTTTCGGGATGGTAATGCTGCCTCACCGCCCGTGCAGAAATTAGTTCGGGCAGCTGCGATGGAATAAGGGGCCTTTTTAGGTATAAACGTGGCATCCACAATAGGGAATCTACTCTAGAACCCTACTAGGCTCAACAGAGGCGGCCACGACAAACTTCGGGGCCTAATCAGGCTTAAATGTGGAACCCTCACTAGGGTCGCCTATATTGAGCCTCTAAAGGGTAGTACTTTCAAGCGTGACTAGCCTAGTAGGGCCCCTACTACAATTAGGGCCATCTAGAAAGGGCCAAGTTGGAGCCGCAACTATATTTCTGCACGGGCGTTCATTGATTTTTTTATCTCCCCAATTTCGGTTTTTATGAATTCTTTGAATCAGTATATTACACTTAGAGACCCCTCTTAGTAATTCTTAAGTTTGTGAATCTGTACTTTATGCAATATTGTCTTATGCGTTATTATATGTAATAATATGTAATGTGCCATCTTTATCATGGTTTTCAAGGGACTTGTTCCGTTCACTGAAGAATAAATATATAAATAAATTGCTTCCTCATTATCACATACTGTGATAAAAAATTTTTGGGTGCGAAAATAAATTTAAAAAAATTGCACATTGCTTCTTCATTAATTTCCATTTTTCACAAAATAATCGTACTTATAATTTTCGACTTCCTCATGGAGGAAGCTTTGTGAAAAAAAATGTAAATTTTTTTTCAATTAAGGCGAAAAAATTAACAATAACTGTCGTGATATTTTCGAAAAAAATTAGATAATTCAATTTCTCGATTCATATATGAAATATAAATTTTTCATTTTTTTAATCGATCACTGATGGAATAAACCGTAAAGGAAAAGTGTTAAAAAAATATAAATGTACTATAATAACTCTGCGCGAAGATCCGAACGCATCAGTAGCGAAGGAGCCGATTAATCACAGCGGTTTTTCCCTTTTGTCTTTCAGTACTCTTAGCAACCCCGATAAAACGCCATACGCCGGAAAGTCTATCGAGAGTTCAGGAAATTTCCATGGCTATCGTTCTCTCGTGTGCACTGTACACGATCATGCGTCACGTGATCATTTCGAGAGGAAAAAAAAACGATAGAAGTTTGTATAATTACTAACCGATAAGTAATTAATCGGGGACAACGAGCCAAGTGACTCTTAACTTCCGCGTGTACGTCTTTAAAAGCGCGTGCACGTCTCATTTTTCCGCCTTTTCATGAAATTCAAATTCCTATTTCTTTTTTTTTAATTGCTATGAAGCGCATTTTTATAGACATAATTTTTTAAAATTTAATTTGTTTTTCTTTTTAAGATAAAACTTGCACATTCCTTCCGGTATTTCGTCCTTAAGGCTTTCCACAAGGAAATTTCTATGGGAAAGTTCGTACGTTAATTTTGATGGCTTTCTTAAAAAGGAAACTTTACGACGACGGGTAAAAAAATGAGGAAGCCAAGTGGAATTTTTTTTTTTTCGACGATATATGAAAGAGCCGTTATTTTCTATTTTCTGGAAACTTTTGTGTAAGATGCAAAAAATTCTGAGATAAAATGAAACAATTAAAAATCTAATTGATTTATTTTAAGAAAATGTCAAGAAATAACAAGTTTTTAAACTTGCGACTATTATACGAACATTAATGTTAAATATAAAATATTATAATTCTATAGGAAACTAATAACGATTTAATTTGTATAAATTCATCAAAGTCCGAATAGATTGAAATAATAACACATAATTAAATTCCATTCAAATTCTATCGATCTGTATCATAAATCTCTACTTAATAAATTTTTAACAGCTATTTAACGTGGCAAAATATTCCACAAAAATTTCTGCTTCTCGTATGTTAAATCATATATTTATAACATGATACACCAAAAACGTGTAATAAATTTACAAGTGACGAAACTTAAATTCAATATAAAATCTATATGAAATTAACGATTCAATTCATATAAAATCATCAAAGATCCGAATAGATAGAGATAATAACACACAATTAAATTCCATTAAAATTCTATCGATCTGCATCATAAATCTGTCCTTAATAAATTTTTATCGGATATTTAACTTGGCAAAATATTCCACAAAATTTTACGTTCGTCACGAAACGTCGAACATCTGCTATTTCTGTTTCTCTGTGACGACAGCTCGAAATGTTTGATCGGCTCGTGTTTCGAGTCTCTAGTATCGTCGAGAACGATTACCCAACAGCTTCAGAGGTGAACGCTTTCTTATATATACACACTATATACATTAACAGTGTCACCCGGCTTAAAACATACGCTTTCGTTTCTTCTAGCTCTATTCGATCGTTAATACCGACGTATTCACATATATGTGACCCAAAAAAAAAAAAAAGAAATGAAAAGAACATCGAAATCAACGTAAAAAATTTCGAAGTTGTACGTATATCAATCTCAAAACACCAAACTAGATCTATAATTGCGATAATTGTCAGATGCATTCAATGAAAACAGCGAAATATGCGAGATTAAATGATGTGAAAAGTAAGTAGAGGTAATGACTGATGAATTAGACAAAAGTAATCAGTATTTGGAATGATTGGAAGATTTAAATGCATAAACTTGTAATCTAAAATTGATATACAATTGCGATAAAAAATTAATGTACTTTTGCAGTAAAATTAAAGCAAATTATTAAAATTCATATACTTTTGCAGTAAAATTAAAGCAAATTATTAAAATTCATATACTTTTGTAGTAAAATTAAAGCAAATTATTAAAATTCATATACTTTTGCAGTAAAATTAAAGCAAATTATGAAAATTCATATACTTTTGCAGTAAAATTAAAGCAAATTATTAAAATTCATATACTTTTGCAGTAAAATTAAAGCAAATTATTAAAATTCATATACTTTTGCAGTAAAATTAAAGCAAATTATTAAAATTCATATACTTTTGCAGTAAAATTAAAGCAAATTATTAAAATTCGTATACTTTTGCAGTAAAATTAAAGCAAATTATTAAAATTCATATACTTTTGCAGTCAAATTAAAGAAAATTATTAAAATTCATATACTTTTGCAGTAAAATTAAAGCAAATTATTGAAATTCGTATACTTTTGCAGTAAAATTAAAGCAAATTATTAAAATTCATATACTTTTGCTGTAAAATTAAAGCAAATTATTAAAATTCATATACTTTTGCAGTAAAATTAAAGCAAATTATTAAAATTCGTATACTTTTGCAGTAAAATTAAAGCAAATTATTAAAATTCATATACTTTTGCAGTAAAATTAAAGCAAATTATTAAAATTCATATACTTTTGCAGTAAAATTAAAGCAAATTATTAAAATTCGTATACTTTTGCAGTAAAATTAAAGCAAATTATTAAAATTCATATACTTTTGCAGTCAAATTAAAGAAAATTATTAAAATTCATATACTTTTGCAGTAAAATTAAAGCAAATTATTAAAATTCATATACTTTTGCAGTAAAATTAAAGCAAATTATTAAAATTCATATACTTTTGCAGTAAAATTAAAGCAAATTATTAAAATTCATATACTTTTGCAGTAAAATTAAAGAAAATTATTAAAATTCATATACTTTTGCAGTAAAATTAAAGCAAATTATTAAAATTCGTATACTTTTGCAGTAAAATTAAAGCAAATTATTAAAATTCATATACTTTTGCAGTAAAATTGAAGCAAATTATTAAAATTCGTATACTTTTGCTGTAAAATTAAAGTAAATTATTGAAATTATTGTACCATACATTAATTTTACATCACATTTGTTTATTAAATTTTAGTTTATGCATTTAAACTTCCAGTACGTTTACCTTAAATTTCAAATTGATTTTTTTTACAGTCTATGCAACTTGAGGTGACGCTGCAGGTTCGGTATTACGAAACTCGAAATACAATTAGGAATTGTTTCTCTCGCACTTCAATGAACTATGTACAGGAGCTAGTCGCTAGCGCGTCAAGTTTTTTTTTGTAGCGAGTTTTGCTTGGCTAATATATTGGATTTAGCTTAATATTTTTGCGAGGGATTTTGTCTGCTAACAATTTTTCGTCAGCCTTTTTTTTCACTTGTCGTACAATTTTTGTTTTGCGAAAACATATTTGAACGTGACCCAAAAAAAAAGAATGAAATCAAAAGAGCATCAAAATCAACGTCACAGACATTATACTCACGTTTTCTGTTGACGTATTGTTGAGGGAAGCTGCGTGAGCGACCCTTGAAAATATTTCGTTGATTCTCGTTGAAAATATGTGAAACGTACAACGAAACTACAAGATGTTGCAATTTTTCTTCTCAGTTGCACAAACAGCTCTTTCTGTATTAAACTTTCCTTCAATTTTCGTCTCGTAAAAAAAAGAAACTTCACTTTCAATCAATCACAATCTTTCGTAATTAAAAAAAGATCACCACTAAACATGTAAAAATAAAAATCACGCACTTATCCGACGAAAAATTAAAGTGGATGTCACTAAGGATATTTTCACAGCCTCCTTCGACTTTCATACATTCTTCAGTTATTATCGTCGTCGTGTTTTTGCTATAGGTCCAATTTTGATGTTTAATTAATTCACTGCATGTATATATAGATATTTTTTTTATTTCGTTGGTACATTTCGTATTAAAATCGATTATTGTAATGGAAAAAACAAGCACGAATAGATGGTGAATAAGAAGAAATAAAAAAGAAAACTTGGAAGTGGACGGTCGAGGGTTGCAGTGATATAAAATAGCGAGAAACCGGCGATTGTATTATGTCGGACACGTTTTCACGTGAAGCGCTTTGGTGCTGCAAGTTCTTGGAAAAAAGGGACGCGGCGCGTTCCTCGACCTCCACTTCGTTGTGTCGCGCGAACGCGTCTGTCCTTTAGGTTGACGTCGGTACGTTCCTCGCCCCACGAGAGAGTTTGTAAGCAGCGCCAGCTTCTGAGTTGTACGTCGAGGCTCTCACGCCGGTTTTACCCCCCTTAATCCCGTTCCCCGTACGGTGAGTTCCAACAACGTTTTGAGGCATGCGCAGAAGTATCCTCGTGAGCTTCACGTGATCGACGTCGACCGGCCAATGGAGAATCGTACTGCGCCACGTGTGAGAACATCTCTGAGCGTTTCACCGGGTAAGGGGTGTGCTATTCGACGTTGAAGACACGACGGGGGATGTTGGACGACGAAACAAGAGTGTAGTAAAGACGTACGTATAGTAGACGAGACAATCTCCTTTCTTTCTTGCTTATTCTTCGATATTTAAAATTACCAATTTTATCCATTGATGGTGGATTTTTTGTTCCGGGGAGGTGGAATTTTCCTGTCCCTTTATCTTTGGCCAATGTGACACAGAATAATAGAAATAAAATGAGTACAGTTTCTACTATTTTTACTACCGACTGACCGCAGGGCATAAATAAACGACGAAACAAGAGTGTAGTAAAGACGTACGTATAGTAGGCGAGACAATCTCCTTTCTTTCTTGCTTATTCTTCGATATTTAAAATTACCAATTTTATCCATTGATGGTGGATTTTTTGTTCCGGGGAGGTGGAATTTTCCTGTCCCTTTATCTTTGGCCAATGTGACACAGAATTATAGAAATAAAATGAGTACAGTTTCTACTATTTTTACTACCGACTGACCGCAGGGCATAAATAAACGACGAAACAAGAGTGTAGTAAAGACGTACGTATAGTAGGCGAGAGAATCTCCTTTCTTTCTTGCTTATTCTTCGATATTTAAAATTACCAATTTTATCCATTGATGGTGGATTTTTTGTTCCGGGGAGGTGGAATTTTCCTGTCCCTTTATCTTTGACCAATGTGACACAGAATTATTGAAATAAAATGAGTACAGTTTCTACTATTTTTACTACCGACTGACCGCAGGGCATAAATAAACGACGAAACAAGAGTGTAGTAAAGACGTACGTATAGTAGGCGAGAGAATCTCCTTTCTTTCTTGCTTTTTCTTCGATATTTAAAATTACCAATTTTATCCATTGATGGTGGATTTTTTGTTCCGGGGAGGTGGAATTTTCCTGTCCCTTTATCTTTGACCAATGTGACACAGAATTATTGAAATAAAATGAGTACAGTTTCTACTATTTTTACTACCGACTGACCGCAGGGCATAAATAAACGACGAAACAAGAGTGTAGTAAAGACGTACGTATAGTAGGCGAGAGAATCTCCTTTCTTTCTTGCTTTTTCTTCGATATTTAAAATTACCAATTTTATCCATTGATGGTGGATTTTTTGTTCCGGGGAGGTGGAATTTTCCTGTCCCTTTATCTTTGGCCAATGTGACACAGAATTATAGAAATAAAATGAGTACAGTTTCTACTATTTTTACTACCGACTGACCGCAGGGCATAAATAAACGACGAAACAAGAGTGTAGTAAAGACGTACGTATAGTAGGCGAGAGAATCTCCTTTCTTTCTTGCTTTTTCTTCGATATTTAAAATTACCAATTTTATCCATTGATGGTGGATTTTTTATTCCGGGGAGGTGGAATTTTCCTGTCCCTTTATCTTTGGCCAATGTGACACAGAATTATTGAAATAAAATGAGTACAGTTTCTAGTATTTTTACTAGCGACTGACCGCAGGGCATAAATAAACGACGAAACAAGAGTGTAGTAAAGACGTACGTATAGTAGGCGAGAGAATCTCCTTTCTTTCTTGCTTTTTCTTCGATATTTAAAATTACCAATTTTATCCATTGATGGTGGATTTTTTGTTCCGGGGAGGTGGAATTTTCCTGTCCCTTTATCTTTGGCCAATGTGTCACAGAATTATTGAAATAAAATGAGTACAGTTTCTACTATTTTTACTACCGACTTTCCGCAGGGCATAAATAAACGACGAAACAAGAGTGTAGTAAAGACGTACGTATAGTAGACGAGACAATCTCCTTTCTTTCTTGCTTATTCTTCGATATTTAAAATTACCAATTTTATCCATTGATGGTGGATTTTTTGTTCCGGGGAGGTGGAATTTTCCTGTCCCTTTATCTTTGGCCAATGTGACACAGAATTATTGAAATAAAATGAGTACAGTTTCTACTATTTTTACTACCGACTGACCGCAGGGCATAAATAAACAACGAAACGAGTGCAGTTGTCTCGCCTACTATGTGTACGTACGTACACATAGTAGGCGATTTTCTTTCTTGCTTTTTGTTCGGTATTTAAAATTTGCACTTTTATTCATTGATGATGGATTTTTTTTTCGGGGAGCTGGAATTTTCCTGTCCTTTTATCTTGAGCTAATGTGACACAGAATTATAGAAATAAAATGAGTACAGTTTCTACTATTTTTACTAGCGACTGCGCGCAGGGCATAAATAAACAACGAAACGAGTGCAGTTGTCTTGCCTACTATGTGTACGTACGTACACATAGTAGGCGAGACAATTTTCTTTCTTTCTTGCTTTTTGTTCGGTATTTAAAATTTGCACTTTTATTCATTGATGATGGATTTTTTTTTCGGGGAGCTGGAATTTTCCTGTCCTTTTATCTTGTGCTAATGTGACACTGAATTATAGAAATAAAATGAGTACAGTTTCTACTATTTTTACTACCGACTGACCGCAGGGCATAAATAAACAACGAAACGAGTGCAGTTGTCTCGCCTACTATGTGTACGTACGTACACATAGTAGGCGATTTTCTTTCTTGCTTTTTGTTCGGTATTTAAAATTTGCACTTTTATTCATCGATGATGGATTTTTTTTTCGGGGAGCTGGAATTTTCCTGTTTTTTTATCTTGAGCTAATGTGACACAGAATTATAGAAATAAAATGAGTACAGTTTCTACTATTTTTACTACCGACTGACCGCAGGGCATAAATAAACAACGAAACGAGTGCAGTTGAGACGTACGTACACATAGTAGGCAGGACAATTTCGTTTCTTGCTTTTTGTTCGGTATTTAAAATTTGCAATTTTATTCATTGATGGTGGATTTTTTGTTCCGGGGAGGTGGAATTTTCCTGTCCCTTTATCTTTGGCCAATGTGACACAGAATTATTGAAATAAAATGAGTACAGTTTCTACTATTTTTACTAGCGACTGACCGCAGGGCATAAATAAACGACGAAACAAGAGTGTAGTAACGACGTACGTATAGTAGGCGAGACAATCTCCTTTCTTTCTTGCTTTTTGTACGGTATTTAAAATTTGCAATTTTATCCATTGATGGTGGATTTTTTGTTCCGGGGAGGTGGAATTTTCCTGTCCCTTTATCTTTGGCCAATGTGACACTGTATTATAGAAATAAAATGAGTACAGTTTCTACTATTTTTACTACCGACTGACCGCAGGGCATAAATAAACAACGAAACGAGTACAGTAGAGACGTACGTACACATAGTAGGCGAGACAATTTCCTTTCTTTCTTGCTTTTTGTTCGGTATTTAAAATTTGCATTTTTATATATTGATGTTGGACTTTTTTTCGGGGAGTTGGAATTTTTCAGTTTTTTTATCTGGAGCTAATGTGACACTGAATTATAGATATAAATGTACGGTTTCTCTGTTTTTATTGCCGACTGGCCGAAGGGCATAAAGACGGGATTATGTGTACTGGCATGGTGCGAATATGACTATTTTTATTAGTACAATTTTCTTTAAAACAGTTAAAGATGTCTTAACAGAATTTGGTATACAGGTTCTGTGTCTTTTGATTCCAAATTTTCATGAAAATTTGTTTTTTCGAGATTTTCATGTCAGAATACTCAGAATGGTCCAAAAAGTCGAGAAAAGAGGTCTAGAAAAAATGTCCGTATGTACGTGTGTGTATGTATACAACTTCGAAAATTCAACCGCCTATAACTGAAGAATGGTTTTAGCTATCGAGCTGAAATTTGGTACACAAGTGAAGCATCATCCCCTCTTTGATTGTTGCAGTTTTTGACAAATAATATACACAAATATCGATTTTATGCCGTTTTGAATTTTTTGCAAAAAAAGGGCGTGGTCTTTGTAACTTTCGTAAAATTTCGTCTATTTTGCTAAATAGTTGTTTATAAGAGCAGGTGCACTCAATGTTGTTTGGTATTGAATTTGGCTCGAATCGGTAAAGTGGTTTAGATTTTATGGAATTTTGAATTTTTTTAAAAATTGACATCGCTCTAGAGAGGATTCCATCTGGCCACAAACCAATTGGGCAGAACTGCATAGTGCACATCCATTTTGTCCACGTTTCGATAGTGCACAACGACATTGTGCACTTTGTTTGTGCACAAGTGCGTTGTGCATTTTTTTGTGCACAAGTGCGTTGTGCACTTTTTTTGTGCACAAGTGTGTTGTGCATTTTTTTTGTGCACAAGTGCGTTGTGCACTGTTTTTGTGCACAAGTGCGTTGTGCACTTTTTTTGTGCACAAGTGCGTTGTGCACTTTTTTGTGCACAAGTGTGTTGTGCATTTTTTTTGTGCACAAGTGCGTTGTGCACTTTTTTTTATGCACAAGTGCGTTGTGCATTGTTTTTGTGCACAAGTGCGTTGTGCACTTTTTTTTGTGCACAAGTGCGTTGTGCACTTTTTTTGTGCACAAGCGCGTTGTGCAATTTTTTTGTGCACAAGTGCGTTGTGCACTTTTTTTGTGCACAAGTGCGTTGTGTATTGTTTTTGTGCACAAGTGCGTTGTGCACTTTTTTTTGTGCACAAGTGCGTTGTGCACCTTTTTTGTGCTCAAGTGCGTTGTGCACTTTTTTGTGCACAAGTGTATTGTGCATTGTTTTTGTGCACAAGTGCGTTGTGCACAATTTCTTCAGTGCACAACTGTATTGTGCACAATTTCTTTAGTGCACAACTGTATTATGCACAATTTCTTTAGAGCCCAACTGGATTGTGCACAACTGTATTGTGCACAATTTCTTTAGTGCACAACTATTTTGTGCACATTTATATCGCACAAAATTGTATTGTGCACAGTTTCTCGTGCACAACTAGATTGCGCACAAAACACAATTGTCGCTTAAAATATCCTCCGCATAAAATCTCCGTGGACAAAATATATCTGAATAAAAAAATCCTTTTTTTTAAATTCAGAAATAAGTAAAACTTAACTATTTATCTTATGATTACAGCTGCAGAGTAGGATGTAGTAAAATGTACAAATAATTCAGCTAATACACGCACACTACTTTAATAACTACTTTAGGAACCTAAAGAACTTGTGGACTTTATTTCCTTATGGGAAATAAAGTACATATATGCAAGTCTCTCACCCTGTCTCCTTTACGTGGGCGTACAACGTAGGAAGGATGGAGATCTAAAAGTTTGTAACCCATAATGTATCTCCGTTTCTCTACTTCTCGTTAGTTAATGCCAGTCTGGATTCTGCATTCGCGGGTGTTACATTTTATGTCCACTGTCCTGTGCTGTGGTATGTGTTGTCTTTCCACGCTCGAGGTACTCCACGCGCAACCTGAGAACCTTGAGGAGACCTTCTTGAGTTACCAGGAAATTATAGCGAATAATTGAGAGATGTACTTTGTATTTTACTCTTAGCACCAAGCAGACACTATCAAATTTTTTTAAATTTATTGCACAGATGTTTACACCCAGAGAAAATTCTGTCGTCGGTCGGTAACTATAAAGTGACAGCAATTAATTTAAAGTCTATGCGACAAAATTTTAATAGTTATGATAATCATAAAATAGTCGTAGCAACTATAAAAATAAGAGTAGACTTTTATTGTCTCGTTGCCACTGATTTGTCCCAGAGATGAGATAAACTGTAGAACCATATTGTCCAGCGCCCTCATGTTGAAAAAATAATGTACCATAATTCAAACAAGAATAACACATAAATTCATATCGGGGATCAACCAGTGCATTATAGTGCTATAAATAGTTAAGTATAAGGGACGATTTAAAAAGGGGAGTCGTCTCTCTCCTTTCACTTATCCGGGCTGTCATCGATTAATCAAAATTGCTGTCAAAGTTAATTAATTTATGGGCCTCTCCTGATGTCGTATGACACCATACATCTCCCACTCTCTACACTGTATCATACGCGCGAGTGTATTAAGCTCACACTGAGAGAAAGGCTTGGCTGGACTTGTTAAGATATTGGTAAAAATGTTATCAAGAAAAATATTGGTAAAAAAAAATAGTCTCATAAAGGACTTAGAAAAATCAAGCCGTGGGGCCACGTCAAGAATAAGGGACTTAGAAAAATTCGGGATTCGGAGGGCCTTGGGGGACTTAGAAAAATTAGGGTTTCGGGGGCCCTTGAAGGAAAAATCGGGCCTTGGCGCCCAATAAGGGACTTAAAGAATTCGGAACTTTGGGCCCAATTTGGAACTTAGAAACTTCGGGGCTTCGGGGGCCCTTGGGGGACTTAGAAACTTCGGGGCTTCGGTGGCCCTTGGGGGACTTAGAAAATTCGGGGCTTCGGGGGCCCTTGGGGACTTAGAAACTTCGGGGCTTCGGGGACTTAGAAACTTCCGGGCTTCTGGGGCCCATATGGAGGGCTTAGGAAAATTCGGACGTCATAAGGAACTTGGAAAATTCCGGGCTTCGGGAGCTCTAGAGGGACATAGAAAAATCGGGCCTTGGGGCCCAATAAGGGACTTAGAGAATTCGGAACTTCGGGCCCAATTTGGAACTTAGAAACTTCGGAGCTGCGGGGGCCCTTGGGGGACTTACAAACTTCCGGACTTTCGGGGCCCATTTGGGGGGCTTAGAAAAATTCGGGACCCACAAGGAACTTGAAAAATCCCGGGTTTCGGGGGCCCTAGAAGGACATAGAATAATTAGGGTTTCCCTTGAGGAACTTTGTAAAATTCGGGTTTCGGCGACTTAGAAAAATCGGGCTTTGGGGCCCAATAAGGGACTTTGAAAATTCAGGGTTCCGGGGGCTCTTGGGCGACTTAGAAAAATGGGGCCTAATAACGGACTTAGAAAAATTCGGGCCAGACCATACATCGGGGGGACTTGACATGGAATGCCCTATTTATGGCTCGATTCTTTACATGGCGCCGAGATCTTTTTATACTATAGAGATATGGCTGTTATACTCAAAGCAATGATGAAATTAAGGCAGTGCGTGGAAATTTTTAAATGTTTTAAATTTTTTTTGTCGAAGTCTGAAGTAAAAAAAGCGAGCGGAGAAATCGAGTTTCTTCGGTAAAGACCTACCCCACCAGTCCCACCGTTCGTATATAGCATCGCGTGAGCCAGACATGGCACGAGCGCATGACATCGAGTCCCTGTCGTCGCTGCCGGCGACGGAGACACTCAGATCTCCCGTGGCGTCGTGCCCGGCGCCTAGTCCTTCTCAAATAATTATCATAATTAGATGGACCAACCCTGCCAATGGCTATATACGATAATTTACTAAACATGCACAGGACGTTTCAAAACTTGCGTTCAATTTTATTCAAAATTTAACACGAGACAAATCAAGCGTATGAAAAGGTTATTAGCGATGGCTTTTGACCAAAAAAGTTTAGGAATCTTTTTTTTTATAATAAAATTAATATACTTTACAATTATATTTTTTTTACAAATAAAAGTTGTCAAGGGAACTCACATGGCGCGTTAGTTTTGCGCGGCGCCGCTAGATGTCTCACAAGCCTACGCATTTTCTCGCTAACGATTCAACGTCTCCTAGTCTATATAAATAAGTGATCGTAATAGCCATATGAGGCATTTTTCATCAGCCACAAAATGTTGACAACAATTTTATTTACCCTTCCAACCATATTTGTTGCCCTCTGCACATTTCTGTGAAGGTTTTGTCAAATTAAGGGAAAAATAAAAAGTGTTCGAATAAGTACAAAAAATATAATCGAGGAATACAAAGTGGCTGAACTAACGAGGAATGTCTTGGAATGCTTGTACAAAAATATCTTAGGAATTGGTACAAATTGTCAGAAGTAACCACAGGGGTTAAAAACCCTTGAAGCTTGCGAGATTGTAAAACGACAACACGCGTCCATAATAAAAGATGACGAAGTCATAAACACAGGCTATCAATATGCATTCTGTTTGGTCTATAATATAGAACGACATATTATTCTAGTTATGCAAACGTGTGTGTCAAGAGTGCAAGACCACGCAGTGTCACATAATCCCCGATACGCAGCTTTTATTACGAATGAATAGAAATATTAAAAATTGCTAATGAGTAGAGTTCGGAAGAACGAGAATTGCGAGATCTTGTCATACAGCGCTTTGTGCGAAAAACAAACATTCCTTCACGAAAACATTCCGTCTAGTGATATTCGCGATAAACTTGTTTTTAATTTTTTTTTTTTTTACCAATTACAGTTGTGCTTTGTCTGCTATTTATCATCTCGTACTGCATATACATGCATTTTATGTGTATAATGCAAAAAGCATCATCAGGTGTAGTTATTAAGAGTGTTTTTTTTTAAATACACGATATAAATTTAAAAAAAAATTTATATAAATTTATATATATAAATTTTATATATATAATTTTTTTTATATATATAAATTTAAAAAAAATTTATAAAGATATGGAAATGAAACGATCGGTATTTAATACTAGAAATACGATATTAATTCTGAAATACGTGATTTAATAATCTAAAATAATTAGTAACTATGCTGAAGGACATTTAATCGAGTTTAGTAATTTAAAATTCACACTCTAAGCAACTTGAAAAAAAATGTGAACGTGTTTTTTTTAATGAGAATTTGGATTTGCCCATTTCCAATGGAATACCATACATAAATATTCTTTTGCCTCATCCGCATTCAGTCGATGCACTCACTTATCACCAACATTTTAACGGGTTACATCACACTGCGCAACTCCTTCGATATTACAGTATTATATCAATGATGTCCTAAAAAAAAAAAAAATTTACGGAAAAAGAGGATTTGGCACGACGCCCTGACCGATGGGATCAACTAGGTTTCTGGAACATCACGTGAACACACAATATGTATACGATACTCGAGTCGTTGAGACGATAAAACACTACGAGCTCACTGACTCAACTGATCAGAATCGGGCAATGATTTTTGGGTCCATTTATACCCTTTACGACTGTGACTGGATTTCTGTGAAAATTGCTAAATATTCGATCATATCGTTTCTCTAAAAGGCTCTTGAAATTCTATACAAAAAATTTTCACGTACACAAAATTGCAGAAAATAAATGAACAGGGAAAAAAAAAATTCAATAATCGCTGCCACAATTTTGATAATCTGCAAAAAATTAAAAACTTAACACATCCTATTTTTTTATTATTTTTTTAGGTACAGATTTATAATTTATAATTTAGAAATTCTCCATTTTTTTTTTTGCAAAAATAAATATTATAATATAATTAATAAATTAAATATATATTTAATTATATATTATAATTAATTATATATATAATATAATTAATAAATTAAATATATTTAATTATATATTATAATTAATTATATATATAATATAATTAATAAATATTATTATTTTTAGGTACAGATATTTTAGTAATGTAGAAATTTAGAAAGATTTTTATAATTTAGAATTTAGAAATTCTCAATTTTTTTTGCAAAAATATTAATAAATATTAGATCTCTTTTTTGTGTTTTTTTTTTTTTGCCAAAATATCAATAAATAGCAGATTTCTTTTTTTCCCCATACCAATTAATTTTGTCTCGCTGAACAGGAATTTCCTCATTATTTTCTTAAGGTAGAATATATTTTGCAATAGATAAATATTTTTGCTATAAATTTGTTGAATGTTTGTGAAAAAGGCTTCAAATGCATGTATTTAAAAAAAATAATGTCAGTAATTTGGGTCTGACTGCACGCTCTTAATTATTGTGAAGTGCAGGAGCACCTAAATATAATTAAAAATATATTGTAATGTCGTTTAAGATACATATTTACAGATTAAAATTGATATGGCGCCAAGCAGATCCGACCTCGAATATCATTCGAACATTGCACCTGTATAGCGCCGCTTTAATTATTGGCATTGACGTGATGATCTCGAGAGGTATTACGAAATAATAATACTTGCGACGGTGTGCTCGATATGAGCACGTGATTTCGATATGACAGTGATATTGTATTATCGCATATTTCATGCAACAAACACCAAAATATTGCCATTTTTTCCTTGTTTATTTATAAAATCAAACTCATTATTGCATTAATTTAACGAATAATAAAATCAAATCCAGATAAATCCAGTGAAACTCCAAAAAAATTAAGAATTCCTGCTGGAAAATATGTAAAATTAATAATAATCGAAGAATCACTAATTCAATTATTTACAGCTAACAAAACTTTAAATTAAAAAAAAAATTGCCTTTGTTCATTTCTGAAATCAAACTCATTATTGAGTTAAATTAATGAATGATAAATTCAAATCCAGATTAATCCAGTTAATATAAAAAAAAATGGAGGTGAGAATTTCTGCTGTAAAATAGATAATATTGATAATGATCGAACAATCAGTAATTCAATAATTCACAGTCTACAAAACTTTGAATAAAAATAAAATTTCTTCGTTCGTTTCTGAAATCAAACTCATTATTGCGTTAAATTAATTATCCAGATCCAGATTAATAAAAAACATCGTGAAAAACGAAGATGCGTATTTCTGTTGTAAAATAGTATATAATGATCGAAAAATCAATAATTCAATTATTTACAGTCTACAATACTTTGAATTCTATAAATTCTATAAATAAAAAAAATCGTGAAAAACGAAGATGCGTATTTCTGTTGTAAAATAGTATATAATGATCGAAGAATCAATAATTCAATTATTTACAGTCTGCAATACTTTGAATTCTATAAATTCTATAAATAAAAAAAATCGTGAAAAACGAAGATGCGTATTTCTGTTGTAAAATAGTATATAATGATCGAAGAATCAATAATTCAATTATTTACAGTCTACAATACTTTGAATTCTATAAATTCTATAAATAAAAAAAATCGTGAAAAACGAAGATGCGTATTTCTGTTGTAAAATAGTATATAATGATCGAAGAATCAGTAATTCAATTATTTACAGTCTGCAATACTTTGAATTCTATAAATTCTATAAATAAAAAAAATCGTGAAAAACGAAGATGCGTATTTCTGTTGTAAAATAGTATATAATGATCGAAAAATCAATAATTCAATTATTTACAATCTGCAATACTTTGAATTCGATAAATTCTATAAATAAAAAAAATCGTGAAAAACGAAGATGCGTATTTCTGTTGTAAAATAGTATATAATGATCGAAGAATCAATAATTCAATTATTTACAGTCTGCAATACTTTGAATTCTATAAATTCTATAAATAAAAAAAATCGTGAAAAACGAAGATGCGTATTTCTGTTGTAAAATAGTATATAATGATCGAAGAATCAATAATTCAATTATTTACAGTCTGCAATACTTCGAATTCTATAAATTCTATAAATAAAAAAAATCGTGAAAAACGAAGATGCGTATTTCTGTTGTAAAATAGTATATAATGATCGAAGAATCAATAATTCAATTATTTACAGTCTGCAATACTTTGAATTCTATAAATTCTATAAATAAAAAAAATCGTGAAAAACGTAGATGCGTATTTCTGTTGTAAAATAGTATATAATGATCGAAAAATCAATAATTCAATTATTTACAGTCTACAATACTTTGAATTCTATAAATTCTATAAATAAAAAAAATCGTGAAAAACGAAGATGCGTATTTCTGTTGTAAAATAGTATATAATGATCGAAGAATCAATAATTCAATTATTTACAGTCTGCAATACTTTGAATTCTATAAATTCTATAAATAAAAAAAATCGTGAAAAACGAAGATGCGTATTTCTGTTGTAAAATAGTATATAATGATCGA
This sequence comes from Ephialtes manifestator, assembly GCA_963970395.1. Taxonomy (NCBI): domain Eukaryota; kingdom Metazoa; phylum Arthropoda; class Insecta; order Hymenoptera; family Ichneumonidae; genus Ephialtes; species Ephialtes manifestator. The sequence continues at coordinate 26,656,032 of OZ019982.1, read as the reverse complement.
AAAATCAATAATTCAATTATTTATAGTCTACAATACTTTGAATTCTATAAATTCTATAAATAAAAAAAAACGTGAAAAACGAAGATGCGTATTTCTGTTGTAAAATAGTATATAATTATCGAAGAATCAATAATTCAATTATTTACAGTCTACAATACTTTGAATTCTATAAATTCTATAAATAAAAAAAATTGTGAAAAACGAAGATGCGTATTTCTGTTGTAAAATAGTATATAATGATCGAAAAATCAATAATTCAATTATTTACAGTCTACAATACTTTGAATTCTATAAATTCTATAAACAAAAAAAATCGTGAAAAACGAAGATGCGTATTTCTGTTGTAAAATAGTATATAATGATCGAAAAATCAATAATTCAATTATTTACAGTCTACAATACTTTGAATTCTATAAATTCTATAAATAAAAAAAATCGTGAAAAACGAAGATGCGTATTTCTGTTGTAAAATAGTATATAATGATCGACGAATCAATAATTCAATTATTTACAGTCTGCAATACTTTGAATTCTATAAATTCTATAAATAAAAAAAATCGTGAAAAACGAAGATGCGTATTTCTGTTGTAAAATAGTATATAATGATCGAAAAATCAATAATTCAATTATTTCCAGTCTACAATACTTTGAATTCTATAAATTCTATAAATAAAAAAAATTGTGAAAAACGAAGATGCGTATTTCTGTTGTAAAATAGTATATAATGATCGAAAAATCAATAATTCAATTATTTACAGTCTACAATACTTTGAATTCTATAAATTCTATAAATTAAAAAAATCGTGAAAAACGAAGATGCGTATTTCTGTTGTAAAATAGTATATAATGATCGAAGAATCAATAATTCAATTATTTCCAGTCTACAATACTTTGAATTCTATAAATTCTATAAATAAAAAAAATCGTGAAAAACGAAGATGCGTATTTCTGTTGTAAAATAGTATATAATGATCGAAGAATCAATAATTCAATTATTTCCAGTCTACAATACTTTGAATTCTATAAATTCTATAAATAAAAAAAATCGTGAAAAACGAAGATGCGTATTTCTGTTGTAAAATAGTATATAATGATCGAAGAATCAATAATTCAATTATTTACAGTCTGCAATACTTTGAATTCTATAAATTCTATAAATAAAAAAAATCGTGAAAAACGAAGATGCGTATTTCTGTTGTAAAATAGTATATAATGATCGAAGAATCAATAATTCAATTATTTACAGTCTGCAATACTTTGAATTCTATAAATTCTATAAATAAAAAAAATCGTGAAAAACGAAGATGCGTATTTCTGTTGTAAAATAGTATATAATGATCGAAGAATCAATAATTCAATTATTTACAGTCTACAATACTTTGAATTCTATAAATTCTATAAATAAATAAAAATCGTGAAAAACGAAGATGCGTATTTCTGTTGTAAAATAGTATATAATGATCGAAGAATCAATAATTCAATTATTTCCAGTCTACAATACTTTGAATTCTATAAATTCTATAAATAAAAAAAATCGTGAAAAACGAAGTTGCGTATTTCTGTTGTAAAATAGTATATAATGATCGAAGAATCAATAATTCAATGATTTACAGTCTACAATACTTTGAATTCTAGAAATTCTATAAATAAAAAAAATCGTGAAAAACGAAGATGCGTATTTCTGTTGTAAAATGGTATATAATGATCGAAGAATCAATAATTCAATTATTTACAGTCTACAATACTTTGAATTCTATAAATTCTATAAATAAAAAAAATCGTGAAAAACGAAGATGCGTATTTCTGTTGTAAAATAGTATATAATGATCGAAAAATCAATAATTCAATTATTTCCAGTCTACAATACTTTGAATTCTATAAAAATCTTATTTAGAAATCGGTTAACCGGTCTCTGACTGCTATATATATATCATAGGGGCACGAAAGGTTAATTAGTCCCAGATAATGCAACTGATTAGTTGGTGGCGGATGTTTCATGGCGAATCAGATCGTGCGGATCGATTTGGAAAAAGTGAGATAAATGTCGCCACGTTTCTTCAGACATACACGCTCTAGACACATGGCACTCTACGACCTGACGCGACCCTAGAGATCGATTGACAACTCGGCCGTAACAAGTCGTGGTGCATGCTGCAAACAACATTACACTCGAGATAGAAAATCATCATTTTTAAAACATGACATTTCGCCCCGTAGTAAACCCAGGAAAATATATTAATAGAAGTTGAATAAACAAATCGGGTGAATAAGTCATTTATGAAACTTTCACCTAAGTCTCAAGTCACAATGACTCAACTCTAAGTGATAGATAGATATTTATTAGCCGTTCTTGCCCTATGGGCTTAAGAATCGTAAAATCATTCAACAATTATATTTTCTCTTAACATTACTTTGGTAGTTCGTAAATTATTTGGTTTTCTTTCTTACAATTAATGACTAACTCCACGCCCGTTCCATTACATCCTCCCATAACTCCGTTTGTTCTTTCGCTCTCGCGGTTGTTTCGAATAACCTGCAGTATTCGCAAAGTTCAGCCTCTATCGTCCCAACTCTAAGTGTTTATTATTAGCTCAAGATGAGAATTATTTAGAGACAAAATATCTTAATCGCTCTGTCGCAAGCTAAACGTGATTAATTTAATCGTATTTTGTTTTATTTGATTTTCTTATATTAAGTAAAAAATCAGTGCTTATTATTTTTTAGTTTTAATATTCTCACTTAAATAAAAATTAAAATTTTAGCTTTTGTAAGGAAAATATTTCTTCACAACGTTCATGGAAAATCTTGATGGGGTCAAAATGTTGTCGGTCAGTTTTTTTTGTCCTAGATTTTAAAAAAATGGTATCCACTTGTTTTTTAGAAAAAAAAATGGCAATATTTGTAATCAGCAGAAAAATTCCGCTGAAACAAGACCTTAGATTTCTGATATTTAGCATAAAATTTGTTTGTTTGCTTGTTTATTAATTTATTAATTTATTAAGTTATTAATTTATTAAGTTATTAAGTTATTAATTTATTAAGTTATTAATTTATTAATTTATTAATTTATTAATTTATTAATTTATTAATTTATTAATTTATTAATTTATTAATTTATTAATTTATTAAGTTATTAATTTATTAATTTATTAATTTATTAATTTATTAATTTATTTATTAATTTATTTGTTTGTTTGTTTAGTTATTTATTTATTTATTTATTTATTTTACAGTGAACGGGACAAGTACCTTGAAAAAAAAACCATAATAATGATGGCACATTAAAAAAATAATAATAAAAAATAATAAAAAAATTACGTAAATTTTACGATGTAAAATCTAAATTACTGCATATATTTTGTCAAAAATTGCAATAATCAAAGACGGGCTAGTGCTTCACTTGTGTTCCAAATTCCAGCTCAATCGGATTGTAAGGAAGCAAAAAAATGGTTTTTTTTTTTTAATTTACCTTACTCGCTATTCTTGAATCTCATCACCATGTTGGCGTTTCGGACAATCCTTTTTCACCTCGGTTACACGAAACGGCAGTAATTCTATTGATTGGTCCATTCCGCTTGTCCAGGCTTACGCCATTCACGCAAATATTTACAAAGCTGATCTTGACCGTGCAAAATATGATGAAAAATTAGATAGATATAAACGCCGGGTATAACACAGGGTCAAAAGCCAAAGTGTAGGATCATCCTGAGCGGCAGTGGGTCGGCACGACCACGCCACCGAGAAACGCTGCAATATCACGGATTTTTTCACACAGCCAAAACACGCAAAAAAAAAGTAATAACATTATTTTAACCGCTGTTGGTCATGAGATTTCTCTCGGCAATGGAGAGTCCAGATTGCGAGATATTGCAGAACTTTCCTCGCGTCGTGTTTACATCCACTTTCCGATAACACGCTTTCTGCTGCGTTGTACAGTTTTTACCCGTGTGCTTCTTGGGCATTCTTAAGGTGATGTCAAACGTGTATGAATACGAGAGAACGAGACCTAGAACTTAAATACAAGATTAGAACGTTGCTCTGTAAAATTCTTAGACGAAGGGCCAACATTCTTGGCTTATACACAAAAAAAGAAAAAAAAACCGTGGCAGAGAAATTGGAATTACAGTTTTTGTTACCAGTCGAGTAGATTCACAGGCGCCTTCTTCGCTATTGAAACTCAATAGTGCGACATCGGAAACTGGCATGTCAGGGCTCCCTTATTTTTTTTAGGTATTATCCTCTGACTCGTAAGATCTCCGGTTTCTATCCTTTAAAATTAAATATATCATACAGAGATAGTATATTAAGAACCAATTTCCGGTTGATATTATTTTTTTGTCGTAAACTGAACGAGCCAAAATATTTTATTTATCGAAATTCGACATTTTCGATGCAAGAATAATTTTTTTTTGTCGTCAAATTAATTTTGTTTTCATCACATATGAATTAGAAATACCTGTATTACCGATGGAGGAGTATTCACAAAAAAAAATCAGGACTTAGAAAAAATGTTTGTCCCATTTCTTAATTATCCGACGTGAGCGGTATAGAAAAAAATAAATGTTACACTCGGTGAAAATGTCTTATATGTCATAAAAAAAATTCTGAAAAAAATCCACAATGCAGACAATTCTGTTGGGTATAATGTACAAAGAAAATTTGCAGAGCTTAAAGGATTTAGGTGTAAAAAAAATAATTTCGTGAAGAAATTATATTTTTGTACCTAAATTACTTTCCCCTCTAAATATATTTTTTTAATCCAAAGAATTAGAGAACATATTCCTAAACCAGACGAAAACACGTATGTAGCATGGCGGTCTCGCAAAAAAAAAAATGATACGGTTTTTCTGAGTCTTTTTATGTCAGAGTTGACATCAGACTGAACTTGTTTACTATTTTTCCCGTCAACCAAACACGTTTCGCGTAAATAGATGATCAGCAAGTTCATAATTTTCCATGTGCAAGCAATTACCATAATTTTGATAAATATTGTGAATGCAACTTTTTTCATATTCAATGTGTGGAAAACAGAACAGAATTTTTCTAGAAAAAAAAAAAACAAAAACAAAAACAAATGGCAACCCTGTTTATTTATTTATTTATTTATTTTACATTGGATGGGACAAGCCCTTGAAAATTAATACAATGCTGGCAAAAAGGAAACCGGAGTAAATTACATAATGGGATATAAATGAAGATATAACAATACAAATATAAATTAACATAAAAATTAAAAAAAAAACAGCGAAAACAGAGTGGCCACGCAAACTAAACCGGCTCAATTTGCTCAATATAGTTACTCAATGAGCTCACAAAAGTAGACAATGGACGGTTAAAAAAATCAACGAAAGTCGCGGCAACGTTGCCATTTCTGAACATCCGCGAGAGCGGTTCATTTATCCCATAATTAATTTATGATTGGAAAGAGATGCAGACAACTTGGAAAATATGTACATAGGCATATACCGGTTGCCCTTTGATCTCCCTTCCTCTTTCTCTGTCCCTGTGCGTCTCCTCGACCTAAGAACTCGTTGCAGAAGAAAAATACTAGGAGACGTCTGTGCGAGAAGCTAGAGGCGTTTTCTCCGACAAGAGGAGACACAAAGTCGTACCGGTCCGAAACACGATACTCCTGTAGACTTTGGCATTGAGAGCTCGTGAGCTACTACTTCAAGATACAGACCGATGGGCCCATTGTCGTGGTCGCGAAACATCTTTTAGACCAGTTCACTTTTCATTAAGTAGAACTTTACGGTAAGTCTTGCAAGAAATTTACATCCTGAAACAAGGAAATCTACATCAGAGCCGTTTTTTAAACTGTTTTTTTTTCATAAAAATTATAGAAGTTGTTTATTCCCCTAGTGGGTTCGACCACCGTGGTTTCAGGTTGAAATTACCGCAAATTGGGGCCAGGAGTTTTGAACATATAACGCCTTATTATCGGAGACTAGGGTGGCTCAAATTAAATGCGCGCAGAAAATTCTTTCTCGCAGCATTTGTATATGCATTACTTGCGTGTGGGCAGCCGCAATATCTGTTTCAGCGTTTTGTAAAGCCGGTAGTGTGCACTGAACGACAATTGCGGAGGCCACTGAGGAGCTGTGACTTTGTCATTCCGACGTGTCGAACGAGGAGGTATAAAGAATCGTTTGCGGTCGTAGCGAGCTACCTCTGGAACAGCCTCGACTGCGAGATGAGAGCGGGCGAGACTTTGTCGGAATTTAGGCGAGCGTTGTGAAGTAAATTTATAAGCGAGATGTATGAGTAAGGTTGTAGTGTAACCCTAGCGGATCTGAAGAACCGCAAAATAACCGAAGAGTGACTGGTCGTTATGGAACAAAAAATCACTCCAGAATAACCCAGAAGGAACCTAGTGACCGGCGGGTAACCATAAAGTGACCCGTAATGAACTCAATGTTCCGTTTCGGGTTACTATTCGGTTATATGAAGAACTTTCACATAACCGAAAAACAACTTTTAACAAACTGTCGGTTACTTCTGTGTTACTTTAAAGTTTGATTTTGGTTAAAACATTGGTCGCTTTGTAGTTGCAATCGGGTTCTTTTTTGTTCCAAAATAACGGTCGCTTTGTCGGTTATATTGCAGTTGTTTTACGGTAAAACAACTGGAAATGAACCTCATAATGACGGTTACTTGTATGTGACCGTAAAGCAACCAGAAAATGACGGTTGCTAGGATCCGCTAGGGAAGCTTTGTAAGTGTGTGGTATGGGATGTGTGTGAGGATTGCGTAATTTTTGTAGTTTATGTATGATGAATGTGTAGGATGCGTTAGTTGTAAGTTAGTTGTAAGTTATTTTTTTCTTTGGTTGTATACGCTATGCACATGTTATGTAAGCCTGCATGTATTTTTACTGCACAGTGCTCCTAGGGGCTCTGCCCCAGAGTACGCAATAACTTATATCAAACTCAAAAACGACCTGAGGGTTTTTTGCACTTTTTCGCACAGCAATTCACCGCAAAACTACGGTGCGTTTTTTAGTTTTTTGTAACGTCGGTGTTTTTGCTGTTTCGATCACCGCAAAAACGCCGATGGAAATTTCGAGTAATCTCGAAATTTCGTAATGTTTTATAATTGTAAATTGCAGAAAACCGCAAAGGTAACTAAACCCCCTAGGGGCTTTCAGACAGTCCATTTTTCATTAAGTAGAACTTTACCGTAAGTATTGCAAGAGATCCTGAAACGCACATCCTGAAACAAGGAAAACTACATCAGTACTGTTTGTTAATCCGTTTTTTTAATAAAAAATATAGGAGTTGTTTATTGATTAAGGAGGTTCGGTGATGGCGGCAGGGTGGGGATAGGCACTGTTGTGCTGCGCGGTAAGGGGCTGATGTCGTGTGAGCGAGACACACCATGCGAGCCGCGTTAAGCGTAGAGGCGAAAAATTAACGATTTCTCTGTCAATTTCGCGGTGACCTTCAAATTTCAAGCTCGTGCCCTATTCAGGATACTTTTCCGGACGTCTACATATTTTTTTGATTATTCTATCTTGGATTTAGCTCTTACAAAGACGTAAAAAGTTCAATATTCGACTCACTTTTCTTTTCTTTACATGTAAATAGTAGCAACTTTGTTATTTAATATCTCGGAAACTACACGGTGAGTCCCTTAAAAATTTTGCGTACGTGTCCGTTCTCATTACAGCTGTTATAGGATTTTTTTTTACAATTTTATCTTGGATTGGATTTTTTTTACGAACCTCCTTAAAAGAGCCGTGAGTTTTGCGACGATGCCCCATGGAAAATCATAGGCCGCTCGAAAAAATTCGACGCGATTTACTTGTTTTAAGGACTTAGAATATTTTCGATGCCAGCGGACTTAAAAAAAAAATCAAATGGAAGAAACATTATTAATGTTCAAGAACGATGACTTTAACCCTTTTTTTTCTTAACGAATCCTCATAGAATCTTGTTGAATGCATGCTTCAATATTTAGAAGTATCTGACGTCGAGCCTAGTGACAACAAATGTAGTAATGCTAAGGATAAATGAACTTACATTTAAAGAATGACAATTCTTGTGCCACTTTGCTGAGTTATCGCGGGCGCCTCGGGTTATCGTGGCGCTACACGCAGTATTTTCTTGTGGCCAACCATTATGTAGAGTCACTATTATTCGACTTGGATTGATCAAAACATTTCGATCCTTCAATCACACACGAACTGTCCGAGTGCGCTCGTGGTTTATCAACGCACATCGCGAGCCACGAAATTTTCCATCAAAAATAAATTTGTTTCGAGCGAGCGGTGCAGATGAAGCGACGGATCTTTTCCTGGTAAGTGCCGCAAATAACTTCGGGATCTCGACTTTGGCGCCTAATATCGCAGCTCAATGAAGAGACATCGTCGTGTGACGTTACTGCTTCACGCTACTCATGAAAAAATTAAATTATTAATGACATTTATTATCGCTCTAGGGTTTTAATACTCACGAACATGACGAGAAAATTTTCCACTCGTGCTATAATTAATCTCTCAATCTCGTCGTTATTTTAAAGGAACTTTGAGGGTACAACGCGTCTGATTAAACAAGCAGGTTGCGAGTAAATTCAATCACAAATTGTGTTTTACTTTTTATCTCTTTTTGTTTTTTTTTTTTGTTTGCTTCATTTTTATTCCTCGTCGAATATCTTATGAATTAATATGTTACGCCGCACATTGCAGTGACAGCGACTTCCGGGTGCAACTAGAATCATCGGTTTTTTTTTAAACGATTGTATATTTTACGGACATTTCTTGTTCACGTCCAAAATTATTACAGGATTCTTCAAATTGATTTTTAAAATATCCTTTTCGGGAAAATATTTTCCATAATTATGAAGATATAAGGAACTAATAATAAATGAAACACTATATGGTTTCATGGTTCACCAGCAAAAAAAGTAATGATAGGAGACGTTATTTAGGATACAAACACGTGCAAAATTTTTTGCAATGCGCTTAAACTTAAACGGAAACACCTGTACAATTTTGTTCAATAAATAAAATTCAGAAAATATAAATGACGTATTTTTTAAGACTACAACCTTGAATCCCCTGTGAATTCGTTTAGTGTATAATTATTGCCTGCACTTATCGCAATAATTAGCAAAACCCTTGAAGATGCTTTTTTATAAAAGTTTATTGGATAAGAGCCAGATATTCTAACCACTAGACAATATCGGAGTCATGAAAGTATTTTTTTTCTGCCTTACGGGTCAAGAAAGACATAAAACCCGAGAAACACGTTCACTGCAAAGTACGATACATTAATGCATCGAACATTCTATTATCTTTCGTTCGCTCTTCCTCTCTCGATTTACAAACAGTCGACCAATCAATCAATAATATAATACAATACTCACTGACACGGTCTTCGTACACGTTATGTTTTCTTCCTTAAAACGATGTGAAACATGTACGTCAGAGCAAAAAAGATAAAACTAATGGTGCTCACGCCGGCGGAAGGAAAAAATAATGAGAATACGTTTCACATCGTTTTAACACGAGACTATATAGATATTTGCATTTATTGCATTCATTGAGCTATTTTTGCGCACCAATTGCATTGTTATTAATGTAATTCTTCGTCGGAATTGTGTATAAATTTTTTTAAATTTGAGCAAACCTAAGGACGAATTCTACGAACCCTTCAACGCTTAAGTGGGGTAGTTTTGAACCCCAGTGAATAAATTTTTCCATGTTATTCGGGATATTGAAGACTAGTGATGAAAATTTGAGAAATGAACTGGCGCACAAAAAACTGCAATTTAATCTTAAATATAGACATGATATAATAAACGAAAATATAAATATTATAAACAATTGAAGAAATATATGGGGCGTTCTACGTTATTTTAGACACTTTTTTTTTAACTTCTCAAATACTTTCCAACATGAACTGATGAAGTTTGAACTGAATTTTGACTTCGCATTTAAACAAGACGAAAAAAAATCTTTTCTTTAGTAAAATTAGAATAATAATTACTTTTCTGGAATATATTGACATACCCTTAAAATTTGGTAAGTTAAATTAACAAAAAATAAGAAAATCTTCTGAACTCAACTCAAAATCGCTTTTGAGATGACAAAATTCGTACGAAGCATAACGCGATGATTTAACCCCTTTTAAACGTTGAAGGGTTGAATTTCTAATGCATCAGCTTTCATTGTATCGATCAATAATATTACCTAGATGTTGAAAAACTCAATACCAATAAATTATAGTCTCAAATTCCTTAAATTAAATTCTGAAAACTGAAAAAGGCAGGTGAAAATCGAATAATTTGCCAAAACAATTAATTTACGTAATAGTACGAAAAAAAAACATATATTTATAGAGAAAACATTGGAAATACGTTAATACAATTTGTAGATTGGGATTTTATCTAAGCTCTGAAATATCTCCAACTCCTTAAGTTGCGAGACGATACGTCAGAGATTTTTAAATCCATTAATTACACTTTTTTATATATTTTTAATGCTTTCAAGATTTTCCGCAGTTTTTGCGAGTTGGACGAAATACAAACAACAGTTTGCGTGAAAATAGCTGAACGAATGTAAAACGTTGAGACATATCTCTACAGTTTCTTCTTGACGTTTCACAATACACTTATTCAAGCTTAATACCAAATATAAATAGAAACCACCGTCACCTATAAAGTAGATACTAAACGGTGCGAGAGTTTGTCGTCGAAGACACTGCTTATTTAGCGGTGCCATTTCTCGTCGTTGCGTTCGCGCTTTTATCGTTTTCGATTTTCTTTCTCTTTTCAATTTGCGCATATTTCTCGTTTATTCGTTTGCGTGTATATTTATATGTATATCGGTCCGTTTTAATCCAATCGAGCTAAGCAGTTTTTTCCACCTAACTCAAAGGATCTCGCTCGATTCGTAGTCGTTCGAATACGCGTTCGATTAATACGAAATTTACGCGATCCGTGTCGCATTTATCGATTGTTTTATTTCTCAACAATATCAGAAATCACTCTTTTTCCGATACGGTGAATTTTTTTTTTTTTTTTCTCTCAACCCTAAATCATATTCCGTGTTTCACTCTTGTGAAATATTGCCTAGCTAATGTCGAAAGGTCGTAAGAGTAGTTTTTACTCATCTTTTTGGATTTTTCTTTTTGTACAGGATTAATCTCAAAAACATAAAATTTGAAGAAAAAAAAAGTGAAGGCCATTGGAAAGTCGTAAAAATAAAGGCTCTTTTTTTTTCATTTACTTCTTTCGCTCGCTGAGATTGTCCCTATTTTTTAGACGTTTTTTTGCTGTGGAGGGTCGGTCGGTAGATTAAACCAAAGATGGTCGGTTTTTTTTGTCGATCGATGCTTACTTTAAGTAAATTTAAAAATGCAGAGAAATATAACGTCCAGATGCTGGCGAAAAAAGATTGACACTCATAGGAACATAATTCGTCAGATAAATTTAACTTCTTTATTTCCGGATATTTAAGGAGAATTTAAGGCCAATGAATTCGATAACATTATTTAAAGACGCACATGTACATAACAAAAGTTTTATGAAATCTGAATTTGCAGACTTCGTGATAAGAAAAATAATTGGATAATTCTCGTGATTTCGTCTATGAAGATAAAGATTAAAGAATTTGAGGTACTTGAAATAGGCAAATTGTTGTAAATCGATATTTTTTCGCACAGCAAATGAAATTCGCAGAATTTTGCAATACATTTATATTTAAGAGAAATATAAATCCAGACATGGATAAAATGTGAATAAAAAGGTATTCAAAATATATATATTTTTATAAAGATATATTTTCGCACATACTTTTTTCCGCGTGGATCCTCAACCTCCTTAAAGAATTTCGAAACACTATAACAATACTTACTATGAATAGACTTCAAAATAATCTAGAAAAAAAATTGCCTTCGTTCCGTTTAATTTCATGAAAACATATGCCAAAGAAAATATTGGTCATCGCCTTTAAAAAGTTCAGCAAAACAAAAATATTATTAATAACATAAACTTTTGATGGTTTTTTTTAATTCACTCAAAAATTAATAACGATACAGACGAATGTTTTGAAAATTGGACATGTGATTCCTGAAAGTATAACTTTTCAAACAGTAGACATTTCCAAAAGATGACACCATTAATTCTGTTTATTTCAAACGATCAAAAAAATTCACTATTTTGCCAATATTAAATCTCTTAACTCGGAGAATTAATATCTTTAAAACGGTATATACAATCTTATGAAAATTCTGCACTTTAATGAGAAAACTAATGATAAACATGACGACGAAATTTCAAAATGACATCATTTTGATATAGCAAAAATCTTCTGTTTATTACACACGATCCAAAAAAGCACTATTTTGCAGGTGCTAATGTTAAATATCTTAGAGAATTAATATCTTTAAAAAGGTGTAGACAATCTTTTGGAAATTCTGCAGTTTAATGAGAAGACTTACAATGAACGTGATGACCAAATTTCAAAGTGCTGACATCACTTTGAGATAACATTAAGCCTACTTAAAGAAACAGGTGTTTCGACCGACCCTCGAGAATGAGTGAATTTTATAATGGAATGAGATCGTACCGTGACCTAGGACAGAGCACTGCAAGCTCTTGGCCTCTGACAACAGCATAGACGACACAATCTAGCCGCAGGGCCTGGCTCTTCCGATCACCGTTCTTCGCCACCTTCGCCACCGCCGCCGGTTTCCTGTTGCGGCCTTACGATTTGATAGGTGATGAGGTACTCCGGATATGCCTGTTCGCCACGATAAACAACGTATTCGGGAAAAGCGAGGCCACCCTGGGACGGTCTGCCCATAACGCTGTGATGACCAGGTGGTGCATGCGCCATTTTCATCGCCGAAAATTGAAGAAAAGACTTTCCCAACGTCACTCGACAGAGCAATAAATGCCTGCAATTAAACATAAATAAATGTTACATCTCTGGCGCTAAGAAGAGGTGATTATAACTTTAATTTTAATTTATATAATTTTTTTCGCACGTACCTGTGACAAATATAACAACTGCGATCCTTGTGAGCCGGACATCCTGTACCACCACAAATGCCGTAAACGTACTGATTGCTCTTGCTGCTGTGCTCCGCAAAATAAATTCCCGCGCCAAACATACCGCCTATGTACGCGTGCCTTTCGTCGAAACCTTTTTGCACAATCGCGTTTATAAACGAACTGCCATGAAAGAGCATTCTCTCGTTCGCCTGGGGCGATGTCGGACTAGGATTCGTTCGTGGAACGCTGCTCGGCGAAGCTGGACCAGCGGCTCCTACTTCCTCCGCGACTTCTTGTCTTCTGTGCGCGTATCGTTCCCACAATTTTCGATTTTGCACTTTTTGTATCTGTACACAAAATATAAGCAAAGTTTGTAAGTAAATAAATGTTCTTTACTTCAATATTTTGTGTTTTCATAGCTTTTTTATAAGTGATTTTCCAGATCCGACTTTCGGTCCCAAAATTCAATCTAAATTTTTTTTCTTCAAGATATCGTAATTTTGGCCTTCACTATCGTTCTCGAGTCGCATATACTACCTCAGAAATTACCAGTTAGATGCTTTTTTACGATGATTTAAAAAAGAGTGACTTTTTTCCGTTCCTGATTTCAGAATTCACAGATCCAGTCGGAAAATTCAACCTAAATTTTTTTTCTTCAAGATATCGTAATTTTGGCTTTCACTATAATTCTCAAGACGCATATTCTACCTCAGAAAGTACCGGTTAGATGTCTTTTTACAAATCATTTTTATGATTTTAAACAATGATACAAAATAGAACCTTGGACATTGCTTTCTCATTATTTTTCGTTTTTTAAAAAGCAAAGAAAGTACGTTTATCAATTTGGGCTTCCTCATAGTAGAAGCTTTGTAAAAAGCGAATAATAATGAGGAAGCAAAGTGTAAGATTCTACTTAGCATCGTTTCTCTTATATCTCTTATTTCTTTTATTTCTCTTCAGATTAAAAACCCAGTGAAGCTTATTTTGTAAACCAAATATTTTTCTCACCCTGACGATGTTGTAACGTGCAAAAATGCCTCCGGAGTGTCCATTATCACGGTGTTCGCGAATAGTGCTCTGCATTTCTTCTTCGACAGCCAAGAATTCCTTGTCCTCGGTGAGAAGATCAACGAGTAGCGTTCCCGGATTTATCGATGGTTGCCATATCGATCCGGCGGCTGAACTCAATAATTTATCCATTCCTTTGATGAGTTTGTGCCGATATCCATAAGCCGAAACGCCGACTTGTTTCAGGTCCTCGTGTCCCATTTCCGCGAGTATATCGAGCGTTATTTGTTCGCGCTCGAAGAGTTCGAGAAGATGCTCGAGTCCGAGACTCTGAAGGAAAGTCGCGACGTTCGTGATGTTGGAACAATTTCGATCCTCACAACCATCCTTTGTTTCGCGGTCCGAACAAGGCTCCATTGCTGGCATTGGACTCAAACACGTCGTGGGACGCGCAAGAGGAACGCACAACGTCATTGCTGCACCGGATGGCATTATTACCGTCTCTTGCGTTAATGACGGCGGTGGTGTCACCGGAACTACGTTTAAAAAAATCAATATATTATTAAGCATCATTCAATTTCAGTAGTTTTGAATTATTATTATTTTATAATAATTCGTAGTTTTTAATTATTATAATTTTACAATAATATATGATTTAGCATCATTCAATTTCAGTAGTTTTGAATTATTATCATTTTATAATAATTCGTAGTTTTTAATTATTATAATTTTATAATAATATATGATTTAGCATCATTCAATTTCAGTAGTTTTGAATTATTATCATTTTATAATAATTCGTAGTTTTTAATTATTATAATTTTACAATAATATATGATTTAGCATCATTCAATTTCAGTAGTTTTGAATTATTATCATTTTATAATAATTCGTAGTTTTTAATTATTATAATTTTACAATAATATATGATTTAGCATCATTCAATTTCCGTAGTTTTTAATTATTCTTATCATCTAATAATAATCCGTAGTTTTGAATTATTATAATTTTATAATAATATATGATTTAGCATCATTCAATTTCCATAGTTTTCAATTATTATTATAATTTTATAATTCCCGTACATATAATATTTTATAAACGAATAACAAATTTTTATTTTCTCGTTAATATTTCTTTTTTATTTTCATAATTCTCGTGAAATAAAATTATTTCGACACTGTAACGATTCCGAATAATATTAATAATAACGCTATAAAGAACTTTTACTTCGTAAGAGCACATCTTTGGCTTCCAGACGAGCCTAGAGGCCCAAGACAATGCATCTAGAGCTATGCTCATCGTTATTACCGTTCCGACTCTTAAGGAGGTTGGAGCGCTCCACACTTTTCAAATATTTGCTAAATTTTTAAAAGCGTTTCTACAATTTCAGATGGTTTAATAATCTGTTCCAAGGTGTTAATCACATAGCAGCATTAGTTCTTGATATTCAAATACATTCACAGCTGTGATATCAACAGTAAATCGATTAATATCTGCAAATTTCCGATGTTATGATTTTTCATCCAGTTTTTTAAAAGGCTAAACCGTAATATTAGTCCGATTATGACGACCAATAGCTCATTTTGTTTACTAAAAAATATTCTATCGATTGGCCGTCTATTTTTTAAAATCGTATTAGTAATTCAAAAGATACAACTGTTTGTTTATCCTATAATAACCTAACATCAAGTATACAAATAGCTGTAACTTTTGAACGCCTGATACTGTAGAAAATCCGGACGGTCAATCGATTAAGGATCTTCCACTGATTAAAATGAGCTATGTTTCGTCATAATCGGACTGATATTACGGTTTACCCTTTTAAAAAACTGGATGAAAAATAATATCTGCAAATTTCCGATGTTATGATTTTTCATCCAGTTTTTTAAAAGGCTAAACCGTAATATTAGCCCGATTATGACGACCAATAGCTCATTTTGTTTACTAAAAAATATTCTATCGATTGGCCGTCTATTTTTTAAAATCGTATTAGTAGTTCAAAAGATACAACTGTTTGTTTATCCTATCATAACCTAACATCAAGTATACAAATAGCTGTAACTTTTGAACGCCTGATACTATAGAAAATCCGGACGGCCAATCGATTAAGGATCTTCCACTGATCAAAATGAGCTATGTTTCGTCATAATCGGACTGATATTACGGTTTACCCTTTTAAAAAACTGGATGAAAAAACATAACATCGGAAATTTGCAGATATTGATCGATTTACTGTTGATATCACAGCTGCAAATGTATTCGAATATCAAGAACTAATGCTGCTATGTGATTAACACCTTGGAACAGATTATTAAACCATCTGAAATTGTAGAAACGCTTTTAAAAATGTAGCACTGATTTTACTAGTGTGGAGCGCTTCAACCTCCTTAAACTGTAACGTTCGCTCCTCCAACAATTATCACCCACGATATATGCACATTTATATCGATAGACAATAGTATTCATTTAATAATCCTTTCCACGCCGTCACAACACTATTTTTTTTGTTGAAAACCTGATACATTTTTTCGTATAAAGACAAGTTTTTTTTCTTTGTATACAGCATTTTTTCTGCTATGAAGTAGCTGCTATTTCATTAATGAAAAAATAAATAAAAAAGTGTACCTGAAACTATACTGGGTGGTCGACTTCCGGCTCCACTTCCTGCGCTACCGCTGACAAGTCCACTAGCTCCTGGTGGAACCGAAGGTACGACTTGTTGCGAAGCCATAGCATCCTGCAGCAGACATCTAACGTCATCGGCGCTGGCAAGATCCACAGGACTTTGTCCCTCCTGATTTTTCAGGAAAGGATCGGCGCCATGTGCGAGAAGAAGAGCGCAAAGTTGCGTGCGTCCTTTTTGCGCGGCTTCGTGCAAAGGCGTGAATCCCCATTTGTCAGTGGCATTTACAACTGTGTTGTATTTAATAAGCAACGCAGCGATGTCTAAATGACCATAACTCGAGGCATTGTGGAGCGGTATGAGTCCTCCCTTGTCTTGCGCGTTCACATCCGCGCCTCGTTCCAAAAGAAACTCGGCCACTTCTAGATTGTTGTAACCCGCTGTACAAATTTAATTAGTCACTCGTAATTAATGAAATCCTTACATAAGATAATTCAATAAAAATAAAAATCTATCTACTCAAATAAGGTATTTAATTAATTTAAAAAAAAATTAGTAAAATAATAATCATACGCATATTATAATCGAAAGACTTCCAAATTCGAAATATATCGAACCCAAAATACATCAAATACAGTGAAAATCAAAACTGAAATTTTTATGCAGTTTATAAAAATGACTGACACTTTTTTAAATAATTTTTTTTGATAATTTTATATTTTAATAATAATAATAATAATACTAATAATAATTTTTTTTAAATTTTAATAATAAAAATAGTAATCGACATTTCTCGAAAAAAAATGACAATAATTTGAAAAGTTAGCAATAATTAAAAAAATTATAGAAAACATAAAAAATGCAACCCGCAGGTTGTAACCCGCTGTGCAAATTTAATTAGTCACTCGTAATTAATGAAATCCTTACATAAGATAATTCAATAAAAATTAAAAATCTCTCTACTCAAATAAGGTATTTAATTAATTTAAAAAAAAATTAGTAAAATAATAATCATACGCATATTATAGTCGAAAGATTTTCAAATTCGAAATATATCGAAACCAAAATACATCAAATGCAGTGAAAATCAAAACTGAAATTTTTATGCAGTTTATAAAAATGACTGACACTTTTTTAAATAATTTTTTTTGATAATTTTATATTTTAATAATAATAATAATAATACTAATAATAATTTTTTTTAAATTTTAATAATAAAAATAGTAATCGACATTTCTCGAAAAAAAATGACAATAATTTGAAAAGTTAGCAATAATTAAAAAAATTATAGAAAACATAAAAAATGCAACCCGCAGGTTGTAACCCGCTGTGCAAATTTAATTAGTCACTCGTAATTAATGAAATCCTTACATAAGATAATTCAATAAAAATTAAAAATCTCTCTACTCAAATAAGGTATTTAATTAATTTAAAAAAAAATTAGTAAAATAATAATCATACGCATATTATAGTCGAAAGATTTTCAAATTCGAAATATATCGAAACCAAAATACATCAAATACAGTGAAAATCAAAACTGAAATTTTTATGCAGTTTATAAAATTGACTGACACTTTTTAAAATAATTTTTTTAAAAATAATTTTATATTTTATTATTAAAATATATTATATTTGATAATTTGATAATTTTAATAATAATAAAAATAATAATAATACTCATAATAATTTAAAAAATGATTTTTAATAATAAAAATAGTAATCGACATTTCTCGAAAAAAAAAATAATAATAATAATTTGAAAAGTTACCAATATTTTTTAAAAAATATAGAAAACATAAAAAAATTTTAATAATAAAAATATTAATCGACATTTCTCGAAAAAAAAATGACAATAATTTGAAAAGTTAGCAATAATTAAAAAAATTATAGAAAACATAAAAAAAATTTAATAATAAAAATATTAATCGACATTTCTCGAAAAAAAAAAAAATAATAATTTGAAAAGTTAGCAATAATTAAAAAAAAATAGAAAACATAAAAAAAATTTAATAATAAAAATAGTAATCGACATTTCTCGAAAAAAATGACAATAATTTGAAAAGTTAGCAATATTAAGAAAAATAATATTATAGAAAACATTAAAAAATGCATAAACGTACCAGCTAAATGCAATGGTGTGCTGTTACGTCCCTGAGCGTCTCTGCAGTTGATGTTGTCCTGTGTTATGAGCCTTTGGACCCTCGCCAAATTGCCCTTTTTTGCGGCATCGAGTAACGCGCTATTGCCACGAAGAAGGTCAGCGACGTCTTGATCGCCTTCTCTAACAAGATCTAAGGGCGTCGCTCCGTCGCGATTTTTCTTCGTCGCATCCGCCCCGTGTCTCAGCAATAGCCTTACTATCTCGCATTTTCCCTTAGCCGCTGCCTCATGAAGAGGCGTGAATTTCCAAAGGTCTGCGACATTTACCGAGGCACCGTGCTTCACCAGAAGTTCGGTCACTTCATAGTGACCGTAGGAACAGGCATTGTGAAGAGGCACCAAACCACTTCAATAAAACAACACCCAAATAATCATTAATTGGGTTTTTCTAACATAATTTTTTTGTTAATTCTAAAGTTTGCATGTTTTAAATAAAAATCCTTTATTCATTTTTTCTATATTAACAAAAATATAGACGCAAAGTCGCTGCAGTGTTTTAATTTTTTAGGGGCGATATTTGCTAGATTTTTTAAATCTACATTTTCTTTCTATGCTAAGAAACAAAAGAATGATGACAAAAATTAGACATACTGCAACTCCCTTATTTGATATCTTCAGGGTTATATATTTGGTTGTAAATCTCTAATTCTTCTAGAAATATAGTCGATGATATAATTGGCTTTATGATTACGTTTGCATAAAATTAACATGTGGCGATTATAATATGATGTTTAAGCTTTTGAATAGCTGCAAAAAATATTAATTTTCAGTTCAATTTCATGGTAATCTTCTTGAAAAAATGGAGAAAAAGAGTTAGTGCATTGAGAAAATAATGGAGGGCTGTACTCTTTCATTTTTTCCGCATTATTTCTCAAGGCTTGATTGAAAATGAGATTTCTTTTCCGATGTATAAAAGTTCACGTATAATTTTATAAAAATTGCAGGTTATTTTTACGTAATCATTACTGCAAAACGAATTGTACTTTAAACTTTATTTCTTAAAGTAATCGGACTTTACAACCAGTGATGTAAAGCCGAAAGGTGGCCGTCACGAGTGTTAAAATAACGAACATGACAATAATGACCAAAATCCAAAAAATAAGGTGCGTATGAACACATCGTGACAGAAAAAATGGCAAAAAATAGCGTGACCGTTATTTTACATCTATATATAGATGCACGTCATGGTGGTCATGTGACATTACATGAATGAAAAGACTGACTGCTAATATACCTTTGTTAATTTGAGGAATAAAAGTCCTTTACACTTTTTGTCTACGAACAATACTTCGAGAACTAATGATTTGTTAAGTAGAGCAGTTTTGGTCGAACTACAACTTGAAAAAATTTATTGCTCCGAATGTATGGGTCGTGGAGTAAAATTGTATGGGACCTTTTCGACTTAAAATTGGCCATAGAACCTGAAAAAAAATATTCTAAGAGGAAAAAACTAAAAATAATTTAGATTGTTATAAACTTTTGTTTATAACATATCGAAGGAGCGGTTTTGCAAACTGTCACCTCACATATTCGTACTTGGCAAAAGGAATACTAGAGAATGGCATAAAGTTGTTACGCCGACTACAATTATCCGTCGCGTAAGAAATGATGAGAGGAAACCGTTGCGCGACTCTTCATTAATCATTATTTTTGGTTCTGCTCGTATTCGCATATTTTTTTTCATATTCCTCGGTTCAGTTGGCGAAATAAAGTCCTTTACAATTTTTGTCTACGACCAGTATTTTCGGAGCTACTAATTTGTTAAGAGCAATTTTGGTCTAATTGCAACTTTCAACAATTTATTGCTCCGGATCTATGGATCGTAGAGTAAAATTGTATGGGACCTTTTCGACTCAAAATCGACAAAACTATACAAAAAAAAATATCCGAGTTGAAAAAAAACAACAATTTATATTGTTAATAAACAATTGCGATTAATAATTAAACGAACGGGTTTTCCGCAAAACACCTTATATATTCGGGTTCAGGAGGTCAAAATCTATCGTATGCAACAAAAATATTTCGCGGACCTCGATTGGCACACAGAACGCCCCCTGGCGTCTAGACTATTAGAAAAATCAGCAAAATTGAACGTCACGTGACGGTCATAATGACGCGTCACTGACAGAAGTCGAAAATGACGGTCATTTTACATCTGTATTTACAACACTGCTTGGGGTTTTGAGATATTTTTATAAGTAAAATTATTAATGATGATGAAATTTTACCCTTTATCCTTGGCATGGACGTCAGCTCCGTGAGCCAGGAGATATTCCACGACAAGCACACGATTGTAACCCGCTGCAAAGTGCAGCGGCGTTGAGTGCCTGCCGTCCAAATCGCGACAATTTACCGCGTGTGGATTAGCTTGAAGAATTCTCTCGACAGCTGTGAGGTCGCCAGATTTACTGGCTTCGAGGAGCTGGACTTCAGCATCCTCTGTACCACCTGGAGGGTCTGAGAACAAATAGAAATTTAAGAATTCAAATTCATGTAAAAAAATCGTTAATAAGATCTTCAAGTGTGTACTTAATTTTTTTTCTAAATGGTTTATCGACATTTTTACGGATCCATTCACCAAAAAAGACAAAAAAAATATAACATCTATTGCATAAATAAAATATAAAGGAAATATATATTTCAATTAATATAAAAAACGTATTTATATCAATTAAAAAATAAAGAATCGATCTATAAATCCGAAAGAATCACGGATAGTTAATTGCAAAATTACCTTGTAAAATTTTGAGTACGTTCTCCGTTGCTACTTGCGCAGCTGTGTATCCTTGCAAAGAGACTATTGTTGGATCTACATTGTACGAAAGTAATATCCTGCAGGCCTGGACGTTATCCTCCCTGGCACACCTGAAATTCAATCATTAATCCGAAATTATTTAGTGACGTATTTTGTAAACAGTCGATTTTAAGGGGATGCTGGAGTAGATTTTTTTACCGACTTTGGTCGGTAAAAATAGGCGATTTCGTAGTTTACACTATTCATCGAAAATATGCTACAAATATACTTCAAATTTTGCAGGGATGTAATAAAAACATTCATGCTTGGGTGTCCGGTTGAATTACTGTTCAAAACATACAAGAAATGTAAGAAATTGTATATTACTGAACCTCTCAAAAAACAATATGGCCGCTCGAAATGTCAACAGGTCCTTTGAGGTAAGATACAAACGTTTCTGGAACTCAGATGTGTTAAATCAGACCGGACACCCATTCTTTCATTATTCCTGAACCTTTAAAAACCGTCGGAATGTCGATTACACAAACCAAATCCACGAATAGTGTATACTACGATTGCAAAGACTGTTTGCTTTTCGCACAGGTTCAGAGCTGGTAAAGAGCATGAATATAGTTCCGTTATTAGGAGACAGGTGGCGCTGTTTACTTTTGGCAAAAGCTCCGAGCCTCTGCAATGCGACCGTAGTATACACTATATATGGATTTGGCTTGTGTAGTTAACATTCTGATGGTTTTCGAATATTTAGAAATCATCACAGAATTGACGTCCGGTCTGATTTTACATATCTAATTTCTAGAAACAATTATATCGCACAGCAAAGGTCTGTTGACATATGGTGTGCGGCCATTTTGCTTTCGGTATTTTTTGCCAAAAGTAAGCATACTGCTCGACGCCACCTGTGTCCTAATCGGGAAACTTACCGACCAAAGTCGGTATCAAAATCTACTCCAGCATCCCCTTAATAGAGTCGTAATGAATTGATGGTAAGATGATTATAGCTCGGTCAAATACCCAAGATATTCGATGAAGAAAAGAGAAATTCTTTTTCTCGTTTCGAACAATATTTCGGATCCTCTTCAGAAATTTTATTCGCACTGACCGTCACAAGAAAGAAAAAAAATGTCTAAACCAAAATTCCTAAATGAAAAATTTTTTCAGATTTTTAATTCATCCATTTAGGAAATTTATATTTTTTTTGTTATTCATATAACTTCGATGGAGTAAATCTGACAAAAAAATCACAAATACAAAAAAATGTTGTTTTTCACTTAACTTTGTATTGCAATA
The DNA here is from genome assembly GCA_963970395.1 of Ephialtes manifestator. NCBI lineage: Eukaryota > Metazoa > Arthropoda > Insecta > Hymenoptera > Ichneumonidae > Ephialtes > Ephialtes manifestator. Next base: position 26,633,197 of record OZ019982.1, on the reverse strand, counting down.
TGTCTCATATTTTTGTTCGTATTGCAAAAGCTATTCACAGGCAAAAAAAATGTTAAACTTTTTTTTTTACTCATTCGGACACCTTCGATGTCACTGCCAATTTTATACAAGCTACAGGGATATGTCAAAAACATACAAAAAAATTGGCATAGTGGGCATCGACTATTTGAAGGAGAAAAAAATATTTTCCAAAATATTCGATCCAATAAATGGCTATACGCACGAATAACTGTATGTAAACCCTGAAGGCCGTGTCGTCGTTACGCGTCAAGTAGCTCAGTGGATCGACTATTTGAAGGAATAACAAAAAATAAGTGAAATAAAAAAATATATAAAAATAAAAAAACAATTAAATAAATTTAATTAATTTTCTTTCTTTTTTTAATCCTTCAAGTAGTCGATGCCCACTATACCAATTTTTTGTAGGTTCTATACATGTCCCTACAGCTTAAAAAAAATTGAAAGTAATATCGAAGGTGTCCGAATGAATGAAAAAAATTGTTTAACATTTTTTTTGCTGAATATCACTTTTGCAACACGAATAAAAATATGAGACCTATTGTATTACAAAGTTGAGTAAAAAACAACATTTTTTTGTATATGTATTTTTTTTCTCAGACTTACTCCATCGAAGTTATATGAATAATTAAAAAAAAATACATTTCCCAAATGGATTGTTTTAAAAATCTGAAAAAATTCACAAAAAGTGCATTCAAATGGTACTAAAATGTGTCCAATTATGGGATAGATCTGAGGGTCGAAAAAAAAAGTGGCTGAATTGACAGAGAATCATATATTAATTGCCTCATATATTAATTATGCTAATTTAATAATTCGTTACTTTTGTCCATTTTACGAATCGTAGATTTTTATCTGGTCTACATTTTTAATGTACACAATTACAGATGATTTTGTGTAAGTTTTCATAGGTTTATGTTATATTAATTATGTTTGTTACCGTAGAATATTTATTAGTGAAATATTTAAAAAAAATATTGATTATGAATTGACATGATTGAACAATTTAATAAAAATTCGTACCTGTGCAGCGCAGTTTGTCCCAATCCATCGAGTGCATTAACCTTGGCATTGTGTCTGAGCAAAACGTCCATCGCGTCGTAATAGGAATGATCGGTGGCGACGTGAAGTGGCGTGAGAAAGTCTTTGTTCTTCTCGTTGAGAGCGGCGTTTTTGCGAATTAACGCCTCGACAATTTGCTTTCTTTTGGGATAAGGCGACGCCACGGCGCAATGAAGTGGTGTATCACCCGTGTACGGATGTTTGAAATTCACAACCTCCTGGGACAAGTATTTCTTCAATTTGGCTGGATCCGCCTGCCTGCAGGCGTCTAATAGGCAGTGTCCTTTGTATTCGTCTGCAAACGCGCGACAATACATTTCGAATTAACGAAATGTAGCGTTTACGAGCAACGCCATAGTCTATCTATCTATTTTATTCCCTTTACTTATAAACAAAGCTCAATTTCTACATTTCTTTTTGCAAAAAAAAAAAAAATGTATCTATTATCATAAAATAAATGTCTCAATTATTGCACTGCATGAATAATTTGTTTATATTTGTAATTAGCAGGATTTTTAATTATTATCTTGAAGTGGGATTAAAAAAATTAAAGCAGATAAAAAAAACTCTGTCATCCACTGAATTTTTGTTTCGTCGCCTTTTAGTTTAATTAGCAATTCCAAATTGTTAAAATTGCTTGTCTCTAATTATAATAGTCGGCGTAAAAGTCCAACAAAACTATACAACTTATTTATATTTAACTTTTATTTTATTTATAAATATATATATATATATATATAAAATAAAAGTTAAATATTATTAAATATTTTTTTTATTATATATATATATATATATGTATATATATTTAATATTTAATAATATTTAACTTTTATTTTATATATATATATATTTATAAATAAAATAAAAGTTAAATATAAATAAGTTGTATATTTATAATTAGCAGGATTTTTAATTATTATTTTGAAGGGGATTAAAAAAATTAAAGCAGCTAAAAAAAACTCTGTCATCCACTGAATTTTTGTCTCGTCGCCTTTTAGCTGAATTAGCAATTCTAAATTGTTAAAATTGCTTGTCTCTAATTATAATAGTCGGCGTAAAAGTCCAACAAAACTATACAACTTATTTATATTTAACTTTTATTTTATTTATAAATATATATATATATATAAAATAAAAGTTAAATATTATTTAATATTAAATATATATATATATATTCGTTTTTAATTTTGAATTATGAAATAAATTTCATTGTGTTTTCTAATCCGATATTATAATTTTTATTTCTCAAGCAAACATAGTGTATTTTTATTAAATTTGAGTTGTTACTCACAAGCAAGCCTTTCCTGAAGCTCGAGAGTAGGCGCAACGTCGATAGCGCTTTTGCTATGGCAGTTTAGTTGGGTCGGATCGGCTCCCTCGCTCAAAAGCAACGAGCAAACCTCCGCTCGAGCTTTACTCGCACCCTCGTGAAGAGGCGTGAAAGCCCAAAGATCGCTGGCGTTCACTGCAGCACCGTGCTTAAGCAGTGCCTCAGTAACTTCGAAGTGACCGTACGAACAGGCGTTGTGGAGGGGTACGAGGCCTCTGTGTTAATAAACAAAAAGAAAAAACTTTTTTTATAATCAAATTATTGTTTTTTTTTTTTCGTTTTTATTTATTGTATTTTTTTTTAATTAAAAAAAAACACCAATTAATTTGATTTGATTGTTGCGCAATGCAGATTTTATTGAAAATACGAAACTGACTGTAAAATGTTTAAAAAATTCATAAATTTTCTGTGAGACGTTTTTTCTGTAGAGTAAAAAGAAAAACTTTGTTTCAGGGTTCAAAAGAATATAGATTTGAGTAAATAAACAAGTTAGATATTTGGAAATCAATATCAGCAATAGAAAATTAATTGAAGAATTTTTTTTACGTCACTGCGGCACGGAAAGTGAGGATTTCCGTGCGTTTCGCGCAGAAAAAAGAAAATTTTTTTTTTGTAATCAAATTATTGTACTCAATTAGTGTTTTTTTTTCGTTTTTATTTATTGTATTTTTTTTATAATTTAAAAAAAAACACCAATTAATTTGATTTCATTGTTACGCAATGTAAATTTTATTGAAAATACGAAACTGACTGTAAAATGTTAAAAAATTCATAAATTTTCTGTGAGACGTTTTTTCTGTAGAGTAAAAAGAAAAACTTTGTTTTAGGGTTCAAAAGAATATAGATTTGAGTAAATAAACAAGTTCGATATTTGGAAATCAATATCAGCAATTGAAAATGAATTGAAGAATTTTTTTTACGTCACTGCGGGACGGAAAGTGAGGATTTGCATGCGTTTTGCGCACGAAAAACTCTTTCTTTGCCTTGTAACGTAACCTCGTATGCAATACTCGGGAGGGAAACATTTTCTCAGCCTTCGGCTCGTGCTACAAACTCACACTGGCGAGAAATGTGTTTTCCCTCCCTTGGGACGCAATATACTATTTTTTTTACCCTTTGTCTTTGGCGTGGACGTCCGCCCCGTTCTGAAGCAATATTTGCACTACCCTAGAACGATTGTATCCCGCAGCTAAATGCAAAGGCGTCGATCTACGTCCGTCGCTCGCGTGGCAGTTTACGTTTAGCGGATTGAGCAGTTGCAGAAGCCTTTCCTCGTTGCCCGATCTCGCGGCTTCGAGCAATTCGTCCTTTCTGTATTCGCCGGTCAACACGGGTTTCGTTGCAGCGTCCGCGAGTTCCAGCGCAGTCTTTCCCTCTGTATTACGGATGTTCGGGTCCGCCCCATGCTGAAGAAGTGCGATGCACACGTCTATCTTTCCCTAATATTAACAATATTAACAAGAATTTAATCACACAATTGTTTACACTATAATCGTTATAAAGCAAATTTATTAACTTTTTTTTATAAATTGACTTTTATAGGAAAATGAACCATTGACCGGAAGATTATATTTTAATTTGCTTAAGGTAGTTCTGTCGCTTCACGCTCACTTCGCATAAGTTTCCGAAAAATGAGAGCGAATTGCAAACACTTCTCGATGATATAAAAATCTGTAAAAAATCATGCATATTAAAGATGCTGAAGACATTAATTCGGCATAATAATAATTCCAAAATGTTATTAACAAATTGATGAAAAATAAAATTGTTTAACAAATTTTCCGACAACTTAATTTTTTTGATTCGGTGAAAATGATTTGTTCATTTTTCTGAGTACGTATGAATTTTTTCCAATTTTTTTCTTTGCTTTGAATTTTTCGATTTTTTACATGGAAAAAATCACAAAATTCAAAGCAAAGAAAAAAATTTGAAAAAATTCATACGTATTCAGAAAAATGAACGAATCATTTTCATTGAAACAAAAAAATTAGGTTGTCGGAAGATTTGTTGAACATTTTTATTTTTCATCAATTTGTTAATCACATTTTGGAATTATTATTATGTCGAAATAATGTCTTAAGTATCTTAAATATGCATGATTTTTTTCAGATTTTTATATCATCGAGAAGTGTTTGCAATTCGCTCTCATTTTTCGGAAACTTATGCGAAGTGAGTATGAAGCGACAGAACTACCTTAATAATAGCAACCAGAATTTTATTTCACAAATATTTACATTATAATTGTTGTAGAGCAAATTTATTAACTTTATTTTACAAATTGACTTTTATAGTAAAATGAACCATTGACCGGAAGATTATATTTTAATTTGCTTAATAATAGCAACCAGAATTTTATTTCACAAATATTTACATTATAATTGTTGTAGAGCAAATTTATTAACTTTATTTTACAAATTGACTTTTATAGTAAAATGAACCATTGACCGGAAGATTATATTTTAATTTGCTTAATAATAGCAACGAGAATTTTATTTCACAAATATTTACATTATAATCGTTGTAGAGCAAATTTATTAACTTTATTTTACAAATTGACTTTTATAGTAAAATGAACCATTGACCGGAAGATTATATTTTAATTTGCTTAATAATAGCACCGAGAATTTTATTTCACAAATATTTACATTATAATTGTTGTAGAGGAAATTTATTAACTTTATTTTACAAATTGACTTTTATAGTAAAATGAACCATTGATCGGAAGATTATATTTTAATTTGCTTAATAATAGCAACGAGAATTTTATTTCACAAATATTTACATTATAATTGTTGTAGAGGAAATTTATTAACTTTTTTTTATAAATTGACTTTTATAGTAAAATGAACCATTGACCGGAAGATTATATTTTAATTTGCTTAATAATAGCAACGAGAATTTTATTTCACAAATATTTACATTATAATTGTTGTAGAGCAAATTTATTAACTTCTTTTTACAAATTGACTTTTATAGTAAAAAGAACCATTGACCGGAAGATTATATTTTAATGATACTTAAAAATAGTAACAAGAATTTTATTGCACAAATATTTACATTATAATTGTTGCAGAGGAAATTTATTAACTTTATTTTACAAATTGACTTTTATAGTAAAATTAATCATTGACCGGAAGATTATATTTTAATTTGCTTAATAATAGCAACGAGACTTTTATTTCACAAATATTTACAGTATAATTGTTGTAGAGCAAATTTATTAATTTTTTTTTATAAATTGACTTTTATAGTAAAATGAACCATTGATCGGAAGATTATATTTTAACCTACTTAAGATTGAGGATAAAAAAGAGTGTTTTTGCTTGTTTTCTTTCTTTCTTCTCTATTTATATTAGTCTGTGGTTTATTTTTTTCCCTTTATTACCAACAAAAATATGTGATTAGAAACTTACTTTTAAAATTCGTGGCATTAAAAGATTTCTTTTCTTTATTACAAAAAAGAAAAAAAAAAGTGAAATTATATATATATTAGTTAATAATAAAATAAAAGCAATGTGCAAAATGCGAAATATTCACAAAAATACAAAAATATTTAACTATGATTTCACTGGTTTTTTTGAAATGTGCAAAATGAAAAATATTCACAAAAATACACAAATATTTAACTATGATTTCACTGGTTTTTTTGCAATGTGCAAAATACAAAATATTCACAAAAATACCAAAATATTTAACTATTATTTCACTGGCTTTTTTCTAATTTACATAAATAACTTTTTTTTCAATATCGTATTCCAAAATAACATTTTTTGTTGTATTGTAAAAATGAAATTTGTTATAAACTTGTTAATTTTTTTGACGCCATGTAAATTGTCAGAATTTGCCCTCTTTCGTTAGAAGAGATGCAAATGTTTTTGAGAAATCATTCGCCTCGGTAGCGCAGATGGCAGCGCGTAAGTCTCATAATCTTAAGGTCGTGAGTTCGATCCTCACCCGGGGCATTATTTTTGAAAATTTAAAGCAAAAATTTTTTTTTTTTCTGTTGCAATTTTGTTTTGATTTCATAAATTATTTATTTGTTTTTGACAAAAGAAATAGGAGTCAAAATTTGTGAAATTGAACCTTTATCGTTGCCTCGTGGAGAGGAGTATAATTCCAATTGTCACGAGTATTCGGATTTGCTCCAGCCTCGAGGAGAAGTCTCACAACATCGGAATGTCCAAAAGAACTGGCATTGTGAAGCGCATGCAGACCACCATCGTCTCTTGCTTGAATCGAGGCTCCTCCAGCCAAAAGAAACTCTACGACTTCTCTTCTACCATATCCTGAAAATTGGAATTCAATATAGAATCTTTGGCCAAAAAAAAAAGAACAATATTTAACTATATTATAAGTCTATTTTTGTTTTAATTTTAGCTAAAACCTTCAGCCCAAAAAAATAATAACAATATTTTACTATATTATAAGTCTATTTTTATTTTAGCTAAAATCTTTGGCCCAAAAAAATAACAATGTTTAACTATATTGTAATTCTATTTTTATTTTTATTTTAGCTAAAACCTTTGGCCCAAAAAAAGAACAATATTTAACTATATTATAATTCTATTTATATTTTTATTTTAGCTAAAATCTTTGGCCTAAAAAAAGAATAATATTTAACTATATTATAAGTCTATTTTTATTTTTATTTTAGCTAAAACGTTTGGTCCAAAAAAATAACAATATTTTACTATATTATAAATCTATTTTTATGTTTATTTTAGCTAAAACCTTCAGCTCAAAAAAATAACAATGTTTAACTATATTGTAATTCTATTTTTATTTTTATTTTAGCTAAAACCTTTGGCCCAAAAAAAGAACAAGATTTAACTATATTATAAGTCTTTTTTTATTTTAATTTTAGCTAAAACGTTTGGCCTAAAAAAAAGAACAATATTTAACTATATTATAAGTTTATTTTTATTTATTTTAGCTAAAACGTTTGGCCTAAAAAAATAACAATATTTAACTATATTATAAGTCTATTTTTGTTTTAATTTTAGCTAAAACCTTCAGCCCAAAAAAAGAACAATATTTAACTATATTATAAGTCTATTTTTATTTTCATTTTAGCTAAAATCTTCAGCCCAAAAAAATAACAATATTTAACTATATTATAATTCCATTTTTATTTTAATTTTAGCTAAAACCTTTGGCCCAAAAAAAAAGAACACTATTTAACAATATTATAAGTCTATTTTGGTTTTTATTTTGGCTAAAACTTTTGGTCTAAAAAAAACAACATTTAACTATAAGAATATTTGACTATATTAAAATTCTATTTTTATTTTAATTTTAGCTAAAACCTTTGGCCCAAAAAAAGAATAATATTTAACTATATTATAAGTCTATTATTATTTTAATTTTAGCTACAAGCTTCGGCCCAAAAAAAATAACAATATTCTACTATAAGAATATTTAACTATATTATAAGTCTATTATTATTTTAATTTTAGCTAAAACCTACAGCCAAAAAAAAAAACAATATGTAACTATAAGTTTATTTTTATTTTTATTTTAGCTAAAACCTTTGGCCCAAAAAAAGAACAATATTCAACTATAAGAATATTTAACTATATTATAAGACTATTTTTATTTTAATTTTAGCGAAAACCTTCAGCCCAAAAAAAAGAACAATATTCAACTATAAGAATATTTAACTATATTATAAGTCTATTTTAATTTTAGTTTTAACTTCTTAAAGCCTAAAATCATAATAATTTAATATTCAAAAGAAAAATAAAAGAATAATGAAAATCGCTAGTTACAAAAAGATATTCTGTTTCATTGTATTCAAGATTTTTTGTACAAGACAAAAACTATGATTGATTATTATGAAAAACTTTTCATATTTCTCCAATAATTATAAATAATTAACATGGATTATCCTTTTACAATAAATTCTAATATTCAATAGACTTAATAATCCTCAATCGTTTAGTCACAAAAGTATTTCAAATAAATTTTCATTTAACAGCTATTAATCCCAGTTAATATTAATTTCAACCTATTTCATTATTTTCAGCTACAAAAACATCACAAATCCTCCATAATTAAGATAAACTATTCTTTTTTTTTTTTTTTTAAATTCACTTTCGCTTTTAACATATTTCCGCGACAAAATCATAAATATAACAATAACGATTTCCAGTAAAAATAGGAAAAATAAAGCAACGTTTTTTACGCCCATTTATCGACTCGCCCTTTTATTATCGTCATTCAGTTCTGTTTTTATTTATTCACATGTGCATTTGCTATTGTTTTTTTTTTTTTTTTTTTTTTTTCAAAATTTTGACAAAATCATAAATATAATAATAACGATTTCCAGTAAAAAAAAATAGGAAAAATCGTCATTCAGTTCTGTTTTTATTTATTCACATGTGCATTTGCTATTGTTTTTTTTTTTTTTTTTTCCCTCAAAATTTTGACAAAATCATAAATATAATAATAACGATTACCAGTAAAAAAAAAATAGGAAAAATCGTCATTCAGTTCTGTTTTTATTTATTCACATGTGCATTTGCTATTGTTTTTTTTTTTTTTTTTTTTTTTTTTTTTTTTTTTTTTTTTTCAAAATTTTGACAAAATCATAAATATGATAATAACGATTTCCAGTAAAAAAAAAATAGGAAAAATCGTCATTCAGTTCTGTTATTATTTATTCACATGTGCACACAAATCTGCGCGATCTTTACACACAAGAATGACAAATTCGCGATATCGTCGAGCTGTAGAGTAAATCTGCTTAAGTAATTCGATCGTTTCGTCACGAAATCGTAAAATTGTAAACATCGTAAACACATAATCAACATTCGTCTCTCTGGAAATCGCACGAAATCGAATCTCACGACGTGTCGACGAGTACCGAGAGTCATACAGACAAAGAAAGGGAAATTGCGATTATCGCATTAAATGCTCAGCTGAGTAGAAAGTGTTGCAACGAGAAAAAAAAAAAAAAAAAGAAAAGCGAGCCTCATACACAAACACATAAAAACACATATTGCTAACACAGCAATTAAATTGCAGAGCTATACGATCATTCGTTCCAATCGCGATTTTTATGCGTAAAATTTTTTTTTTTAAAACTAACATGTTTCTAATGTTTTTTCTAGCAGCAAAACAATAGAAGAAAAAAATTAAGGTGAACATTAAGATGAACAAAACAAAGAGGTGATGAATTTTAAAAAGAAAAGAAAAAAAACGCGATTTTTATGCGTAAAAAATTTTAAAAAAAAATCAACATGTTTCTAATATTTTTTCTAGGAGCAAAACAATAGAAGAAAAAATTAAGGTCATAGATGAACAAAATAAGGAGGTGATGAATTTTAAAAAGAAAAAGAAAAAAAAAACTACGCGAAATTTCGAACGTTTGTGAATATAGACGAAAAAAAAGATGGCAAAATAGAAGAAAAAAATTAAGGGCGAAGATGAACAAAACAAAGAAGTAATGAATTTAAATGTGTAAAAAATATAAAAAAACCAACATGTTTCTAATGTTTTTTCTAGGAGCAAAACAATAGAAGAAAAAATTAAGGTCATAGATGAACAAAATAAGGAGGTGATGAATTTTAAAAAGAAAAAGAAAAAAAAAAACATCACGCGAAATTTCGAACGTTTGTGAATATAGACGAAAAAAAAGATGGCAAAATAGAAGAAAAAAATTAAGGGTGAAGATGAACAGAATAAAGAAGTAATGAGTTTTAAAAAAAACATCGCGCGAGATTTCGAATGTTTGTGAATACAAAGCATAAATATAGACGAAAAAAAAAAAGATCATAAAGGGCTGCAAGACAGAAGAACAAAATAAAAGCAATTAAGTTGCAGAGCTCAACGAAAATTCAAGACGTGATTTTTATGTATAAAAATTTTTTTTTTAAATTTTTTATACATAAAAATCACGTTTTATACATAAAAAGACGTGATTTTTATGTATAAAATTTTTTTTTAAATTTTTTATACACAAAAATCACGTCTTATAAGCAACATATTTCTAATGTTTGTACTTGGAACAACAAAATATAAGAAAAAATTAAGGGCATAGACGAACAAAATAAATAGGTAATGATTTTGAAAAAAAAAAACCATCACGCGAGATTTCGAATGTTTATGAATACAAAGCATAAAAAAGGGCTGCAAAATAAAAGCAATTAAGTTGCAGACCTCAACAAAAATTCGATCGGGACGCGATTTTTATGTATAAAAAAATAAAAAAGCAACATATTCCTAACGTTTGTGGTTGGAACAACAAAATGTAAGAAAAAAATTAAGAGCATAGATGAGCAAAACAAAGAGGTAATGAATTGAAAAAAAAAACATCACCCAAAATTTCGAACATTTGTGAATACAAGACACAAATATAGACGAAAAAAAAGATGCTAAAGGGTTGCAAAACAAACGCAATTTAGTTGCAAATCTCAACGAAAATTCGTTCGTGACTCGATTTTTATGTATAAAAAATACAAAAAGCATCATATTCCTAACATTTATGCTTGAAACAACAAAATGTAATATAATTACGTTTTTGAATACAGAGCATAAATATAGACTAAAAAAAAATGCTAAAGGGTTGCAAAACAATCGCAATTAAGTTGCAAATCTCAACGAAAATTCTTTCGTGACTCGATTTTTATGTATAAAAAATACAAAAAGCATCATATTCCTACCATTTATGCTTGAAACAACAAAATATAATATAATTAAGGACTGAACAAAACAAAGAGGTAATAAAAATAAAAAAACATCACCCAAGATTTCGAAAATTTGTGAATACGAGACATAAATATAGACGAAAAAAAAGATGCTAAAGGGTTGCAAAACAATCGCAATTAAGTTGCAAATCTCAACGAAAATTCTTTCGTGACTCGATTTTTATGTATAAAAAATACAAAAAGCATCATATTCCTACCATTTATGCTTGAAACAACAAAATACAATATAATTAAGAGCTGTACAAAACAAAGAGGTAATGAATAAAAAATAAAAAAACATCACCCAAGATTTCGAAAATTTGTGAATACGAGACATAAATATAGACGAAAAAAAAAGATGCTAAAGGGTTACAAAACAAACGCAATTTAGTTGCAAATCTCAACGAAAATTCGTTCGTGACTCGATTTTTATGTATAAAAAATACAAAAAGCATCATATTCCTACCATTTATGCTTGAAACAACAAAATATAATGTAATTAAGGACTGAACAAAACAAAGAGGTAATAAAAATAAAAAAACATCACCCAAGATTTCGAAAATTTGTGAATACAAGACACAAATATAGACGAAAAAGAAGATGCTAAAGGGTTGCAAAACAATCTCAATTTAGTTGCAAATCTCAACGAAAATTCTTTCGTGACTCGATTTTTATGTATAAAAAATACAAAAAGCATCATATTCCTAACATTTGTGCTTGAAACAACAAAATACAATATAATTAAGAGCTGTACAAAACAAAGAGGTAATGACTTAAAAAAAAAAAAAACATCACCCAAAGATTTCGAACGTTTGTGAATGCAGAGCATAAATATAGACGACAAAAAAAAACGGTGATAAAGGGCTGCAAGACGTAAGAACAAAACAGAGAAAGAGGTGAGGACTAAAAGAAAAGAAAAGAAAAAAAAAGAAAAACGCTCACCAGCTGCGAAATGCAGGGGGGTTGACTTGCGTCCCGCGGTGTCTCGTGCATTAACTGTTTTCGGTGTTACCAATTTCTTGACACGAGCCAAATCGCCAGTTTTGCAAGCTTCGAAGAGTTCCCTCAGAGGATCGGTAGCACCACCGGATCCTGTCAGGGACTCGGGATTCGTCAATACTGACCGTCGTCCTGCCATTTCACACCGCCATTTTCACGCCACTGTCATGCCACGGGTTTTTTTTTATTTTTTATTTTTATTATTTTTTTTGTTTGTTTCGGGGCGTACAGCTTTTTCACTGCACTAAACACAGACACGCGAGAGAATTGAGTCGAGAATCACGATCGTGGATCAACTTAAAAGAGAGAAAGAGAGAGAGAGAGAAAGAAAGTGTGAGACTCTCCCGTTTTTAATAAAAGGGGGGAGGGAGTTTTTGCGATCGTCGTGGTGGTCGTAGACGCGCACTTGCTCGTGTGTCTCTTCGAGCCTGACCAGGCCAGACGAGGCCTCACTACTGACTCTTCTATATACTGAACAGCAGCACCACAGCAACAGCAGCGGTGGCCATTAGCTATATGTATAATATTAGTACACACTTTGGTAGACACTATAGTCAATGAATATATGGATATGCATAGAAGTACAGTTCTTATGGAAGGTTTGGAGCAAAAGTTTCTGCGTGTTAATCGACCGCAAGATGGCGACACGGTCGAAAACGATCGATTGGCTACTCTAAGGCTGCCAGTTGGGACTTAAAACGGCCCAGTTCCTGACACTGCACTGTTTAAGAGAATGTGATACACCGGTGAGAATTTCTTCGCCCAATGTTAAACGCCTAAAGGTCTGTCTCTCTCGCACCATAACTCTGTCTCTCTCGCACTATTTTTCTTTTAATTCTCATAAAAAAACGACTCAGTCGATTGAGAAGTCAGAAGCTTAGCCCAATTCTACGATCCTTCCGCGTATTCCCTCAAAATACGGACCCTATCTGTGTTGTTTTTTGAGAGAAAATAGGTTTCGAAATTTTGAGGTGTAGTGGGGGAAGTATCACTGCCTCTTAAACGCCTATAGGTCTGTCTCTCTCGCACTATTTTTCTTTTAATTCTCACAAAAAAACGACTGAATGGATTGAGGAGCCAGAAGCTTAGCCCAATTCTGCCGTATTTCTGCATATTCTCTCAAAATTTGAGCCCTATCTGTCGAGTAGTTTAGGAGAAAACAAGTTTCGAAATTTTGAGGTGTGGTGGGGGAAGTACCACTGCCTCTTAAGTGGCAGTGATACACCGGCAGGAATTTCGTCGCCCAATGTTAGAAAATTGGCCGACACGGTGTCCCAGAGGCCAGTTGGGACTGCCTCCGCCTATGCGTAGGCCCCAGCAAATTGTTTAAAAAATAAAGAAGAAGAAGAAGAAGAAGTCGCCCCATGTTAAACACCTATAGGTCTGTTTCTCTCGCACTATTTTTCTTTTAATTCTCACAAAAAAACGACTGAATCGATTGAGGAGCCAGAAACTTAGCCCAATTCTGCCGTATTTCCGCATATTCTCTCAAAATTTGAGCCCTATCTGTCGAGTAGTTTAGGAGAAAACAGCTTTCGAAATTTTGAGGTGTGGTGGGGGAAGTAACACTGACTCTTAAGGAGGTTAGAGCGCTCCGCACTAGTCAAATCAGTGCTAAATTTTTAAAAGCGTTTCCACAATTTCAGATGGTTTAATAATCTGTTCCAAAGTGTTAATCACATAGCAGCATTAGTTCTTGATATTCAAATACATTCACAGCTGTGATATCAACAGTAAATCGATCAATATCTCCAAATTTCCGATGTCATGTTTTTTCATCCAGTTTTTTAAAAGGGTAAACCTTAATATCAGTCCGATTATGACGACCAATAGCTCATTTTGTTTACTAAAAGATATTCTATCGATTGGCCGTCTATTTTTAAAAATCGTATTGGTAGTTCAAAAGATACAACCGTTTGTTTATCCTATCATAACCTAACATCACGTATACAAGTACGTATACAAGTATACGAACTAGAGTTAAGTACCGAAAAGACGAAGGATTTATGTAAATAAGGAATGAAAAAATATCGATAAAATGTAAAACGTGAAAAAAAATGGAAGGAATGATTTCTCCATCATGGGCTTAGCTTTAAAATGTTGGGTATCCAATATAGTATTTTCGAGATTTTTTTTAAACAGAATCAAAATGGCCCTAATTTGAAGGGAGAAAAAAAAGGCTAAAGGTGTAAAAAAAATATAATTTTTTTTTTTAATTCGAATATTTTTATCGTGAACTGTGTTGAATCACGAAAATATTGCCATATATTATTATTTTTCTCAATATGATTTTTCCACTCAACATTAGATTCAAAAAACTTTCTTTTTTTTATAAATCCAACGAATCTTAAAATTGTAAAAAAATGCACAGATGCTCCATTCGCTTTGATTAATGACACGAAAAAAAAAAAAAAAAAAAAAATACGATACTACTAGCGACATCTTAGAAGTTGGGGTAAAAGTTTGTCCAAACACTTTAACTTTGCTAGCTTCAATGGAACCATAGGAACTGTTCTTCTAGGCATATCCATATTCTTTGCTGTACAGTAGCAGCAGCAGCAGCAATATTGTTGAGGTGAGGTTGGATTTTGATCGCACGAGCGCCGCCAGAGAGCAACGAAAGAGTCAAAATGGCGATACCGTTAGAATACGAATGCCCGCAGGTCGAGCAGGTGCGCTTTACCGCTTCGCCTGATTTATCTACTACATGGCAAGTAGACGATGCATATATACACTGTGTCTTTCTATTGTACCGCTCTTCTATACTCTACTCGCTTTTCATCAAAATACACGGAACTTTATAATGTCGATTTAGGTCGTAACTTCTTTTGTTTTAAAAACTATATATATTTACACAATTTACTTTTTTTAAATATTTTTTTCAGTATATTTGGTAAGTATATGAATATTTTATTAGAAATATAACAATATTTTTACGTAGTGTTTACGTAAGAAAATAAAAAATCCCGATTTTCCAAATTTATATACTCAAGTTGATGTTTCTACATTTTTTAAAATGTACACGAAATCTCTACACTAAGAAAAATGACCAATAAAAAGTTGCTTAGTAACAAGTTTTATTTTGCCATAGTTCTGTTATTTAAATGTACAGTTGAGAGGTTTTTTTTTGTGCTGAACTGTACAGTTAATCGGTTCAGAGATTTCGCTAATAGTTAGAATGAAGCGAGACTTTATCAATTTCGTTGATACCGACTGAATCGCTATAAATAATCAGTAGCAAGTATTTTCTTTTTCGAATAAAAGAATGCTTCACAAAATCCACTACCATTATAACATAAATCACAAGATTCAATAAACAATTACACCAGAAAATAGATCGTTTTTTTTTCGTCATTTTGCACTTAAGGAGGTTGGAGCGCTCCACACTAGTCAAATCAGTGCTAAATTTTTAAAAGCGTTTCTACAATTTCAGATGATTTAATAATCTGTTCCGAGGTGTTAATCACATAGCAGCATTAGTTCTTGATATTCAAATACATTCACAGCTGTCATATGAACAGTAAAACGATTAATATCTCCAAATTTCCGATGCCATGTTTTTTCATTCAGTTTTTCAAAAGGGTAAACCGTATTATCAGTCCAATTATGCCGAAACATAGCTCATTTTGATCAGTGGAAGATCCTTAATCGATTGACCGTCCGGATTTTCTATAGTATCAGGCGTTCAAAAGTTACAGCCATTTGTATACTTGATGTTAGGTTATGATAGGATAAACAAACGGTTGTATCTTTTGAACTACTAATACGATTTTAAAAAATAGACGGCCAATCGATAGAATATCTTTTCGTAAACAAAATGAGCTATTGGTCGTCATAATCGGACTGATATTACGGTTTACCCTTTTAAAAAACTGGATGAAAAAACATAACATCGGAAATTTGCAGATATTGATCGATTTACTGTTGATATCACAGCTGTGAATGTATTTGAATATCAAGAACTAATACTGCTATGTGATTAACACCTTGGAACAGCATATTAAACCATCTGAAATTGTAGAAACGCTTTTAAAAATGTAGCACTAAATGCAGATCAATATCTGCAAATTTCCATTGTTATGTTTTTTCATCCAGTTTTTTAAAAGGGTAAACCGTAATATCAGTCCGATTATGACGACCAATAGCTCATTTTGTTTACTAAAAGATATTCTATCGATTGGCCGTCTATTTTTTAAAATCCTATTAGTAGTTCAAAAGATACAACCGTTTGTTTATCCTATCATAACCTAACATCAAGTATACAAATGGCTGTAACTTTTGAACGCCTGATACTATAGAAAATCCGGACGGTCAATCGATTAAGGATTTTCCACTGATCAAAATGAGTTATGTTTCGTCATAATCGGACTAATATTACGGTTTACCCTTTTAAAAAACTGGATGAAAAAACATAACATCGGAAATTTGCAGATATTGATCGATTTACTGTTGATATCACAGCTGTGAATGTATTTGAATATCAAGAACTAATCCTGCTATGTGATTAACACCTTGGAACAGATTATTAAATCTTCTGAAATTGTAGAAACGCTTTAAAAAATTTAGCACTGATTTGACTAGTGCGGAGCGCTCCAACCTCCTTAATTTGTAGCTTGAAACACTGAACAAAAATCGTAGCTCTGTAAACAGCCGATAAAAACGATTTCTACTTATCCGATCGTGATTATTGATATTTGGATGGCAACAAAAGACATCACGTGCTTCTAAATCATATGTTAGAAGATTGACACCCAAAATTTAAGCTTTTGGGTCTCGTGTTGACATCTCACGAGAGTTCAAAGGTCATTGCCACCGCAGAAATTCTACAGTCGAGGATCAACATCCCGCGGACGTGGTCACGAAACGTTTCGGTGAGTTTCTCTCCCTCGAACTTCCGATAATGCGTAAAGCGTTACTGCGATAACGTGCAAACAAGTGGTGAATCCAAATGAAAGCGTATCGCGTCGTTTTTTTTCTGCTATAAAGAAAGAGTGTTGCGCTATATAACTGTTATCAATAGGGCGTATAAAAATCAGTGTCTAAAGTGTATTCATCGAGTGCAAACGTTTCTCGACTACAAGCAATATAATATGTCGAACCTGGAAGATCGTTTAGTGCAATTTCGCAATTGCCGGATACTCAGAGCCGGTAAAATAATTAAAGAAGATCTTTGGGTGCGAAGAGGTAAAATCATCGATCCGGAGAAAATTTTTTACGACGAAAAGATCGAGGCCAATGACGAAGTCGATTGCGCAGGGGCCATCATCTCGCCGGGATTTATCGATCTTCAGATCAATGGTAAATCATTCTCAAAAGACTTTTAATTTTTTATATAATAATAATAATAATATGAATTGTGTAAACGGAAATTTAAAAAATTAATAAAAATAGATGTTTTTTTTGTGCAGAATTATCTCTTATATTAAACCTATTTTTTTTTTCGTTTGTTTGCAATTGAAATTTGAAATTTAAAAACTTAATTTCCGTAAAAATCGATGTATTTTTTGTGCAGAATTATGTTTTATTTTATAACTTTTTTTTCGTTCGTTTGCCATTATTAATATTCTTTAATTATTATTTAATTATAATCGCAATTATTTTTTGTTTTTTCTAAATAGTAAGAAAACTAATAATAGCAATTGTGTTAATTAAAATGAATGTAAGAAATTCTCGTAAAAAAAAAAATGTGAAAAATCACATCTATTTTTACGAGCATTTTTTTTGTTACGTTTTTGTGCCTAATTTTGTTTGGTGCTGCAGCTAATTTTTTTTTCGTTTGATTGATCCATTTTTTTTCTCTTTTGCTTCGTCATAACTTCGTTTTCATGAAAAAAAAAATTCATATTTTTTTATCTCGAAAAATTATTTTTACATAAATCGAGCTCAAATATAGTACACAAGTGGGTTCTCAATAAACATGGCTTATAGTTACATTCGGCATGAATTAATTAAGGGGTTTAAATTTTATAGCATTTTTACATTCTTGAAAAATGTCCATTTTGTCTCTAAATCACGTAAATACCGAGATATTGGTTTGAAACTTAATACATAAATGAACTAGCATAGAACCATGAGCAGTGTTGAATTTGGCAAAATTTGATCTACCCGTTCAATTTTTATGAGAAGCTAAAGTTATATTTAATTTTTGAATTCCGAAATAAAAAATTTCTCTTTCCCTTTAAATCGCGTAAATAACGAGATATCGATCTGCAATTTTTCAAGATAAAACAACAGTATGTTTAGTGTTAAATTTGGCGATGAATTAACAATTATGGACTCTTTTCAGGTGGATTTGGTTTAGATTTTTCGGAAAATTCCAAAGATGTAGAAAACGGCATAAACACTGTAGCAAAAGGTCTTCTGGCTTACGGTGTCACGTCTTTTTGTCCCACGATCGTCACATCTTTGTCGGAAACTTATCATCAAGTACTGCCAAAAATAAAGAAGCGCAGAGGAGACGAAAACGGAGCAACAGTTCTTGGGGTTCATGTGGAGGGGCCATTTATAAGTCCGACCAAAAAGGGAGCGCATCAGGAAAAATGTATTAGAAATTTCGACAAAGTAGGCTATAAACATAGATTGAAAAATCAGTAACGATAATATAGAAAACTTCTGGTAATAAATTTAAAGGCATTTTTTTCAGGGATTTGATTCTGTGACTGAGATGTACGGCAGTCTGGAAAATATTTGTTACGTCACACTGGCTCCAGAGATTCCAAATGCATGCTCAGTTATAGAGGAATTGTGCAAAAGAAATATAAAGGTTTCAGTAGGTATGATAAGAACGTTTATTTTATATTTAAAAAAACAAGATTCAGCTGAAACTTAAAAGAACAATTTTATAGGACATTCGATAGCGAATTTGAAAGAGGGCGAAGCAGCTGTTAAATGTGGAGCCTCTTTCATCACTCATCTCTTCAATGCCATGCTTCCAGTAAGTGAAATTTACGTTCATTCACAACAAAAAATGTTATTCAATTAGAATTTAAGTACTTCGCGACGACAGAAAATTTTAAAAAATCGACAGATTAATGGTACTAAGAACACTGATTATAAACATTAACAATGCTTTAAAAGGCAGATACAACTCTTACATCCCAATATAGTGAGTAAATACAATTGGGCCTCCCAAATTCTGAAATTCTTAGAACTCTTTGACCACGGCTTCCTTTCGAACCACCTAGTACATTGGCCTCTGGAATAGCAAAAAAGAGGAAATTTTCCGAGCATATGCAGGTTATCTTCAGACTCAAGACCTGTTTGAATACCAAAATACGCGATCACTGCAATGACAACTATCTACACCGACAGAGGGACTCCCTGCTGCCTACTTGCAAATCCCGGAAGCGCTCCAGATTACTCGTGTCATAGCCCAAGTTAGACTGGCAAACTCCTTTACCTGCAAAATCACCTTTAACAGGTGCACCTATAAAATTGACCCGAAACAACTATGCACCCTTTGCAACAAGGAAGAACTCGAAACACTGTGCCACTTTATGCTCGTATGGCCAATCCTAAGAGATTTGAGAAATCACTATCTATTTAATCTAGTCACCGGAAGCGAAAACACAAGACCTATTTCAATACCAAAATACGCGATCACTGCAATTACAACTATCTCCACCGACAGAGGGACTCCCTGCTGCCTACTTGCAAATTCCGGAAGCGCTATAGATTACTCATGTCATAGCCCAAGTTAGACTGGCAAACTCCTTTACCTGTAACATCACCTTTAACAGGTGCAGCTATGAAATTGACCCGAAACAACTATGCACCCTTTGCAACAAGGAAGAACTCGAAACACTGCGCCACTTTATGCTCGTATGCCCAATCCTAAGAGATTTGAGAAATCACTATCTATTTAATGTAGTCATCGGAAGCAAAGACACAAGACCTATTTCAATACCAAAATACGCGATCACTGCAATTACAACTATCTCCACCGACAGAGGGACTCCCTGCTGCCTACTTGCAAATTCCGGAAGCGCTATAGATTACTCATGTCATAGCCCAAGTTAGACTGGCAAACTCCTTTACCTGTAACATTACCTTTAACAGGTGCACCTATGAAATTTACCTGAAACAACTATGCACCCTTTGCCACAAGGAAGAACTCGAAACACTGCGCCACTTTATGCTCGTATGTCCAATCCTAAGAGATTTGAGAAATCACTATCTATTTAATCTAGTCACCGGAAGCGAAGACACAAGACCTATTTCAATACCAAAATACGCGATCACTGCAACTACAACTATCTCCACCGACAGAGGGACTCCCTGCTGCCTACTTCCAAATCGCGGAAGCGCTCCAGATTACTCGTGTCATATCCCAAGTTAGACTGGCGAACTCCTTTACCTGCAAAATCACCTTTAACAGGTGCACCTATAAAATTGATCCGAAACAACTATGCACCCTTTGCAACAAGGAAGAACTCGAAACACTGCGCCACTTTATGCTCGTATGCCCAATCCTAAGAGATTTGAGAAATCACTATCTATTTAATCTAGTCATCGGAAGCGAAGACACAAGACCTATTTCAATACCAAAATACGCGATCACTGCAATTACAACTATCTCCACCGACAGAGGGACTCCCTGCTGCCTACTTGCAAATTCCGGAAGCGCTATAGATTACTCATGTCATAGCCCAAGTTAGACTGGCAAACTCCTTTACCTGTAACATCACCTTTAACAGGTGCAGCTATGAAATTGACCCGAAACAACTATGCACCCTTTGCAACAAGGAAGAACTCGAAACACTGCGCCACTTTATGCTCGTATGCCCAATCCTAAGAGATTTGAGAAATCACTATCTATTTAATCTAGTCACCGGAAGCGAAGACACAAGACCTATTTCAATACCAAAATACGCGATCACTGCAATTACAACTATCTCCACCGACAGAGGTACTGCCTGCTGCCTACTTGCAAATTCCGGAAGCGCTATAGATTACTCATGTCATAGCCCAAGTTAGACTGGCAAACTCCTTTACCTGCAAAATCACCTTTAACAGGTGCACCTATAAAATTGACCCGAAACAACTATGCACCCTTTGCAACAAGGAAGAACTCGAAACACTGCGCCACTTTATGCTCGTAAGCCCAATCCTAAGAGATTTGAGAAATCACTATCTATTTAATCTAGTCATCGGAAGCGAAGACACAAGACCTATTTCAATACCAAAATACGCGATCACTGCAATTACAACTATCTCCACCGACAGAGGGACTCCCTGCTGCCTACTTGCAAATCACGGAAGCGCTACAGACCTAGCAATCTCAACAACTACCATTTTACCGTAAAAACGACCGGGTGGTGTTTGCGAAAAAAAAAAACCGAAAGTTGGTCGTAACAACCGTGAAAACGACTGCCCTTAAAAATTGGAGGTGGTCGTTTTTTTCAGTTTACCATGGAAAACCGAAAAACATTTTTAGGGCAGTTGTTTGACGGTGGTTTTTATGGTGAATCAGCTGGAAACGACGGTTGTTAAGAGTGCTAGGAAGATTACTCGTGTCATAGCCCAAGTTAGACTGGCAAACTCCTTTACCTGTAACATCACCTTTAACAGGTGCACCTATAAAATTGCCCCGAAACAATTATGCATCCTTTGCAACAAGGAAGAACTCGAAACACGGTGCCACTTTATGCTCGTATGTCCAATCCTAAGAGATTTGAGAAATCACTATCTATTTAATCTAGTCACCGGAAGCGAAGATACCGATCTTGTAAATCTACTGTCCGTACACGTCAACAATAAAGCGACCTTAAAGAAAATATTTTATTATATCATAAACAATTGTATGTTAAGAGCTTTTATTTTAAATGAATGACTATTGTAATTTGATTCTCTCCCCCCTTGCGAGTGGGGATTTGTATCCCTGGAAAGCAGTAATAAAATATTATTATTATTAATATTAGCAATGCCAAAAAGGTAATGAATAAATAAAAAATAACCTTTTTTTCTTTATACAACGGAATTTTATTTTTTTTCAAATTTTTAAACTTTTATTCGGAAAATGCGTGAAGCATCCTTACGATTTAATCTAGGAATGATTTTTTGTAAGTACGACTGCAATTTGTAAATTTGTTCTCTTAGTTTCATCACAGAGATCCTGGATTAGTCGGTTTGTTGACGTCCGATCAGATTCCAAAAGGAAAAATCGTTCATTTTGGAATCATAGCTGACGGCGTTCACACACATCCAGCGGCGTTGCGAATCGCTCACAGAACACATCCGGAAGGTAAATAATAAAAAACGTACTTAATAATACTATATAAATTCTTATTAATTAATAATTATTAGTACATAGTAAAATTGTATAATATACAATTTTATTGTACTAATAATTTTGATTTTAATTAATTATTCGTACAATATAATGTACCACTTTATGGTATTAAATATAAATTGTACATTATATTATACTTATAATTATTCGTAATTTTTATTTAACTAAATTTATCAAATTACCTATCTATCTAAATAAATTCAAATGCACATACAATTTTCATGAAATTCAGGTCTCGTATTGGTTACCGATGCGATAGCAGCTCTCGGGCTAAAAGACGGAATATATAGACTGGGTCAACTAGACATACAAGTGGAAAAACAACATGCTTACATCGCCGGGACAAATACTCTTTGCGGAAGTACCGCCGACATGGCTAAGTGCGTTCGTCACTTTAAGGAAGCTACAGGTAATTAAAAATACATTTTTACCCATGTATTTTCTTCAAGTACTTTCGAAATACCAATATTTTTAGACAGAAACGTAAGTCATCGATTAATGTTGCTTAAATTTCAAACGCAGGGTGCTCGACGGTTCAGGCACTCGAAGCGGCGACTCTTCATCCAGCGCGAGCTCTGGAAATCGAATCCAGTAAAGGAGTCCTAGATTTTGGCGCTGACGCTGATCTCGTTATGCTAAACGATGATTTGAAGGTTTTATCCACTTGGATAGCTGGACAACGTGTGTATTCCGCTCCCGTATGAAGAAAGGAAAGACTTGGTTCATTTTTCTTCTTTAATACGATATTCGGAAATATTGAGCGAAATGATTTTGAAAAGTCTGCTCTTTTTTCCATAATTATACATAATTATACACAATTATACTGCCTTGTTTAATCAACAAAATGCATTTTTTAAAATAATTGCAAAGAAAAACCATTTTGCAATTAAAGACTACAAAAACGTAACACGAAATGGTGCTAAATTTATAATAATATTGCGTTTTTGTATATTTGCATGCATTTGCGGATCCAATAAGTAAATCAATCAATCAATGTTTCCACAATTAATATAAAAATTGAGAGATATGTCAGAGCAGATTTGGAAAAAAATGTTTCGCATGATATTTTCAAGTGTTCAATGAAGATAAAAGTGAAAAAAGTGAAAAGGAAAATAGATCACCTCAATGTACACGAACTTCGAACGTCTGCATTTCACCAAAGTTCGATGGAACTTTTGGCTGTGAATATTGCCGGGCCAGAATGCATTTAACAATCTCGATAATGACACAAATATTATTTTATAGAAATTCATATTTTTCTAAAAACGCAATTGTACGTAATTACTAATGCTAATGACTGCCAAACACGTCTAATTATAACTGGCGTGTTGCGTATATTTACTATATTTTAAACAAACATGGAGAAATAAAACTCATCGATCCATTTGCAAAATATTACATTATTTATTCGTGAAAAAAAAAAGTAGTAGATACATAAGTTTTACGTCGAATGACGTTCTATAACTACGATAATATATTAGAATCCGTCGCTTAAAAATAAAACCCTGGTACCGTAAACTAGCGATACGAGTTATTAAGCTCGAAACATTTGTTATTGTGCGTTTTTTTTGTTGTTGCAATGCTTATGTTTCGTTGCGTTTACTCAAAGCGAGGTAATGGAAGAAGTTTTTCGATGATTTTGAGTTAGTATACGGTGTCCTTCAGATTACAGATGTAAGGCGAGTGTCTGATTCCGAAGGTGTGCGCCGGAGGAATATCGAGGAGCACCTGTAATATTTATTTATGCATTATTTATTTATCAACGCCAACGATTAAAAGAAAATTAAGGAATCATCAGTGTGAATTTTCAAAAAATCGATTTTTTTCGTTGCAGTATCCGATAGTATACACGATTATAAACATTTTCCCCAATTTTTTAATCGAAATTCGAATTATTTCGGTCGCTACTGCCTGTCTTAGAGAAAGTTATTGGAGCGTGACATTTAGTGCATCCGTCTCCCCGTTCAACTGTTATTCCTTTTGCAGGATTAAGTTAGAGGCCATGGAGCCTAGAGGTAAGGAGTACGAACTCCTATGGAAATCGCGGTTGAGAATCGTTCGCCAAACCGTGGAAAATTCTTTTTTGTAACTCATGCATGAAAAGTGCCAGTTTATGTACGGGCCGGCCGCGACATAAAGTGGCGCTTTTCGAGAAGGCGTATCGAAAATACTGGAAGCGTGTCGCAAATACTAGAAGCGTGTCGAAAATACAGAAACCGTATCGAAAATACTGTGCGCATGCGCACATTCGTTTGCGTTTTTCCTTTATTGTCGCGCCCGGCCAGCAACATAACCTGGCACCTTTCATGCATTCGTCACAAAAAGTAGTATGCGATACTTGTACGTAAAAGCGGACTCCCGACGGCGGTTGTAAAGTGTCCGCACTCGTCTTCTCTCGCGTTACAAACAACACTCGGCTTCGCCTCGTGCCGTTGTAGCGCTCGATCCGACTCGTGCAGCCACTTTCCAACCTTCGCCGAAAGACCGCTTTCACGCACTAGTATCGCAAAGTACTATTGGCGGGAACCGAAGTGAAGTGAGCGGCAAATTGGCGGGAACCGAAGTGAAGTAAGCGACAAGTTGGCGGAGACCGAAGTGAAGTGGCCATGTTGTTGAACGCAGCCCTGCGGTTTTTGACGATGACGCGTTGTTCCCGCTCAATAACGCCCATTTTGCGAGTAACCTGTATCAGAGATTGTTGTAATTGCGTCGTGCGTGAATTTTTGTTAATTTTCCGCCATTCATATCATCGCCAATATGGCTTCACTTTGGGGTGCGTTCGCTTCATTTTTATCGGGGGCTAACTTCATCTCGGTTCCCGTTGATATTCAGTGGTGCTCAGTCCACTAAAATTTTACACAGTTTCGCGAACGTTTTTTCAGCCTGAATTCGTACTCCTTACCTCTAGGCTCCATGTTAGAGGCTTTGACGACCCGGGTTGTGGCGGAATTTTTTCACAATATGTTCGCGATTAAAAAATTCGTCGATTGTGGCTGATTAATGAATTTAATTAATTTATTAAGCAGCTACAATCGACATTTGCAAGAATTCGATCGAATATAGCGATCACAGTCTCAGACCCGAAATGTGCTTCGCAAATTCCATCACAAAGGAAAAAAAAACTCGACCGATAAAGTCGCAAATCTATAATACCATGTTATTCCTTTTGTCCTGTTCCTACTTGCACATGTACCTTTTAACCTGTGGGAATTTAATTCTACAACCTCGCCGAGAATGAACAATTTGATGAAGCAGAAGGAATATTGTAATGGACCTGACATCGCCTATTGATCGTAAGTAAACGATTTATCTGAAAATTCGTCACTCCAAACTTTGAACGCGTTTTTCTCGAAATGGTATTTTTCAAAACGGTGGCCGCTCTCAACGAAACAGTTTTCAAGCTATCTCTTTGAAATTTTGACAGAATATTCTTCACGTCATTGTTTATGGCGCTATGGAAGCTTTTTGTTTTTTTTTAATCTTCCAATTTTTTTTTTACGAAAAACTCGAAGAAATAGGCTAAATTCGATACTTTTTGTTCAAACCACCGCCATTTTTTCAAATTTCATTTAAAAAAAAGAAGTTTCCATAGCACCATAGCGGCTTTCCTACAGATTAATAATCTTCTTGAAATTTTTGTTTCAGATCAAATTTGCGTCCGAAATCCTGGCCACTATACGGGACCTTTTTTTTCACCGGAATTTTCGATGTATAAAAACAGTATTAAACAATAAATAAATCAATTTTTAAAAAATCATTTTGTATTCTCCATCAGTGCTTTAATTTGTAAAAAGAAAATCAGACCGATTAGCTTATCCTAACCAGCAAAAAAAAATCGCGAAAATCTGCTATTTTCCGGGAGGTCACACTGTGACGATCCCTTAATCAAAGACAAAAGGCGAGGCACTCGCAGTGTCCCATTTTTGTCGGGTCGAAGAAATTAGTCCGAGTAGAAAATTGAACAGTAATGGAGACCCTAGCGGATCTGAAGATCCGCAAAATAACCGAAGAGTGACTGGTCGTTATGGAATAAAAAATCACTTCAGAATAACCAAGAAGCATCCTAGTGACCGGCGGGTAACCGTAAAGTGACCCGAAATGAACCCAATATTCCGTTTCGAGTTACTATTCGGTTATTTGAAAAACTTTCAAATAACCGAAAAAAAGCTTTTAACAAACTGTCGGTTACTTCTGCGTTACTTTAAAGTTTGTTTTTGGTTAAAACATTGGTCGTTTTGTAGTTGCAATCGGGTTCTTTTTTGTTCCAAAATAACGGTCGCTTTGTCGGTTACATTATAGTTGCGTTACGGTAAAGCAACTGGAAATGAACCTCATAATGACGGTTACTTGTATGTAAAGCAACCACAAAATGACGGTTGCTTGGATCCGCTAGGGGATTCTTACTTTTTCGGGGCAGTGCGCTCCGGGTCCTGGAATCTTGGCATGATCATTCGGTAATGAGTAGCGGGCGCTCATGCTGTAAGCTGCGCTTTTCACTCTTAGAATATCGGTCTTCACAGCTTCGTAAGCTCCGGGTCCGGGAACAAGAACTCTGTCGTCAGTGAAAACTTTTTGCCTCCCGGACATTGAATAGGCCGGGGCAGTCTTCTTGTTTCCCTCCTTTGTTCCACAGAGGACGGAGGGAATGGTGTACACGTTCGGGGCTTAAAAGACATTTTTTTTCAAGCGATATATTTAGAAAATTACGGTATATAAATTAAAATAAAATGTTGGTGCAAATCCTTTCGAAAATCGGCTTCCATAAACGTTATAAAAAATTACCTGGTACATCATTGCCTCTATCCATTGGCGGTCTAAGACCAAATGTGAACTGCAGAGCCTTTTGCCAAATCATCATCGCATTTTCCGGACTGTACTCTCCGGGTCCTTTGAATTTATTTTCAAGTATTATGTAAATGTGCATCTTCAAAAGCTTCCAGCTACTAGCGAGTGTTGAACATACCTGGAACGTTGCTAGGCTTAATTTCGTGTCCTTTTCCGCTTAGGCTGTAGGCAGGTCCAGTTTTCAAATTGGCTTTTTCAGGGCTATAATCTCCTGGTGCTATAAAATGTGCAAAAGCGTGAATAAAGCTGCACACAATTAATTGAACTAACAAATTAAATTTCTGTCTTCCTACCTGGTGTGTCGTTCAATCGTTCCAGTTGCGTTCTTTGACCAAAACTATATTGGGGGGTTTTGTCGTTGTTAAATTTCTCAGGGCAATAAGTGCCAGGAGCTAAAGCAAATAAATTCACGAAAATTAAACAAACAATTAGATTTTTTTGGGGGGTTTAAAAAATTTGATATCAGCTTTTTTTAAGTCTTAGTTTCTCACCAGGAATGTCACTGGATCTCTCAGGGGAATGTTTAATGCCAAAACTGTACTGTGGCGAATTATCGAGATGCACTTTTTCCGGTGAATATGTGCCAGGCGCTGAAAGAGATTTTTTAATACAATATGTGGGGGAAAAAATACTTATAAAACGTGATGCGATTGAGTGATGCATTAGCATGTTTGTCCAAAGCTTATTTGAGGTATGGTACAAACCGGATTTTGATTATTTGTCCATGAGTAGAATTAGTTTAATGGAGTGGTTTAATGGCCTTGTTTTAAATAAAATTTGGAGTTAGCCACGGATGGTTAGTCTACACCATTACCTGGAGTATCGCTAGGCTTGACCAATGGCGTTCTAGTACCAAAGCTGTAATAAGGTTTATGCTCCAAATTTTCTACTTTCTCGGGATGGTAACGTCCCGGTCCTATCGAGTCATTAATCCAATTTTAGTTATTCATCCAATTTTTTTTTGATCGGTTATTGTTAATATAGTTTATTGAATATCTTCCAACCTGGGTTGTCGTTGGGTTTTGTTTCCAATCCTTTTCCACATAAGCTGTATTCGGGTCCTTTGTGGAGATTCACTTTTTCAGGACTATATGTTCCTGGAGCTGGATTGTCGCTCGGTTTTTCTTCATGTCCTTTTCCGTACAAACTGTACTCGGGTCCTTTGTGGAGGTTTAGTTTTTCGGGACTGTAAGTTCCTGGAGCTGGATTATCATTGGGTCTCGCCTCCAAACCTTTTCCGTACAGGCTGTATTCCGGACCTTTGTGAAGATTTGTTTTTTCGGGACTGTAAGTTCCTGGAGCTGGATTATCGTTAGGTTTAGCTTCCAAACCTTTTCCGTACAGGCTATATTCGGGACCTTTGTGAAGATTTGTTTTTTCGGGACTGTAAGTTCCTGGAGCTGGATTATCATTGGGTCTCGCCTCCAAACCTTTTCCGTACAGGCTGTATTCCGGACCTTTGTGAAGATTTGTTTTTTCGGGACTGTAAGTTCCTGGAGCTGGATTATCATTCGGTTTTGCTTCCAGGCCTTTACCATACAAACTGTATTCAGGTCCTTTGTGGAGATTAGTCTTTTCAGGACTATAAGATCCTGGAGCTGGATTGTCATTCGGTTTTGCTTCCAAACCTTTACCGTACAAACTGTACTCGGGACCTTTGTGAAGATTTGTTTTTTCTGGACTGTAAGTTCCTGGAGCTGGATTATCGTTAGGTCTCGCTTCCAAACCTTTTCCGTACAGGCTATATTCCGGACCTTTGTGAAGATTTGTTTTTTCGGGACTGTAAGATCCTGGAGCTGGATTATCATTTGGTTTTGCCTCTAATCCTTTACCATACAAGCTGTACTCGGGACCTTTGTGCATATTCGTTTTTTCCGGGCTGTAGGTTCCTGGAGCTGGATTGTCATTCGGTTTTGCTTCCAGGCCCTTTCCGTACAAACTGTATTCCGGACCTTTGTGCATATTCGTCTTCTCAGGACTATAAGATCCTGGAGCTGGATTGTCATTCGGTTTTTGTTCCAGGCCTTTTCCATACAAACTGTATTCAGGACCTTTGTGCATATTCGTCTTCTCAGGACTATAAGATCCTGGAGCTGGATTGTCATTCGGTTTTTGTTCCATGCCCTTTCCGTACAAACTGTATTCAGGCCCTTTATGGAGATTAGTCTTTTCAGGACTATAAGATCCTGGAGCTGGATTGTCATTGGGTTTTTGTTCCAGGCCTTTTCCATACAAACTGTATTCAGGACCTTTGTGCATATTCGTCTTCTCAGGACTATAAGATCCTGGAGCTGGATTGTCATTCGGTTTTTGTTCCAGGCCCTTTCCGTACAAACTGTATTCAGGACCCTTGTGCATATTCGTCTTCTCAGGACTATAAGATCCTGGAGCTGGATTGTCATTCGGTTTTTGTTCCAGGCCCTTTCCGTACAAACTGTATTCAGGACCTTTGTGCATATTCGTCTTTTCAGGGCTATAAGATCCTGGAGCTGGATTGTCATTCGGTTTTTGTTCCAGGCCCTTTCCGTACAAACTGTATTCAGGACCTTTGTGCATATTCGTCTTCTCAGGACTATAAGATCCTGGAGCTGGATTATCGTTGGGTTTTTGTTCCAGGCCTTTTCCATACAAACTGTATTCCGGACCTTTGTGGAGATTAGTCTTTTCAGGACTATAAGAACCTGGAGCTGGATTATCATTGGGTTTTTGTTCCAGGCCTTTTCCATACAAACTGTATTCAGGACCTTTGTGAAGATTTGTTTTTTCGGGACTATAAGAACCTGGAGCTGGATTATCGTTAGGTTTTTGTTCAAGGCCTTTTCCATACAAACTGTATTCCGGACCTTTGTGAAGATTTGTTTTTTCGGGACTATAAGATCCTGGAGCTGGATTATCGTTCGGTCGTTCTTCCATTCCTTTTCCGTATAAACTATATTCTGGACCTTTATGCTGATTTAATTTTTCGGGACTGTAAGTGCCAGGTGCTAAACAACAAAATGATCAACCAATATTTATAAATCAAAAAGGATCGACAGCATAGAAAAAAAAAATACTAGATACGTGCGAATACCTTTTGAATTGAATATTTCGGTAATTGAGTGATTTGAATGATTATTAATAATTTAAATATTCATAAAAATTCTTTTATTCATAGACAATACAAATTATCGTCAGTAATTTGAATCATTCTCGAAATTGAAGTCAATAACGAGACAAATTTTCAGTACAAACGTGGATATAATTATAGTTATAGCAATTCGTAATTTTATGTATTAAATGACTTATATTCAATTCGGGGTTTTTATTCCAATATTCACACATTCCTATTACTATTCAATATTTAATTAAGGGTTACCAGGTGTGTCGCTTGGTTTATCGTGCTGTGGCCTTAAGCCAAAACTGTATTGTGGCATTTTGTGGAGATTCACTTTTTCAGGACAGTAAGCGCCAGGTGCTGTAGATATATATATTATTTTCAATAATTTTTGCTTCATTTTTCAAAATAAATAATAATTTCAAGTTTCGCAAAGTTGTAAATTGAAAAAAAAAGAATAGTAAATATTGAAAAAAAAATTAAGCAGTCTTTTAATACTATAAACTATTAAAACAATTACCCATAAATTGCTGTATATAAAGATATATATATTAATTTCAATAATTTTAGCTTATCTGCTCAAAATAAATAATAATTTCATATTTCGCAAAGTCGTAAAATGGAAAAAAATAAATAAATAATAGTAAATATTTGAAAAAAAATTGAGCAGTCAGAATACTATAAACTATTTTTAAAATCACCAATAAATTAGTGTAAATATATATTAATTTCAATAATTTTAGCTTATCTTCTCAAAATAAATAATAATTTCAAATTTTGCAAAGTCGTAAATTAGACAAAAAAATAATATTAGTACATATTTAAAAAAAAAATTAAGCAGTCTCAGAATACTATAAACTATTTTAAAAATCACCAATAAATTAGTGTAAATATATATTAATTTCAATAATTTAAGCTTATCTTCTCAAAATAAATAATAATTTCAAATTTTGCAAAGTCGTAAATTAGACAAAAAAATAATATTAGTACATATTTAAAAAAAAAATTAAGCAGTCTCAGAATGCTATAAACTATTTTAAAAATCACCAATAAATTATCGTAAATATCAAATTTCAAATTTTGCAAAGTCGTAAATTAGAAAAAAAATAATATTGGTACATATTTAAAAAAAAAAAAAAAAAAAAAAAATTAAGCAGTCTCAGAATACTATAAACTATTTTTAAAACCACCAATAAATTAGTGTAAATAAGGATATTAAAAAAAAATTAAGTTTTTTACCAGGAGTGTAATCCACTCTGTCCAATGAAGTTCTACGACCAAAACTATACTGCGGTGTTTTGTCCAAATTAAATCTCTCCGGGCAGTAATGTCCAGGAGCTAAAATAAAAATATTGCACTTATGATCCGAATTAATTTTCACAAAGCTACAACCAAAATGCTCTAAAAAATAAGTATGTAGCTGAATTTACAATAAATTGTGCTGCTGATGTAGCTCGTGCGGATTAAAAGCATAATGTCGATGGCGAATTTACAAATTTCTTCTAATAGGCGTTTAAACTAACAAGCTCAACTAATTTTAGCATTTTAGCGTTAAAAAGACCAAAACCTTTATTAGCATCGTTCTCTGACGTATTTTATAGTTCCCATCTTCGATTTGCTGTTTCGATTCTCGGCAATCAACATGCGGATTTCTAAAATAGCGTTTTTATAGTGAGCGAATGAAATTTTCGTTGCGAGATGAAATTTAAATCCTAAGGTGAGATTAAATACTTTTCTAAATTACTAAATTTTTTGCCACTCGTTTAGTAGCTTAGCAAAGTTAGCAAAACGTCTGGAACTTCCGGAAATGGTCGATATTAATAATTTGGAGTGAATAAAATTAATAAACTAATAGAATTAGTCGTTTAGTTTTTTTTTTGCAATTTAAAGGCATTTTATTAAATAATAAAAAAAATTCAAACTTCTCTAGTTTTCTTTGAAAATTTCAACCAAGTTGAGTTATAAATTGGGACAAAAATATTGGACATATATGGAGCATTCCATTTTTTTAAATTAAAAAATGTGACACTCTTATTTATAATAATTGTTTTATTTTCTATCTGATTGTTTATCATAATTAAAAACATTACGAAATTGTCATCTTGCGAATTCTTTATATATTTTTTTATGTAAAATGTAAAAATATAAAATTAAAAAAAAAATTGGTTCATCTATTTCGGACAAAATAAAAAATTGTAAAATTTTTTCAATAGTGAAAATGTCAGATAAAATGTGTACAAAATTTTAAAAAGGACAATTGATTTTTTTTTACCTTAAAAATAACAGCTAATTCTCTGCCTTCTAAATGGTGTTTCCCTCTCAAGGGATCTTTCCAGTGTGAAAAAAAATCGATTTTTTTCGTCTTATACATTAGAATATACGATCAAAAACGTCCTCTCAAATTTTTAAAGCAAAATTCGAAATACTTCGTTGGCATAATTTATTTACATTCTCCAGAGAACAGTTTTCAAGCGATCGTTTTCAAATTTTAGGAGAACATTCTTCACGCTATTCTCTATCATGCTATGGAAGCTTTTTTTTTTTTTTTTGAAATCTTCCCATTTTTAAAAATGAAAAACTGTCGAAAAAACGGCTAAATTCGGTACTTTTTGTTCAAACCGCCGCCATTTTGTCAATTTTGATTTAAAAAAAATAAGCCTCTATAGCGCGATAGCCAATCGCATACTAATTAATAATGCTTTGGGTTTTTTTTTTTCAGATCAAATTTGCGACCTCTAGGATGTCCACCATGAGGCTATCTTTTTTATCAACATTATTTTCAACAATTAAAAAAAAATATTTAAACAATAAAAATCGTCTTATAAAAAATCATTTTCTGTCATTCATGATTATCTTAATATGTCATAAAAATTTCAGATTGATCGGCGTATAATAACCGTCCGAAAAAAAATCGTGAAAGTAGGCTATTTTTCCCCTTATTCAAGATCCCTTGAACAATAATAATCAATAATTATGTTAATTAAATTTGATCTAAAAAAAAACCCAACGGATTATTAATTAGTATGTCATTGGCTATCGTGTTATGGAAGCTTTTTTTTAAAATCTTCCCATTTTTTTAAAAGAAAAACTGTCGAAAAAAACGGCTAAATTCGGTACTTTTTGTTCAAACCGCCGCCATTTTGTCAATTTTGATTTAAAAAAAAAAAAGCCTCGATAACGCGATAGCCAATCGCATACTAATTAATAATGCTTTGGGTTTTTTTTTTTTCAGATCAAATTTGCGACCCCTAGGATGTCCACCATGAGGCTATCTTTTTTATCAACATTATTTTCAACAATTAAAAAAAAATATTTAAACAATAAAGATCGTCTTATAAAAAATCATTTTCTGTCATTCATGATTATCTTAATATGTCATAAAAATTTCAGATTGATCGGCGTATAGTAACAGTCCGAAAAAAAATCGTGAAAATAGGCTATTTTTCGGGCCGTCACACTGGAAAGATCCCTTAATTAATTTACTGTAATTATTAATTCGCTATTGTAATCAAGGATTATTGTAAAAATCACGTTATACGCGAGCAACAGCTATTAGGGATTATTCGGCTCGTTCAGAAATGCGACAATGTGTGTGTTCATTTACCAGGACTATCGCTCGGCTTATCGGACACGTGTTTTATGCCGAAACTGTATTGCGGGGCTTTGTCGAGATTGACGGTTTCCGGGATATAGTCACCGGGAGCTATACATGATTTATAAGGTGATTTACATGGTGATTGATAATTGTGGAAGCCGATTTTCATTAAATCGGAAATACCAATATCGAAATTATAATCATACTTTTGTAACTTAAAAAAAAAATTAATTATACACATCGATCCAAAATTGATTTATAGAAATTTATCGATTTGGATATCAATAATAATAAATTGGATAAGCAGAACATTTTTTTCTAAATAATGATAATCCAAAATCGATGTGTAGAAATTTATTGATTAAGATATCAATAACAAATAATTTGAATAAACAAATAATTTTTTAATAATAATTACAATCCAAAATTAATGTGTAGAAATTTATTGATTTGGATATCGATAATAATAAATTGGATAAGCAGATAATTTTTTTTAAATAATGACAATACTAAGGCAATTATTTATATAATATATAATTATATATATATAATATAATATATATATATATATATATAATTATATTATAATATTTATTAATATATATAATCTAATTATATATTATATAAATAATTTCCTTAGTATTGTCATTATTTAAAAACAATTATCTGCTTATCCAATTTATTTATATATATATATAATTATAAAAACATTAATTAAATTTTCATCAAATTGTGAATTGAGAATTATTATAATAAAAATATTTTTTGTATCGAAAAGTGATAAAATATTAATGATTTTTTGAAACGATGAATTTTATTGATTTTTATGTTACTTACAGATATAAAAAAAAGGATTGTTATTAAATTTAAGATTATAAATCTTACCTGGAGTTGTGCTGATTTTTTCGGTATGTGGTTTAATACCGAATGAATATTTAGGCGAACTGTCCTGAATTATTTTTTCGGCTTTTTGCGGATCGTAGTCACCGGGTGCTGGAGTGTACTCCAGCTTTCCAGATTTCGTTCGACCGTGAAGGGACAAAGCTGGAGCCTTATCCTTTCCTACAAAATAATTTGGGGGAATTTTGCTTTAACTTTATTTTTTTTATTATTTTTTTTTACTGTTTCTTAAGTATTATTATAAGTATTATTTTTATAAAATTTCTAATCAAAAATCAGAACTAAGCAACCAGCTAGAATCTACTGAATGTCTTTCCTGTAAACTAGAATTGAGAATAAGCATTTTCGATGAAGAAGGTTCGGTGCAAGAATCAATAAATCACCAAGAAATATTGCCAGTGCTAAACAACCTAAGACAACGACTTATTTACTCGATATTTTGTACGATGACACTGAAGATAAAGACAAAGATACATATTTATATATAGCAAAATAGACAGAAATTGAAGACGTTGAGAATAATCATATTGGCTGTGAATTAGACCAAAAAAGGTCATTCAAAAATTATGCCATGAAACAAAATTTCAAAAATATGCTATAATAAAAATATTCCAAAATATATACCATGACAAAAATATTCCAAAAAAATATACCACAATAAAAAATTTCCAAAAAAAAATATACAATGACAAAAATATGCTGTAACAAAAATATCCCAAAATATATACCATGACAAAAATATTCCAAAAAAATATACCATGATAAAAAAATTCCAAAAAAAAAATACAATGACAAAAATATTGCAAAAAAAAAATACAATGACAAAAATATTCCAAAAAAATATACCACGACAAAAAAATAAAAAAAAAAAAATATACAATGACAAAAATATGCTATAACAAAAATATCCCAAAATATATACCATGACATAAATATTCCAAAAAAATATACCATGATAAAAAAATTCCAAAAAAAATATACAATGACAAAAATATTCCAAAAAAATATACCATGATAAAAAAATTCCAAAAAAAATATACGACAAAAATATTCCAAAAAAATATACGACAAAAATATTCCAAAAAAATATACCATGATAAAAAAATTCCAAAAAAAATATACGACAAAAAAATTCCAAAAAAATATACCACGATAAAAAAATTCCAAAAAAAATATACGACAAAAATATTCCAAAAAAATATACCATGATAAAAAAATTCCAAAAAAAATATACGACAAAAATATTCCAAAAAAATATACCATGATAAAAAAATTCCAAAAAAAATATACGACAAAAATATTCCAAAAAAATATACCATGATAAAAAAATTCCAAAAAAAATATACGACAAAAATATTCCAAAAAAATATACCATGATACAAAAATTCCAAAAAAAATATACAATGACAAAAATATTCCAAAAGTTTCACGATGACAAAAATGTGCTAAAAAATAATTTTTTTAATAATAACCCTTGACGAATTCTCAGATGTCTAAATATTCCGAAATTACCATTTGAAGCATCTAACAATTTTCGTGAGCTTTATGGATATTTGACATTCTTGCGCATTCACAGTATACAGATATGTTACAGTGTAGTTATGTTTGATCGATATTCTCTTGTGCGACGAGCACGCAAGGCAATAAAACGAAATCCTATACATGTATTGACTCGAGGAACAAGTCGAGAATAATTTTGGAGAAAATACTGCTGAAATGACTTACAACCTTCGACGAGAATTTTGGTCACAATATTTTTAAAATTGCTTGGTTTTTTTTATTCACTAACTGCTATTTTTTTAATTTAATGCACAAAATGAAATTAGTGTACGATATACAAAAGAATTTTTCAAAAGCTATTATTAGTTCAAAACTATTTTTATTTTATATCATAATTGTATTTTAGATTCAATAAACTAATTTATGAATAAAAATATTCAATATTTTAACAAAAAATTTATTAGTGTGGAAAGTATTACAAATATTTATGTACATCTGGTAGAAATAATTTTCCAAATTTTGTTAATTCTATCTGTTATTCTAACAAATAGGTAATAATTTTATTTTTTTTATTTTTACCTTTTGAACTGAGACCCGATACATTATATTGGCCAGGTCCAGGTCCTGGACTGTCGTTCTTACTCGAGTGTCTGCAAAGTTATGATAAGTTATGATAATCGCCTATTATAATAAATTTAGTTATAATCTGAGGTTGATTTTGATGGCCTTAATAGTCGGAAAATAAATTGAAGAAATTTAAGGCTTAGTAATTTTATGGATGATTTTTTTTTTTTTTTTTTTTTCAAATTTGGTGGAATCGACCATTTATGTATATTTTTTTATCAATGAAGAGAAAAAGATTGAAAAATAAAAGTGTATCACCTGCTTCCAAACGAGAACGCCGGAGCTCTTCCCCGTTTCGAGTCTGGAACCGTTTTTCCTGGAGAAAATCACAAATTATATTAATTAAAAAAAACCACAAAAAAAACTAGAGATGACAGCACAATTTTTAATTCCCTAAATAACGATATCTATATCTGTAGATTGTTTCATTGTTACTACTATTACCACTATTAATTAAGGTGAAAGTAAAGAAATTAATTACAAATAAATTACCCCGACAAAAGAAAGTAATAATATTTTGCGCTTAAATTCGATGGCGGTTTTTAATTTTTTTTTTTATACACCTGCACGTAAAGTTCGTACTTTCCCCCCTTTAAAAGGGCAAAAATTGAGTACTTTCCTCCCTCAGGATTAAATGACATTCAAATTTTATGCTCCCTGCTGATAAATAAACAAACAAATAAACAAACAAACAAACGAACAGACAGACAAACAGACTGAAAGACAGAGAGACAGACTGAAAGACAGACAGACAGACAGAGAGACAGACAGACAGACTGAAAGACAGAGAGACAGACTGAAAGACAGACAGACAGACAGAGAGACAGACAGACAGACAGAGAGACAGACAGACAGAGAGACAGACTGAAAGACAGACAGACAGACAGACAGACAGACAGACAGACAGACAGACAGACAGACAGAGAGACAGACTGAAAGACAGACAGACAGACAGACAGACAGAGAGACAGACAGGCAGACAGACAGGCAGACAGACAGACAGACAGACAGACAGACAGACAGACAGACAGACAGACAGACAGACAGACAGACAGACAGACAGACAGACAGACAGACAGACAGACAGACAGACAGACAGACAGACAGACAGACAGACAGACAGACAGACAGACAGACAGACAGACAGACAGACAGACAGACAGACAGACAGACAGACAGACAGACAGACAGACAGACAGACAGACAGACTGAAAGACAGACAGACTGAAAGACAGACAGACAGACAGACAGACGGACAGACGGACAGACGGACTGAAAGACAGACAGACAGACAGACAGACAGACAGACAGACAGACAGACAGACAGACAGACAGACAGACAGACAGACAGACAGACAGACAGACAGACAGACAGACAGACAGACAGACAGACAGACAGACAGACAGACAGACAGACAGACAGACAGACAGACAGACAGACAGACAGACTGAAAAACAGACAGACAGACAGACAGACAGACAGACTGAAAAACAGACAGACAGACAGACTGAAAAACAGACAGACAGACAGACTGAAAAACAGACAGACAGACAGACTGAAAGCCAGAGAGACAGACAGACAGACAGAGTGAAAGACAAACAGCCAGACTGAAAGACAGACAGACAGACAGATAGACTGAAAGACAGACAGACAGACAGACAAACTGAAAGACAGACAGACTGAAAGTCAGACAGACAGGCTGAAAGACAGACAGACAGACAGACAGACAGACAGAGTGAAAGACAAACAGCCAGACTGAAAGACAGACAGACAGACAGACAGACAGACAAACTGAAAGACAGACAGACTGAAAGTCAGACAGACAGGCTGAAAGACAGACAGACAGACAGACTGAAAGACAGACAGACATACAGACAAACTGAAAAACGGACAGACAGACAGACTGAAAGACAGACAGACAGACAGACAGACAGACAAACAAACAAATAAACAAACAAATTAATTAATTAGTTAATTACCAATTAGAGGTGGTAAAGTGACACAAGCGGGTCCTGGACTGCTATACTCGGCGGCAATGGGGCCCCTCCTTTTGGTTGGGGTCCATGGTCTCTGGGTCATGCCACCCATAGCGAATATATATTTTCAGTGCTCCTTGAACGTCCACAATCCTCCGACGAATCGTCCTGTTGCACCAACAACAGCGAACGATTAAATCGGCAAGTAACTGAAAATAAGAAAATAATAAAATTAATCAGGGACAATCTGCGGTACTTCGGAGAAGTCACGATGCATCGAATATGGAAATGGGTCATGATCAGCGCACCGGTAAAGACTCTACTCGCGACGATCGTGCTCGCAACCTTCCTTACTACATCCTCGTTACTATCAACACGTGTGTTGGTGTTGTATATATAAGGCATTCTCCGTCAAACCTGCCACTTTTTTCGGCCCCCCCTAAAAATATTTTTCTTAGTCACATTTTTCTTGAAATCGTGTTTTTTCCTACATTTGTTTCAGAAAAAAAAGTTTCTCCTTTTAAAAAAACGTCTTTTTTTAAATAAAATAATAAGTAGATATTATGAGAAATTATTTTCCTTATAAATTAGAAGAAATTTTTTTTGTAAAATATAATTTGAAAGCTGATTTGAAATTTTTATTCTTATGGCCCTTTAAAAAAATCTGCAGTTACGAATAAAATGATGAGTACATAATTTTTAAAAATTCTTATTTCTTATAATAATATTTAAATTAATTTTAATGAAAAAATTAAAATATAATTTTTTTTAAAATTTTTAAATTGACATAGAATGTCTTATATATTTGATTGCATATATTAGATATATATATATATAGGTACATGCAATTTATTGGAGACACTTGGATTCTAGTGACTATAAGTAATAGTCCGTGCAATTAGTTCGTTCCGATTAATTGACCTGTTCTCATGTAATAATAATAATAGTAACGATCATCATCATCAGCATCGACCGATTAATCATAGACATAATCTTCTTCTTTTTCTCCTCGTAAATAACGGGAAAATATACTTAAACGCAATTCCCACGCCGGTAGTTTCATTTATAAATCAAACGTTCTATTGTTAGCTTTCTCCTGAAATAATAAGAAGAGGTATGTGTTGGAACTTTCGTATATAAAGTAATTAGTAAAGCCTCCAACGATTCACACCCAATGAGAGTAGCACCAACGGTGTTTTTCTAAATCAAGGAGATACTTCGTAATTATCACTCTAAATTAAGGAGATACTTCGTAATTATCACTCCAAATTAAGGAGATACTCCTTAATTTGTCGTGTTATCCCAGATATTCCGATTTCTCAGATTCATTGTACGGAGAAACAGATTTCAAGATGTCATAACGAACTAAAGAGTGTTAAATGCGTTCCAGTTAATTTATCTGCTAGTGTTAATTGAATGGTTGAAGTAACAAACGTCAGTTTCCTAACCAATTGGACCAACTGATTGATCAATATGCCCAACCAATTGATCAATATGCCCAACCAATTGATAATTGGTTCAGTCAATTTACAAATTGGCGTGGCAAACAATTTATCGATCCATTTATTGATTAATTCATTTGCGATCTATCGATCAGTTGGGCCAACTAATTGATTAATTTACCCAACCAACTGATAATTGTGAAAGCAATTTTATAAATTGGCATGGCAAATAATCTATCGATCCATTTATTGATTAATTTTTACGATCAAACCAAATAAACAGTTGGGTCAAATAATTAATCAATATTTACGATCAAACCAACTGAGCAGTTGGGTCAAATAATTGATTAATTTTTACGATCAAACCAACTGAACAGTTGGGTCAAATAATTGATTAATTTTTACGATCGAACCAACTGAACAGTTGGGTCAAATAATTGATTAATTTTTACGATCAAACCAACTGAATAGTTGGGTCAAATAATTGATTAATTTTTACGATCAAACCAACTGAACAGTTGGGTCAAATAATTGATTCATTTTTACGATCAAACCAACTGAACAGTTGGGTCAAATAATTGATTAATTTTTACGATCAAACCAACTGAACAGTTGGGTCAAATAATTGATTAATTTTTACGATCAAACCAACAGAACAGTTGGGTCAAATAATTGATTAATTTTTACGATCAAACCAACTGAACAGTTGGGTCAAATAATTGATTAATTTTTACGATCAAACCAACTGAACAGTTGGGTCAAATAATTGATTAATTTTTACGATCAAACCAACTGAACAGTTGGGTCAAATAATTGATTAATTTTTACGATCAAACCAACTGAACAGTTGGGTCAAATAATTGATTAATTTTTACGATCAAACCAACTGAACAGTTGGGTCAAATAATTGATTAATTTTTACGATCAAATCAACTGAACAGTTGGGTGAAATAATTGATTAATTTGCCCAACCAACTGACAATTGTTCATAAAATTTACAAATTGGCGCGGCAACTAATCTATCGATCCATTTATTGATTAATTTTTCCGATCAGACCAATCGATCAGTTGGACCAAATTATTGGTTAATTTTAGCGATCAGACCAATCGATCAGTTGTCCTGATTTGACCAACCAACTGACAATTGGTCATCAAATTTATAAATTATTGTGGCAACTAATCTATCGATCCATTTATTGATTAATTTTTACGATCAAACCAACTGTACAGTTGGGTCAAATAATTGATTAATTCGCCCAACCAACTGACAATTGTTCGTCAAATTTATAAATTGTCACGGCAACTAATCTATCGATCCATTTATTGATTAATTTTTACGATCAAACCAACCGATCAGTTGGACCAACTAATTAATTAATTTTAGCGATCAGACCAACCGATCAGTTGGGCCAAATAATTGATTAATTTGCCCAACCAACTGATAATTGTGAAAATAATTTTATAAATTGTCACGGCAACTAATCTATCGATCCATTTATTGATTAATTTTTACGATCAAACCAACTGAACAGTTGGGTCAAATAATTGATTAATTTGCCCAACCAATTGACAATTGTTTCATCAAATTTATAAAATGGCGCGGCAACTAATCTATCGATCCATTTATTGATTAATTTTTACGATCAAACCAACTGCACAGTTGGGTCAAATAATTAATCAATTTGCCCAACCAATTGACAATTGTTTCAGTAAATTTTTCAAACTTGATAAACTACATAGAAATAGATTTGTAAAAATTTACAAAATAATGAGAAAGCAATATGCGAGGTTCTACTTTGCATCGTTTTTTTTTTTAATCAATGTTTCTGGAGAACAACAAGTTCGCTTGTTGACTCTCGGTAGCAATGTGTATCATGTGGATTGTGTAATGGAAAAGACACGGCAGATCGGCGACTGGGATGGCCTCGAATCTGTGGAAAACCGCGAGCACGACACGGCAGAGATACCGAGTCATGGCTGGCCATATAAGAGCATGCCCATGACGGGATTTCGCGTCGCCCACCATCCAACGCTCTGC
The DNA here is from genome assembly GCA_963970395.1 of Ephialtes manifestator. Lineage (NCBI taxonomy): Eukaryota > Metazoa > Arthropoda > Insecta > Hymenoptera > Ichneumonidae > Ephialtes > Ephialtes manifestator. Next base: position 26,590,795 of record OZ019982.1, on the reverse strand, counting down.
ACGATTCCTCCAACCGTTTGCAGATCTCCGAAGTATTTACGAATCTCGTCCAAATAACTTTTACTCGTCGTCTCTGAGTCATCCACAACTCCCGCTAAGAGAATAACACGAGACAGTGTCTCCCCCAGATTTCTTAAGAGTTCCGAACGCTTAACGATCACCGGCTAACCTCGAACCCAGACAATGAAGGTCTTATCGAGCACAAGAAGGTTCAATCGCTATTCGGAATAATGCAAAACAACCGAATTTTTTGTTGTTGTTTTGCAGATGAAAATATTTTTCGGAAATTTTATCGGTATCTTTTTCCAAAATCGAAAAATTTATTTTTCTCTTTTATTTTCTGAAATTTTCTTGACAATGGTTTTTCTCTCCAGATATCTGCATTTGTTTCATGGAAAACTGAGATTTTCCTGAATATTTAGATTTCTCGGCTTATTTTGATTTTCTTGAATATTTTGATTTTCTTGAATATTTTGATTTTCTTGAATATTTTGATTTTCTTGAATATTTTGATTTTCTTGAATATTTTGATTTTCTTGAATATTTTTATTTTCTTGGATATTTTAATTTTCTTGAATATTTTGATATTCTTGGATATTTTTATTTTCTTGAAGATTTTGATTTTCCTGAATATTTTTATTTTCTTGAATATTTTGATTTTCCTGAATATTTTGATTTTCTTGAATATTTTGATGTTCTTGAATATTTCGATTTTCTTGATAATTTTGATTTTCCTGAATATTTTGATTTTCTTGAATATTTTGAATTTCTTGAATATTTTGATTTTCTTGAATATTTTGATTTTCTTGAAGATTTTGATTTTCCTGAATATTTTGATTTTCTTGAATATTTTAATTTTCCTGAATATTTTGATTTTCTTGAATATTTTAATTTTCCTGAATATTTTGATTTTCCTGAATATTTTGATTTTCTTGAATATTTTAATTTTCCTGAATATTTTATTTTCTTGAATATTTTGATTTTCTTGAAGATTTTGATTTTCCTGAATAGTTTGATTTTCTTGAATATTTTGATTTTCCTGAATATTTTGATTTTTCGGAATATTTTGATTTTCTCGAATATTTTGATTTTCTTGAATATTCTGATTTTGATTTTCCGGAAAATAATGAAATTTGTTTTTTTTCAAATAATGACATTTTTTCTGAAGACCTCGAACATTTCTCATAATTAAAAAAAAATTGTTCGTAATATTGCAGAATTTTCGTAATTTAAAGAAAAATTAATTTTCATTCAATACAATTTTTTAAAAAGTATAATGTTCTCACCCTTTTTTTGTGCCCTTTGTTATTCGAATAAATAATTGCATTTCGACCGAGAGGAAACGGGTTTATCAATGAATGAGCACAATTTAAGAGACCGAGGATAATAAAAATCTGCATTGCGACAATGACGAGCTGTGCGAACTCAATGAAAGTGCAGGAAGGCAAACGCGGTCGTTTTTTTACTACTGAACTGCACGTGGCTCATGTGAAAGCGGATATATTTACATAAAAATCGTGTGGAAATACTAGCGATGACTCGATCAGTCATCGCTCCCACTGCAAATCGTTCTCATTCCCGCAATCCACGATCTTGATATGCGATATACCTACTGGCACTTCAATCGAGTGCGCGGCTGACCAAAGTCAGCGGTTACTACTGTCAGACACGGAAATGAAAGCGGAGCGTCCGCAGAACAAAATAAAATTTAAAAAAAAATTTCCTAGGCATAAAAAAATGAAAAAAAAATTCATAAATTTCTATTTATTGCTCGAGAATTTTTTTATCACAAATAAAATTAAAAAAGATAATCTTTGAAAATTTTGAATAATTGGAGAACCGAAAAAATATTTTAGTTTGTTCAAATTTTCAGAAACATACAACATTTTTTTAAAAATTCAAAAATAAACAGTTTTGTGAAATGTGAGAAAGTAAATTTTGAGATTCTTGTAAGATTTGAAAATCTGCATATTTGAGACATTTAAGAAATTTTAATAGCAATTTTCCGAGAACGTAAGGTTGAAGATTTAAAAAAATAATATTTTGAGCAAAATACAAAGATTTAGAAAATAATATTTTCAACAAATTAAAAAGATTTCGAAAATTAATAATTTAAGCAAGTTACAAATAATTAAAAAATTAATATTTTGAGCAAATTACAAATATTTCAAAAATTAATATTTTGATCAAATTACAAATATTTCAAAAATTAATTTTTTGATCAAATTATAAATATTTCAGAAATTAATATTTTGAGCAGATTACAAATATTTCAAAAATTAATATTTTGATCAAATTACAAAAATTTCAGAAGTTAATATTTTGAGCAAATTAGAAATATTTCAAAAATTAATATTTTTATCAAATTACAAATATTTCAAAAATTAATATTTTTATCAAATTACAAATATGTCAAAAATTAATTATTTGATCAAATTACAAAAATTTCAGAAGTTAATATTTTGATCAAATTACAAAAATTAGAAAATTAATATTTTAAGCAAATTACAAATATTTAAAAAATTAATATTTTGAGAAAATTACAAAGATTTCAAAAATTTGTATTTTGAACAAATTAGAAATATTTCAAAAATTTATATTTTGAGCAGATTACAAATATTTCAAAAATTAATATTTTGAGCAAATTAGAAATATTTCAGAAGTTAATATTTTGAGCAAATTAGAAATATTTCAAAAATTAATATTTTTATCAAATTACAAATATTTCAAAAATTAATTTTTTGATCAAATTACAAAAATTTCGAAAGTTAATATTTTGAGTAAATTACAAAAATTTCAAAAATTAATATCTTGAGTAAATTACAAAAATTTCTAAAATTAATATTTTGAGTAAATTACAAAAATTCCAAAAGTAAATATTTTTAGTAAAATACAAAAATTCCAGAATTTAATATTTTCAGTAAATTACAAAGATTTTGAAAGCTACAATTTCGAGTAAATATAAAAAAATTAAAATTCAAGAAGATAAAAATATTTGGGATGTTTAGAAAAATTTGTATTAATAAAAAACAATTAACATATATATATATCGACATTGACACGCATTGACAGCTTTCAAGAAATTAATATCCGCGATAAAGTGAGTGATATACGACTAGGAGCAAGTAAAGCAGTGCAAGTAGAACACCCAGATTCGTAGTAATAAATCTCGTGTGCTGGATGGCCTTGATAGTTATGCTCCAATCTCGAAGAGTCCCTTAAATTGCTGTCTACCTTCGCGAGTATTATATTACATGTGTTCTATATATACAACGAAGGATAATCGTGGGCGATTTCAAAGTCAACAAGGTACGAAGTGGTAGCTGTTGAAATTCTTCATACAAAAGATGTCAATGTTCGAATGTCTCAATAACAAATATATATGTGATTGACCCCAGTGTCAATACCAATTAGGTATTGATAATATATATATAGGCACATCAGTAATAGACATTTTAACATTTTAATTTACAAGGTCACAAAATCAGCCGATGAAAAATTGTATTTTTAAATGACATAATAGTGCTCAATTATTTATAATTTTTTCAAGGCATTTCCTGTCTATTAATAATTAATAAATACATTTACATTTAAATTGGAACGAATAAAATGATGGTTCATGATTCCAAATTATAGTCTGTGTTTTTGCAATTCCTTTAATTAAATTTATTATTATTATTTTTTTTTGTGACATTATTTGTTTATAAAAAAATGGATCATAATTTTTCGTTTTTCGGTAAAACTTTCATCTCGTCATAAATAAATTAATATCGATGAATTTGGGACATAAATTAATTTGAAAATTATCGAATATTATTATTTTTTTTTTCGTTAATGAAAAAATGGAACAACGCTGCATAATTTTTTTTTGTTTTTCAAAAAAATGTTTATCTTGTGATAAAAAAATTATCATCAAGGAATTTAAATCGTAAATTATTTAAAAAATCGTCAAAAATAATTAATAAAATAAATAAAATAATTAAACAATTTATGATGAAAATTTAACATCTTGTCATAAACAAATGAACATAAAAGAATATTCATCATTAATTGTTTAAAAAATCGTGAAAAATAATTTTTTTAAAAATGAAAATTCGTGTAATATTTCAATGTACTAAATTACAAGGTGACGGTAAATTAGACCAGATAATTTACATTTAAGAATGACATAGTACTCAATCATTTATAAATCTCACTTGGAGCTAAAACGAATATAATGATGATGACTAATAATACCGAATTACATCGCCTGCGTTGCTGGTTGTGGACGACGACGTTTCGCTTCAAGGTATAAGGGAGAGTCCAGCAAAGCACAATTCAATCATCCAACTCTATAGTATAGTAGGTGCTGGCTATGCCGAAAAAGGCAAAGATCACGATACGCGGACACGCGCTGCTGCGGGTGAGACTAACGATAAATACATATATGCGCAGATCGAGCACATAATACATAATATAAAAGCGAACGGTAAGAGCACAAACGACGTTTCCTTACGCGTCCGCGTACAGTAGAAATCCGCATAATGCATTCAATGATATTTTAGAAAAAATTTTGAAAAAACGTTTTATAGTTCGTGCAAATATTGGAGCATTTTTTTTTTCTTTTCCTTTTTAGGTAGGTAAATGATGTAGAAACGTTTTTTTGGAGTATATTTAGAAGTGTTGCGGTAAATTTAGAAGTTTTGGAGTAATTTTCATAAATTTTGGAGCAATTTTATGAATTATAAAGTAAATTTAGAAATTTTGGAGTAATTTTATAAATTTTTAAGTAAATTTAGAAATTTTGGAGTAATTTTATGAATTTTTAAGTAAATTCGGAAATTTGATACCATTTTAGAAATTATTGAATGTATTTATATATTTTGGAGTAAATTTATAAATTTTGGAGTAAATTCGGAAATTTGATACCATTTTAGAAATTATTGAGTGCATTTATATGTTTTAGAGTAAATTTATAAATTTTGGAGTAAATTCGGAAATTTGGTACCATTTTAGAAATTATTTAGTGCATTTATAAATTTTGGAGTAAATTTATAAATCTTTAAGTAAATTCGGAAATTTGATACCATTTTAGAAATTGTTGAGTGCATTTACATATTTTGGAGTAAATTTGTAAATTTCGGAGCAAACTCGGAAATTTGATACCAGTTTAGAAATTATTGAGTGCATTTATATGTTTTAGAGTAAATTATAAATTTTGGAGTACATTCGGAAATTTGGTACCATTTCAGAAATTATTAAGTGCATTTATATGTTGTAGAGTAAATTTATAAATTGTGGAGTAAATTTATAAATTTTGGAGTAAATTTATAAATTTTGGACCAAACTCGGAAATTTGATACCAGTTTAGAAATTATTGAGTGCATTTATAGGTTTTAGAGTAAATTTATAAATTTTGGAGTAAATTTATAAATTCTGGAGTAAATTTATAAATTCTTAAATAAATTCGGAGATTTGATACCATTTTAGAAATTATTGAATGCATTTATATATTTTGGAGTAAATTTGTAAATTTTTGAGTAAATTCATAAATTTTAGAATAAATTCATAAATTTTGAAGTAAATTCGGAAATTTTAGAATAAATTCATAAATTTTGAAGTAAATTCGGAAATTTTGGAGTTATCTCGGAAATTTGATACCAGTTTAGAAATTATTGAGTAAACTTATAAATTTTGGAGTAAGTTTCTAAACTTTTGAGTAAATTTATAAATTTTGCAGTGAATTTATGAATTTTGGAGTAAATTTATAAATTTTTAAGTAAGTTTCTAAATTTTGGAATAAATTTATAAATTTTGGGGTAAATTTATAAATTCTTAAGTGAATTTATATATTTTGGAGTGTCTAAATTTGGGAGTAAATTTTTCAATGTACTTAAAAATTTTGCGGAGTTCCACTATATTACGTTATATGTATCATCGACCTGTATCACTCTGGTCATGACTACGCCTCCTGGAACCTGGTAGAATGTCATTATCCAGGAAAGGAGATGAAAGCTCACAGTATCCCCTGAGATCAGAGATCAGAAATCGTACAGAGGCGCGATTTAAGTGACAGCGTGTATGACCACTTCACTTGCCAAAACAAGAAGAAACGCGCGGGCCGGTTATAATGTTCTCATGTTATTAAGCAATAGCCAGACTCGAGAACTCGCGAAAAAAAAATATCCGGCATGTTGTCTGTTGCATACAAAACAACTTCTGCACTACTTGAGACGTAATCTTTTTTTTTTAACACATGTTGAAAGTAAATAAATACACAAAATTCTTTCGCAGTCTAAAACAAGTCAATTTGATATTTTGTAATTGCAAGTAATCAATATAATATTTTACAAATGAAAAAAAAATGATAGAACATTTATTTTTTTTAATTAAATTTTTTTTTTAATTAATTTTTTTTTTCAAATTAAATTTTTTTTTTTAAATGCCCATCGATATTTTGTTACAAAAAAAGGTTTAGGCAAAATTGTCACGATTAAATATTGTTTATATTACTGACAAACACATTTAATAATTTTGGAAAAATTTTTTTTGCTTTTATTTTTTAATTTGATTATTATTCAGTTTTTCTTATTATTTATATTTATTGCCAAATAAAAAGTGCTCCAAAATTAGTTTAGCCAAAAATTTCCTTTGATGATCTAGAATTTTATAAAATCAATAAAAATTTATTTTCAACTAATTCTAGGAATCAGAATCAGAAAGGCGTAATCTATATAAATTTGTTTTCTTATTCCTTATTTAATTATTAGGCCATAATTGAAAAAAAAAAATTTTTAATTAAAATTTTTTTTTTTAAATGCCCATCGATATTTTTTCTATTTGTTATAAAAAAAGGTTTAGGCAAAATTGCCACGATTAAATATTGTTTATATTACTGACAAACAAATTTAATAATTTTGGGAATTTTTTTTTTGCTTTTATTTTTTAATTTGATTATTATGCAGTTTTTCTTATTATTTATTTTAATTGCCAAATAAAAAGTGCCCCAAAATTAGTTTAGCTAAAAATTTCCCTCGATGATCTAAAATTTTATAAAACCAATAAAAATTAATTTTCAACTAATTCTAAGAATCAGAATCAGAAAGGCGTAATCTACATAAATTTGTTTCCTTATTCTTTATTTAATTATTAGGCCATAATTGAGTGTAGGCGAGGAATTTTATCCAATCAACAAAAAAAAATTGTAAATTTTAAATTAAATTTTTTTTTTTAAATGCCCTTCGATATTTTTTTTACTCGTTACAAAAAAAGGTTTAGGCAAAATTGCTACGATTAAATATTGTTTATATTACTGACAAACAAATTTAATAATTTTGGAAAAATTTTTTTTACTTTAATTTTTTTAATTTTATTATTATTCAGTTTTTCTTATTATTTATTTTTATTGCCAAATAAAAAATGCCCCAAAATTAGTTTAGTTAAAAATTTCCCTCGATGATCTAGAATTTTATAAAACCAATAAAAATCCATTTTCAACTAATTCTAAGAATCAGAATCAGAAAGGCGTAATCTACATAAATTTGTTTCCTTATTCTTTATTTAATTATTAGGCCATAATTGAGTGTAGGCGAGGAATTTTATCCAATCAACAAAAAAAAATTGTAAATTTTAAATTAAAATTTTTTTTTTTTTAAATGCCCATCGATATTTTTTCTATTTGTTACAAAAAAGGTTTAGGCAAAATTGCCACGATTAAATAATGTTTCTATTACTGACAAACAAATTTAATAATTTTGGAAAAATTTTTTTTGCTTTTATTTTTTAATTTGATTATTATGCAGTTTTTCTTATTATTTATTTTTATTGCCAAATAGAAAGTGCCCCAAAATTAGTTTAGCCAAAAATTCCCTTTGATGATCTAGAATTTTATAAAATCAATAAAAATTTATTTTCAACTAATTCTAAGAATCAGAATCAGAAAGGCGTAATCCATATAAATTTGATTTCTTATTCCTTATTTAATTATTAGGCGATAATTGAGTGTAGGCGAGGAATTTTATCCAATCAACAAAAAAAAATTGCAAATTTTAAATTAAATTTTTTTTTTTTTAAATGTCCATCGATATTTTTTCTATTTGTTACAAAAAAAGGTTCAGGCAAAATTGTCACGATTAAATATTGTTTATATTACTGACAAACAAATTTAATAATTTTGGAATTTTTTTTTTTGCTTTTATTTTTTAATTTGATTATTATTCAGTTTTTCTTATTATTTATTTTTATCGCCAAATAAAAAGTGCCCCAAAATTAGTTTAGTTAAAAATTTCCCTCGATGATCTAGAATTTTATAAAACCAATAAAAATCCATTTTCAACTAATTCTAAGAATCAGAATCAGAAAGGCGTAATCTACATAAATTTGTTTCCTTATTCTTTATTTAATTATTAGGCCATAATTGAGTGTAGGCGAGAAATTTTAACCAATCAACAAAAAAAAAAAAAAAAAAACAAACGAGTTGAACAAAAAAAAATGCTCAATTTCCGCAATAACGAAGTGGAAGTAAAAACTGGAGAACATTTTTTTCCAGTCACAGTGATGTAATCCATTTATCTGGACTTAATCGAATTAATGGAATTTAATGAAATTTAATGTACCAAGTTATTGGTAAGAATGAAAAAAAAAAACGGTAATGACGACGATTTAAAGATAGTTCTTCGAACGTGCATAAAAGTATTTGTGTATGTCGGGAAAAAAACCTGTTATTAGTCAGAATATGGCAATGACGAGAGCGCGTATAATAAAAATGTTGACATAGCAGTTTCTTAGACGTTATCGTTACATTAGGCTTTAGAGTTACTCGAAGATTATCTAATTTACCTATGAGAAATAATGGTATTATTTATAAATATTTACTTCATGAGATTATCTACATAGTGATTAATAAAAAAAAAATTAATTAGATAAAAGCATTTTTTTTTTTTTTTTTTTTTTTTTTTTTTTTTTTTTTTTTAATTATTCTTTTCCATTGCATCGTACTATTACACACGGGCAGATTACAGCCTAATGTAAAAAAAAAAAATTTCGATGTAAAAGGTGGTTTTATGTTTTCAATAAATCATTCAAAAATTGAATTAAAAAAAATCGACATTTGATTTCCTAAAAATGGTTTAAATAATAATAATCAATAATTATGTTAATTAAATATAAACAACCTTGGAAAAAATTAATTATATAGATCAGTACATATCGATAGAATTTAAATGGGATTAAATCGTATAAATCAATAAAAATAAAAAATTAATTAGATCAAAGCAAATCGACATTTAATTTTCTAGAAACGGTTTAAATAATAATAATCAATAATTATGTTAATTAAATATAAACAACCTAGGCAAAAATAAATTATAGAGATCAATACATATCGATAGAATATAAATGGGATTTAATCGTATAATTCAATAAAATTAAAAGGTGCAAATATTTTTTTCGAAAATTGGATTTTAATCATATTCATATTATTTTTTTTTAACACTTATTTATTTCGATGTATTAAATTTCATCGATCAGTAAAAGATATGTTTATACTTACAATGCAAATATTTACGCAAAAATCTGATACTCTACGTGACCTTAAGGCGAGGTAAAGTAAATAAACGTGCTTTGAATTCGAATCATTTGACCCAAAACATCCAACTATTTATATCGATCAACTGTTTATTTTCTTCATAATAATTAAATGACTTTCCTATTTGAAAAAAAAATTTCCTTGAAAAATATTTACCATAAATTTAGAGAAACGAGTTAAAAGTCCTAAAAAATCTGCATACGACTCTAAAATAAAAAGTGGCTTTAATAAATTTGAATTTACCCGAATAAAATGTTTTTTTTAACAAATTTTAAATGACAGTCTTAGAAATTTTTCAAATCATACTGATTATTAAAAAAATATATGAAACGCAATTGAAAAAAAAAAATTGGTATTTTCAATTAAGTGAAAATCATTAATTATTCCAAGAGAATGTAAAAAACGCTGGTATTTATTACACACAAATAAATTAAACCTACTCAAATAATAATTTTAAAAAAAATTTAATATCGATGCTCTTGGAAAATTTTCATATATATTATTTTTTTTAAAATGACAGCCAATTTAAAAAAAATAGTATTTTCAATTAAGTGAAAATCATTAATTATTCCAAGAGAATGTAAAAAACGCTGGTATTTATTACACATAAATAAATTGAAACTACCCAAATAATAAACAATTTAAAAAAAATTAAATATCGACGCTTTTGAAAAATTGTCAAATCATATATATTATTTTTTTAAAAATAAAAGTCAATTGAAAAAAAATAGTATTTTCAATTAAGTGAAAATCATTAATTATTCCAAGAGAATGTAAAAAACGCTGGTATTTATTACACATAAATAAATTGAACCGACTCAAATAATAAATTTAAAAAAAAAATTAAATATCGACGCTTTTGGAAAATTTTCAAATCCTATATATTATTTTTTTAAAAATGACAGCCAATTTAAAAAAAATTAGTATTTTCAATTAAGTGAAAATCATTAATTATTCCAAGAGAATGTAAAAAACGCTGGTATTTATTACACATAAATAAATTGAACCGACTCAAATAATAAATTTAAAAAAAAAATTAAATATCGACGCTTTTGGAAAATTTTCAAATCCTATATATTATTTTTTTTAAAATAAAAGCCAATTGAAAAAAAATTAGTATTTTCAATTAAGTGAAAATCATTAATTATTCCAAGAGAATGTAAAAAACGCTGGTATTTATTACACGTAAATAAATTAAACCGACCCAAATAATAAACAATTTTAAAAAAATTAAATATCGACGCTCTTGGAAAATTTTCAAATCAAATATATTATTTTTTTAAAAATGAAAGCCAATTTAAAAAAAATAGTATTTTCAACTAAGTGAAAATCATTAATTATTCCAAGAGAATGTAAAAAACGCTGGTATTTATTACACATAAATAAATTGAACCGATTCAAATAATAAATTTTTAAAAAAATTAAATATCGACGCTCTTGGAAAATTTTCAAATCCTATATATTATTTTTTTTTAAATAAAAGCCAATTGAAAAAAAATTAGTATTTTCAATTAAGTGAAAATCATTAATTATTCCAAGAGAATGTAAAAAACGCTGGTATTTATTACACATAAATAAATTGAACCGACTCAAATAATAAATTTAAAAAAAAAATTAAATATCGACGCTTTTGGAAAATTTTCAAATCCTATATATTATTTTTTTAAAAATAAAAGCCAATTGAAAAAAAATTAGTATTTTCAATTAAGTGAAAATCATTAATTATTCCAAGAGAATGTAAAAAACGCTGGTATTTATTACACATAAATAAATTAAACCGACCCAAATAATAAACAATTTAAAAAAAATTAAATATCGATGCTCTTGGAAAATTTTCAAATCAAATATATTATTTTTTTTAAATAAAAGCCAATTGAAAAAAATTAGTATTTTCAATTAAGTGAAAATCATTAATTATTCCAAGAGAACCTAAAAAACGCTAGTATTTATTACTCATAAATAAATTAAACCGACCCAAATAATAAACAATTTTTTAAAAATTAAATATCGACGCTCTTGGAAAATTTTCAAATCAAATATATTATTTTTAAAAAAATGAAAGCCAATTTAAAAAAATAGTATTTTCAATTAAGTGAAAATCATTAATTATTCCAAGAGAATGTAAAAAACGCTGGTATTTATTACTCATAAATAAATTAAACCGACCCAAATAATAAACAATTTTTAAAAAATTAAATATCGACGCTCTTGGAAAATTTTCAAATCAAATATATTATTTTAAAAAAATGAAAGCCAATTAAAAAAAATAGTATTTTCAATTAAGTGAAAATCATTAATTATTCCAAGAGAATAAATAGAAACTACCCAAATAATGAATAATAATAAAAAAATTAAATATAGACGCTTTTGGAAAATTTTCAAATCATATATATTATTTAAAAAAAAATGAAACCCAATTGAAAAAAAAATAGTATTTTCAATTCACACAATAAGTGAAAATCATTAGTTTTATTTTTTATACATTTATTATCTGACACGGAAAATCGATTTCGCGTTTGCGAATAATTATTTTGCATGCATAATCATTACATGCAGAATTTAGTATCAACTTACGATGACAAATGTATGTATATACGTTGAATGCACCGAAGATAAACGCGAGACGATAAAGAAACGCTAAACCGTTCGACAGTCGTTGATCCGATTGTTTGTCACAGGAGATGATAATAAGCGTTCGATTACAATCTATAGCGACACCGACGCACTGTTCACGTTTCTACGTCGATCTCGAGGCGAAAGATTCGTGTCGTCTGACCAGGAACGACGAGTAACCACTGGCATGAGACTCGCGACGAGCCGCGTGTACCTCTTCTTCTCTCTCTCCAACCATCGGAACTTCAAAATCCCCTCTTTTACCTTCGCCGTGACTGTCTGAGCGAAACGCAGGCGCGAAACCGTTTCCACTGTTGGCGCACGATTCACCGTTTAAGATGTGAACTCATACTGCAAAACATGTTATTATTAACTATATAAGCTTATTTAAAATTTCTGTCAATTTTTCGATTCCTAATTTAGACATTTTTCATGAATTTTGCTTAATGGCAAATTGTTATAGATTTATTTCACTAAAAAGGAAATTTTGATTTTTAAAAAATTTTTATACATTTAATTCTTCAAAAAGGAAAGTTCGATTTTTGAAAAATTGGTATAATTTCAAATTTTCGAAAAGGAAACTTTGATTTTTGACAAATTGTTATAATTTCAATTCTTTGAAAAGGAAACTTTGATTTTTGACAAATTGTTATAATTTCAAATCTTCGAAAAGGAAAATTCGATTTTTGAAAAATTGTTATAATTTCAAATCTTCGAAAAGGAAAATTTGATTTTTTTAAAATTGTTATAATTTCAAATCTTTGAAAAGGAAACTTTGATTTTTTAAAAATTGTTATAATTTCAAATCTTTGAAAAGGAAACTTTGATTTTTTTAAAATTGTTATAATTTCAAATCTTTGAAAAGGAAACTTTGATTTTTGACAAATTGTTATAATTTCAATTCTTTGAAAAGGAAAATTCGATTTTTGAAAAATTGTTATAATTTCAATTCTTCAAAAAGGAAAGTTTGATTTTTGAAAAATTGTTATAATTTCAAATCTTCAAAAAGGAAAATTTGATTTTTGACAAATTGTTATAATTTCAATTCTTCAAAAAGGAAACTTTGATTTATGAAAAATTGTTATAATTTAAAATCTTCAAAAAGGAAACTGTGATTTTTGAAAAATTGTTATAATTTCAAATCTTCAAAAAGAAAATTTTGATTTTTGAAAAATTGTTATAATTTCAAATCTTCAAAAAGGAAACTTTGATTTTTGAAAAATTGTTATAATTTCAAATCTTCAAAAAGGAAACTTTGATTTTTGAAAAATTGTTATAATTTCAAATCTTCAAAAAGGAAACTTTGATTTTTGAAAAATTGTTATAATTTCAAATCTTCAAAAAGGAAACTTTGATTTTTGAAAAATTGTTATAATTTCAATTCTTCAAGAATGAAACTTAGATTCTCAAAAAAATCTAATCTTCAATTGGTATAAATTTTCGGGAAAATCGATTGACACATTTCATTTTTATAAGAATTTTTAAATTTTGAAAAAAGTACGTAAATGCTCTAGCTCGAACAAATTTTTAACCATCGGGCTGAAACATCGTATTAAAATTGAACAAAGTGATGCGACCTTTGCTATTGAATTTGGGACAAATCGGTAAAGCGGTTCGGTTTTTATGAGATTTTGAATTTTTCGAAAAATTTTCGTTTTGCTCTAATTCAGGTAAAATTTCGAATAATTGAGTGAAATTTTCTACCCAGGAAAAATAACATTCAGCCCTGCTATGTACCAAATTTGGTGATGATCGGTAAAGCGGTTCGGATTTTACGTTAATTTGAATTTTTTTAAATTGACTGGTTTCGCTCTGCATTTAGTAAAACATCAGAAAATAAGAATAAAATAAAACAAGGATGCATAGTAGAACCTTGCACATTACTTCCTCATTATTTTTCGCTTTTTACAAAGCCTCCTCTATGAGGAAGCCAAAATTGATTAACATACTTCCTCATAGAGGTAACTTTGTAAAAAGCGAAAAATAATGAGGAAGCAATGTGCAAGGTTCTACTTTGCATCCTTTTTTTTGTAGAACACGATAGAAACCGGTGTTTTCCGAAATTTCATTGGGTAGCAAGGATATGGATAGTTTATACGGCATAAATCGCTACTTTTCGCAATATAGATTGTACAACATCGCTATGAAAATATGGTATCATTCAACATTTTTGGGCTATATTTAACGTATTTTTCTGTTAATCATGAATTTGGTACTCATTTAACTCCCAGCTTGATATTTGATACCAAGATTCGCATCGCAGAAAAAAAATCAAAAAAATGTAAAAAATCAAAATCTCATAAAATTTTAATTTTTCAACCGATCTTAACCAAATTTAATAGGGTTCACCGGTGTATGAAAGCTCACATACATACCAATTTTGAACTTAATATCTCGAAAATTAAAAGAGTTATCGCATTAACAGACATTTTTGAAAAAATTCAAAACCACGTAAAAATTTAACCATCATGGGGATTTTACCAAAAATTGGTATGAACGATGAGGATTGATCCCTCTATCTATGGTGTAAATTTCAGCTATTTATATCGTGGCGTTCCCGAGTTATAAAGGTTTACATTTTTTGAGCGCATAACATACATACACACACACACATACAGACATTTTTCCTAAATCACTTTTCTCGACGTTTTGGACCATCCTGAGTGTAATGACATGAAAATCTCGAAAAAAAAAAATTTTCACGAAAACAAAGCTACGAGGAAGCAATTATATTATGTATAATAATACTTTATTTATTTTTTATTTATTTAGTATTTATTATTAATAATAATAATTTATCGTAAATTTGCTTTTATTATTTTTCAAAATCGTTTTCTATATTTTAATTTTGACTAAAGTAAGTAAAAAATTATGAAAGTAGAAGAGAAAAAAATTTAAAAAAAATTGATTTGCAGCCAAAAAGGAAGTTTACGAAATTCCTTTTACTAATATTATACATCTCGACCGTGCTGGAACTTCAAGGAGAGGAGAATATACGCTGTTGCAGCGTGCCCAGACACAGCAGCAGCAGCAGCAGCAGCAGCCCGACCACTTGTAGTTAACAATGTGCCCCTCTCTTCAAGTTTTGCTGACGCCGTAGCACGATATGTGCGAGAGAGAGTAGGGACAGTGAATGTCCAGTATAGTAGCAGGTTCTGGTCAGTCCTCTAGCAACTAATGCAGGAATTCTCTCTTCTTCATAATCTCTTGATTGCCAATCAACAGCTGCAGGTGTTGTGAAAATTTCTCCAAAAATCTCGAGTAAGTTTTATCTCTAAAAAAAAAAAACAAAAATCCACAAACATCACTTAATTTTAACAATTCAATACTCACAATTTTTCTATCATCAGATAAATTGTATATTAGATTAAAATCCATCATAAATTAATGAGTAAAAATTTTTCCAAACATTTTTGTTGTTGTAAAGTCTCTTAATTTTAACAATTTAATACTCACAATTTTTGTATAATCAGATAAAATGTATATTAGATTAAAATCTATGATAAATTAATCAGTAAGAATTTTTGTTGTTGTAAAATCTCTTAATTTTAACAATTTAACACTCACAATTTTTGTATAATCAGATAAACTGTATATTAGATTAAAATCTATCATAAATTAATGAGTAAAAAATTTTCCAAACATTTTTGTTGTTGTAAAGTCTCTTAATTTGAACAATTTAACACTCACAATTTTTGTATCATCAGATAAACTGTATATTAGATTAAAATCTATTATAAATTAATGAGTAAAAATTTTTCCAAACATTTTTGTTGTTGTAAAGTCTCTTAATTTTAACAATTTAACACTCACAATTTTTGTATAATTAGATAAACTATATTAGATTAAAATCTATCATAAATTAATCAGTAAGAATTTTTGTTGTTGTAAAATCTCTTAATTTTAACAATTTAACACTCACAATTTTTGTATCATCAGATAAACTGTATATTAGATTAAAATCTATCAGAAATTAATCAGTAAGAATTTTTGTTGTTGTAAAATCTCTTAATTTTAACAATTTAACACTCACAATTTTTGTATAATCAGATAAACTGTATATTAGATAAAAATCTATGATAAATTAATCAGTAAATTTCGTAACATTTTTTTTTTCTTCACGATTATAATTAAATTCGAAGTCTGTCTCTGTGTGTTGATTGTGACAGGAAGTGTATTTCCGAGTCTTCTGTCACAGCGTTATTCATTAATGCAATTGATGCGTGAATGTTCAACGTCCGTGAAGTTTTATTCTTATTGTTCAGACGTGAACTACGTGATGGTAATTATTGTCGCGTAAGGTGCGATTCGATCGACGTTTGATAGTTGAGAGGAAGAAATTTTAACGGTAAATCTAAATTAAGTCGTTTGTGAAGTGGTTATCACTATATATATGTATAAAATCCTGTTGGTCTTTGACAGAATTGTAAATGCCTAATATTTATAGAAATAAAGATGATGATATAATAACGATTATAAAACAATAACTAAACTTTCGAATAGATGAAAAAATTATTATTTTCAAAATTATTATGATAGTCTTTTGGAAAAAAATAAAGAAACATAATTAATGCTTTAATTATTTCTTTCATTTTTGCCCTTATTTTTTCTAATAATTAAGCAAAAATTTGTATTTTTTGCAGCTATTCAAATATTTACACTCTATTCTATATAATCACTACATATTATTATTATTTTCTAATAAAATTTCATGATAGTCTTTTTGAAAAAAATAAAAAAACATAATTAATGCTTTAATTATCTCTTTCATTTTTCCCCATATTTCTTCTAATATTTAAGCAAAAATTTGTATTTTCTGCAGCTTTTCAAATATTTACACTCTATTCTATATAAACACTACATATTATTATTATTTTCTAATAAAATTTCAAGATAGTCTTTTTGAAAAAAATAAAGAAACATAATTAATGCTTTAATTATCTCTTTCATTTTTCCCCTTATTTTTTCTAATATTTAAGCAAAAATTTGTATTTTTTTGCAGCTATTAAAATATTTACACTCTATTCTATAATCACTACATATTATTATTATGAAATTATAATTACAAAACAAATTGTACTGTAATCTAGATTTCATGAATTAATGGGGTTTTTACAATTCTGGTCTTTGGGAAGATGTTGACGCGTTGCAGAAATGAAGATTAATTCGTCTTCTGTGGTTGAAAGGCTTCGCAGATTGTATTTGGTCCTGGGCTCTTCTCGTGCGGAAGGTCTGGATGTTCGTTGAAAATCAGCTTTTAGTCTTCCGTGTGCTTCCCACATTAAAACGTGACGTAGCTCCATGACATCATTGTCAATGCCGAATCCGGCCGGCCCCGATACCCACGCACTCATCAACGTGTCAGCCACTGCACACAATCGCACCTTTGGGTCCTATGATCTTGAAAAAAAAAGCATGTTAATCTATATTGGCTTCCTCATAGAGGAAGCTTTGTAAAAATCCAACAATAATGCAGCCTTGTTTTAAAAAATTTTAAATGCCATTATTTTTGAACCAGATTCGAACTGATGCTTAGTTTACCCACACTCTACTTGTGGACCAAATTTGAGCCCGATATCTTAAAAATTGCGGAGGTTAGAGCACGAAGAAAAAATTCAAAATGCCATAAATGTGAAATCCCTCAACGGATTGACGTAAAATACACTCCCAAACTTTATTTAATAACAGTCCACTTGTAGAACAAATTTGAGCCCGATATCTTAAAAATTGCGAAAGTTTGAGCACGAACAAAAAATGTCAAAAAATTAAAAAATGCCATAAATTGTGAACCCCTTAACGGATTGACGCCAAATTTAATCCCAAACACTATTTGATAACAGTCCACTTCTGGTCCAAGTTTGAGCCGGACATCATAAAAATTGCGGGAGTTAGAGCCCGAACTGACATTCTCCAAAAAATTCAAAATGCCATAAATTTTGAACACCTTGATGAATTAACTCCAAATTCAATCCCATACCTTGTTTAACGACAGTTTATTGGTGGTTCAAATTTGAGCCCGATGTCTTAAAAATCGCGGAAGTTAGAGCACGAAGAAAAAATTCAAAATGCCATAAATTTTAAACCCCTTAACGGATTGACGTAAAATTCACTCCCAAACTTTATTTAATAACAATCCACTTGTGGACCAAATGTGAGCCCGATATCTTAAAAATTGCGAAAGTTTGAGCACGAACAAAAAATGTCAAAAAATTAAAAAATGCCATAAATTGTGAACTCCTTAACGGATTGACGCCAAATTTAATCCCAAACACTATTTGATAACAGTCCACTTCTGGTCCAAGTTTGAGCCGGATATCATACAAATTGCGGAAGTTAGAGCCCGAACTGACATTCTCCAAAAAATTCAAAATGCCATAAATTTTGAACACCTTGATGGATTAACTCCAAATTCAACCCCATGCCTTGTTTAACGACAGTTTACTCGTGGTTCAAATTTGAGCCCGATATCTTAAAAATTGCGGAAATTAGAGCACGAACAAAAAATTCAAAATGCCATAAATTTTAAACCCCTTAACGGATTGACGTCAAATTCACTCCCAAACTTTATTTAATAACAATCCACTTGTGGACCAAATTTGAGCCCGATATCTTAAAAATTGCGAAAGTTTGAGCACGAACAAAAAATGTCAAAAAATTAAAAAATGCCATAAATTGTGAAACCCTTAACGGATTGACACCAAATTTAATCCCAAACACTATTTGATAACAGTCCACTTCTGGTCCAAGTTTGAGCCGGATATCATACAAATTGCGGAAGTTAGAGCCCGAACTGACATTCTCCAAAAAATTCAAAATGCCATAAATTTTGAACACCTTGATGGATTAACTCCAAATTCAATCCCATACCTTGTTTAACGACAGTTTACTCGTGGTTCAAATTTGAGCTCGATATCTTCAAAATTGCGGAAGTTAGAGCACGAACAAAAAATTCAAAATGCCATAAATTTTAAACCCCTTAACGGATTGACGTCAAATTCACTCCCAAACTTTATTTAATAACAGTCCACTTGTGGAACAAATTTGAGCCCGATATCTTAAAAATTGCGAAAGTTTGAGCACGAACAAAAAATGTCAAAAAATTTTTAAATGCCATAAATTGTGAACCCCTTAACAGATTGACACCAAATTTAATCCCAAACACTATTTGATAAGAGTCCACTTCTGGTCAAAGTTTGAGCCGGATATTATACAAATTGCGGGAGTTAGAGCCCGAACTGAAATTCTCCAAAAAATTCAAAATGCCATAAATTTTGAACACCTTGATGGATTAACTCCAAATTCAATCCCATACCTTGTTTAACGACAGTTTACTCGTGGTTCAAATTTGAGCCCGATATCTTAAAAATTGCGGAAGTTAGAGCACGAACAAAAAATTCAAAATGCCATAAATTTTAAACCCCTTAACGGATTGACGTAAAATTCACTCCCAAACTTTATTTAATAACAATCCACTTGTGGACCAAATTTGAGCCCGATATCTTAAAAATTGCGAAAGTTTGAGCACGAACAAAAAATGTCAAAAAATTAAAAAATGCCATAAATTGTGAATCCCTTAACGGGTTGACACCAAATTTAATCCCAAACACTATTTGATAACAGTCCACTTCTGGTCCAAGTTTGAGCCGGATATCATACAAATTGCGGGAGTTAGAGCCCGAACTGACATTCTCCAAAAAATTCAAAATGCCATAAATTTTGAACACCTTGATGGATTAACTCCAAATTCAATCCCATACCTTGTTTAACGACAGTTTACTCATGGTTCAAATTTGAGCCCGATATCTTAAAAATTGCGGAAGTTAGAGCACGAACAAAAAATTCAAAATGCCATAAATTTTAAACCCCTTAACGGATTGACTTCAAATTCACTCCCAAACTTTATTTAATAACAGTCCACTTGTGGACCAAATTTGAGCCCGATATCTTAAAAATTGCGAAAGTTAGAGCACGAACAAAAAATGTCAAAAAATTAAAAAATGCCATAAATTGTGAACCCCTTAACGGATTGACGCCAAATTTAATCTCAAACACTATTTGATAACAGTCCACTTCTGGTCCAAGTTTGAGCCGGATATCATAAAAATTGCGGAAGTTAGAGCCCGAACTGAAATTCTCCAAAAAATTCAAAATGCCATAAATTTTGAACACCTTGATGGATTAACTCCAAATTCAATCCCTCACCTTGTTTAACGACAGTTTACTCGTGGTTCAAATTTGAGCCCGATATCTTAAAAATTGCGTAAGTTAGAGCACGAAGAAAAAATTCAAAATGCCATAAATTTTAAACCCCTTAACGGATTGACGTAAAATTCACTCCCAAACTTTATTTAATAACAATCCACTTGTGGACCAAATTTGAGCCCGATATCTTAAAAATTGCGAAAGTTTGAGCACGAACAAAAAATGTCAAAAAATTAAATAATGCCATAAATTGTGAACCCCTTAACGGATTGACGCCAAATTTAATCCCAAACACTATTTGATAACAGTCCACTTCTGGTCCAAGTTTGAGCCGGATATCATAAAAATTGCGGGAGTTAGAGCCCGAACTGACATTCTCCAAAAAATTCAAAATGCCATAAATTTTGAACACCTTGATGGATTAACTCCAAATTCAATCCCATACCTTGTTTAACGACAGTTTACTCGTGGTTCAAATTTGAGCCCGATATCTTAAAAATTGCGGAAGTTAGAGCACGAACAAAAAAATTAAAAATGCCATAAATTTTAAACCCCTTAACGGATTGACGTAAAATTCACTCCCAAACTTTATTTAATAACAATCCACTTGTGGACCAAATTTGAGCCCGATATCTTAAAAATTGCGAAAGTTTGAGCACGAACAAAAAATGTCAAAAAATTTTTAAATGCCATAAATTGTGAACCCCTTAATGAATTAACGCCAAATTTAATCCCAAACACTATTTGATAACAGTCCACTTCTGGTCAATGTTTGAGCCGGATATCATAAAAATTGCGGAAGTTAGAGCCCGAACTGACATTCTCCAAAAAATTCAAAATGCCATAAATTTTGAACACCTTAATGGATTAACTCCAAATTCAATCCCATACCTTATTTAACGACAGTTTACTCGTCGTTCAAATTTGAGCCCGATATCTTAAAAATTGCGACGGCTATCGTGTTAACAAAAAATTGTGCACATACGCACACACATTTTTTCTAAACCACTTTTCTCGACGTTTTAGACCATTCTGAGTGTCCTGACATGAAAATCTCGAAAAATAAAATTTTCACGAAAACAAAGCTTCCTCTATGAGGAAGCAAAAGAAATTATGCCGATTATACTTCCGTGAAAATTAATTCACTTGATTACAGTGAAAATTACAGTACACTGTTAAAAATAATTGGAGATTTTATTCATCTGATGATATATCAACTTTCATACACGAGTGCAATAAAAAAGGTTCCAAAGTCGAGCCTTACACATTGCTTCCTCATTTTGCAGCTTTCTCTAAGCAACTTCTATGAGAAAGTACATTACTTATTTATTTTTTTTGTTTCATTATTCTCAAGACCAACAATTTTTTAAAATCAATAATAGGGCTTCCACAAAATGTATAAATTATTTTTATTATCTTTTTAGTAGTAAGTATATAATTAGTATCGCATAATCTTATTATTTGAAATATTATATTTTATTTTTGCTTCCTCATAGAGGAATTATGTTATTTATTTTTTATTTTTTTATTTGAATATTCTCAAGACCAACAGTTTTAAAAAAATCAATAATAGAGCTTCCACAAAATGTATAAATTATCTTAGTTATCTTTTTAGTAGTAAGTACATAATTAATATCGCATAATCTTATTATTTGAAATATTATATTTTATTTTTGCTTCCTCATAGAGGAAGTACGTTATTTATTTTTTATTTTTTTATTTGAATATTCTCAAGACCAACAGTTTTAAAAAAATCAATAATACAGCTTCCACAAAATGTATAAATTATCTTAGTTATCTATTTAGTAGTAAGTACATAATTAGTATCTCATAATCTTATTATTTGAAATCTTATATTTTATTTTCGCTTCCTCACACAGGAATAATATTATATTTAAAATATAACACCTAATATTTATAAAAAGTTCCCACAATTATGAAAAATATTAAACTAAACACTCTAAAACATGTTAGAATTACAGAAAGAAACAAAAAAATGCTATTTCTTTACTAAATATAAAAGTCCACGAGTTAATTAATATTTACCATTCTATAATAATATATTTTTACATTTTGTTTTCCAGGATGGAGGCTCGAGAGTTGGAACCGATGAATTTATCTCGCGATCAGGGTCTTTTGCTTGAAAATCTTCGTTCGAATCAAAACGATGATTTTGAATATCTCGCACGTCGAGCTCTGGCAAAGCCGAATGTGGAAGTGGATTTTGTATATCCACATCCAGTAAACAAGACATTACTGGACGTTGCATCTTGCGAAGGACGCGGAGATTTTGCCGAAATTCTTTTAAAACTCGGCGCTGATGTAAATCGAATAAACGAGGAGCATAATCGTGCTCCAATACATTTTGCTGCCGAGGCTGGAAACGCACAAGTCCTTGGGATTCTCCTTAAGGATAAACGCTGCAATCCCGACCTTAAAGCTGGCGAACAAACTGCTCTTCACGTTGCAGTTCGAAATAAACATCAAGACTGCGTTAAAGTGCTTTTGGAAAATGGAGCGAATCCAAATATCGTAAATTCCAAAGGTTTGACTCCAATTCACGTAGCCGCGACAAATGATCAAAGAGAAATGGTCCAGTTGATCCTGAAGTCTTCAAAATTGCCTCCAAATATCGACGATTATCGGGACTTCAGAAAAAGAACGACTCGCGATATTTTACAGCTCAAAATGCCGGATCTTGAACTTCCATCGGTGGAGGAAAGTAAAATCGACATCGAGGACGTTTGGCTCTCGTGTTTGGACGGAAGTGACGAAAATCAGTTTTTGGAGAACCTGAAAAAAATTCAAGACTCTCGGTTACACGATGGCGATAAATTAATTAAAATAGCGGCGAAGAGAAATTTTTCTGAAGCTATTCGTGAACTTATTAGGAGAGGACTTACCAGTGAAATTTCCAAAATATCCGAAGCTGCGATTATCGCTGTTGAACTTGGACATCATAGAGTTTTGGCGGAAATTTTAATGGCTGATCCAAAACTCGCCAACGAATTGATAATTCCTGCTTGCAGGGAACTTGGAGTTCCAACTTCTACTGGAGAAGGACATGAGGATGATCGTATCAAGTGTTTGAGAGTTATTTTGCAGCAACCGGATGTTAATGTGCGATGCGAAGATGGTGAGTTCCTCCCTTTTCTTCTTTGGAATAACAGAGGGAAAATAATTTACTAAAAGATCCTGAAAAATTCGGGAGAACGAAGAAAGGATCATCATTTTTTTTTGTAATATTTTAGAACGTTAAGGGGACCAAGTCACCTTAAAAAAGTCATAAGAAAAAAAATTCTGTAAATGATACACGTCTTTTAAAAAATCTTACATCTAAACATCATTAGGTACATAACAAGCATTATAATTCTGCAATTTTGTAACAACATTCAGTGCACAAGAATGGTGTGAGATCAAAAGTAAAATTTTTCACTTGTCGTAACTTTCAAACCAAACTGGTGAAGAAATTTTAGTGTTCGATGTCTTATTTTATCTGTCAAAGAGTGCATTCTGGATTGAATATAGCGATTTTGGATGCAGTGAAAATTAGATTTACTGTAACCAATTGTTTAGTGAGTTTTTAATAGAGAGAGATTTATTTACACATTTAAAATCATAGCTTTGTCATAAAGAGCTGAAATAAAAATTCCTATATTCAAAACAAGATGCACTCTTTGACAGATAAAATAAGACATCGAACACTAAAATTGGTTCACCGGTTTGTTTTGAAAGCTACGACAAGTGAAAGATTTTACTTTTTATCTCACACCATTTTGGTGCACTGTATGTCTTTATAAAATTGCAGAATTATAATGCTCATTATGTATTTAATGAGGTTTTAATGTACGATTTTTTAAAGGAAGTGTATTATTTACACAATTTTTTTTCTTATGACTTTTTTTAGGTGACTTGGTCCCCTTAAGAATGCTAAAAAATTGTGTTATTTTATTTTTTTTGGTATATAATTAAAGTTGTAATTTGATTGAAGAAATTCCAAGTGACAGAAATAAAAGTAGATAAAGAGAAGATGGATTTTTTTAATGCGATTCCAAATTCATGAAATATTGAATTTAAGGGGAGAGTCAAACCCAAATTACTGATATTCATTAACAGATATTTCCCTCGTTTATCTGCTGATGTTATTTTTAAAAAAATTTAAAAGAGGACCCTAAAACCAAATTTTTTAAACTCTATGGCAAAAGCAAATAAGTTATAAAAAATTTATGTAGGAAATGTAGCTTTTTTTTTTCTTAAAATTGAAGTGAAGTTATAATTTTTTTCAAGTCTATGTCTATCCTAAATTCATTTACTAAACGATCCTAAAAAATTCAGAACAAAAAAAGGATCATTATTTTTTTTTTTAAATATTTCGGAATGTTAAGAATGTTGAAAAATTATTTTGTGTCTTTTTTTCTGACGCATACTTTAAAGTCCATAAATATGGTACATAATTAAAGTTGTATTTTGATTGGACAAATTCTGAATGGCAGAAAAAAAGTAGATAAAGAGAAGATGGATTTTTTTAAATGCGATTCCAAATTAATGAAATATTGAATTTAAGGGCAGAGAGTCAAACCCAAGTTGCTGATATTCATTGACGGATATTTAATTTAGTTATCTGTCAATATAATTTTAAAAAATATATTCTATTGAACCCTAAAATCAAGATTTTTTAACTCTAAAACAAAAACACCTATCTATTGCAAATAAGTTATAGGAAATTTGTGGATTTACTAAATTTTACTTTTGACCTCGCACCATTCTTGTGCACTGAATGTCTTTACAAAATTGCAGAATTATAATGCTTGTTATGTACCAAATGATGTTTAGATGTAAGATTTTTTAAAAGACAGGTATCATTTACAGAATTTTTTTTCTTAACGACTTTTTTTAGGTGAAAGGCAGCCTATTTTTGTTTGGAATCGTATTACTTTTTTTCCTCTCTCTTATAATAAGAAAAAAGCTATGTTAATTACTAAAAATCTCCAAAAATTCCAGACAAGGGCAACACTCCTCTGCATTACGCAGCCCGAGCAGAATCCTGCGAAGCGGTGGGACTAATTTTGCGTTCAGGATGTTACATCGGTCACAAAAACGTCCTTGGAGTTCCTCCATTGGCTCACATGTCACCAGGAGATTTATCAGATTTTTTCGACGACTGTCTTCACACGGAAAACGAAAGAACCGACGAGTTTGAGATAGAATTCGACTATCGTTGTTTAATGCCTCACAGCGTCGACAATATTTATTCCCGTGGAGCAGAAATGTCAAACGAAGAATTTCGACCCTCAGAATCCTTAAAACCAAAGATAGCATCATCAGAAATGGAAACGCTGTCTTTTATAGCCACAAATCGAGCCCTTAAGCCTCTCTTGAAGCATCCTCTGCTTTCTTCATTCCTCTACCTCAAATGGCATCGAATTCGTTACGTTCTTTACGCAAATTTTATTTTCTACGCTCTCGTTCACGCTATAATGACTTGCTACATCCTTTCGATGGATTACACAAGCAATTCTTCAGAAAAACCAGGAAATTCTTCGGACTACACTGCAATGACTGTTCTGACGAGTTTTCATCAGCTTCATGGTCTCAGAAGTTTCGCAGCGATTGCTCTGATCCTTTTGGCAGTTCGAGAAATAATTCAGCTTCTATCTTCGCCCTTGCACTACATTTCCAGCCTGGAAAATATGCTGGAAGTGGCTCTGATTGTTCTTGGCTCTTGGGTCGTCATTTCGGCGAATCCTCAAGTCGGTGCCGTTGTTATTTTGCTCTCAGCTTGGGAATTCGTAATGTTAATCGGTCAACATCCTCGAATGTCCATTGGGATCGAAATGTTCAAGACAGTTTCCATAAATTTCATGCAATTTCTCTTCCTTTACGCCTTTTTGATAATCGCCTTTGCTCTGGCTTTTTTCACCCTCTTCAAGAACTCAAAGGACGACGAAAACTTTCCCGATGCTGGTCATTCGCTTTTCAAAACGATTATAATGCTAACCGGCGAATTTGACGCCAATGATATTCCATTTGTCTCCCATCCGATTATCAGTCGATGTATTTTTGTACTTTTTGTCTTTCTCATTGCAATTGTGCTTTTCAACCTTTTGAATGGTCTTGCTGTTAGCGATACTGCAGATATTTTGAACAAATCCGAATTGGTTGTCTTGATTTCGAGGACAAAATTGGTTTCCTATGCCGAGAGCGTTGCTGTTGGTTCTGGTTTGATTAAATTAACCGGTCACTGTTGCTCCGAAAGATCTGTTAGACGTTCGAGGCTCAATCCTCTTGGATTTTTGGCCAAGAGAATTCTTCTTTTTCCTGGATATCTTCCGCAAGGAAAGCTCGGAGTTAAGCCATACAAATGCAACAAAATCAGGCTTTATGGTAGATCGAAGAAGACGAGAAGCTGCACCAATTGGTCCATGGATCCTTCCATCGTTGGCAAAGCTCGTGAAGTTTTGAGCCGGCGTGGAGAAATCACCGAGAATGAAAAAATGATCGCTGAATTAGACACCATTAAACAAAAATTGGAGAGACTCGAGATTGTCATGGATGGGATGAGACTTGCGTTGGAAAATAATAATTCTTGATTCGTTCAATTGTACCGGTGATTCAGAGCTGCCAAATCTTAAGGGGAGAAAATTCTTTAGACGCACGAAAATTAGTCATTTTGTAGGAATTTTTTTGGAGGTGTTAAAATAATCTTAGAATTCTGAAAATTTAATCTTGTTTTGGTAGATCTTTTGACATTTGAAAAAGATTTTTTTCTTTTTTTTACTACACAAAATGGCGGCGTTATTAATTTTTGTTTCAGGCTTCTTTCGGGCGGCATCAAAAACTGCTGCATTTACTGTATTTTTTTGAGTGATTTGAATCGGAAAACTAATTTTTTTTTTTTAGTTTACTGACAATTGTAGGGGAAGGATAAACCTATAAAATTATTTCAAAAGTATAAAATTAAATATGGAATTGACTTTGGAATGAAATGAGTCAATTTTCGGCTATTTTTTTCGACAATTTTCGCCCCTTAAAAATAAGTTATTTAAGTGATGTCCTTAAAATTTTTGTATGGAATTTAAAAAAAAAAAGATGGTTTCAAAAAACGTAAAACTGGAAATGAAACTTTACAATTTGTGTTGTAAAAAAAATATATATTTTTCAAATGTTAAAAGATCTAATAAAATAAGGTTAAAGTTTCAGAATCATAAGATTATTTTAACACATTTAAAAAAATTTGTACAAAATTACTAAAGATTTTTTACGATTTTTAACCATAATATAATGTGGACAAATTTTGACGTGAAATTTAAGTGCCAAAAATTTCGAAAAAATTAAATAAAAATGTAGGATATGTTTTTAATAAATTACACTGTCAGTCAAATTTTTTAGAATTTTTGCATGGAATTTAAAAAAAAAAAAACGTGGTTTTAAAAAACGTAAAACTGGAAATGAAAGTTTACAATTTGTGTTGTAAAAAACAATTATATTTTTCAAGTGTTAAAAGATCTAATAAAATAAGATTAAAGTTTCAGAATCATAAGATTATTTTAACACATTTAAAAAAATTCGTACAAAATTACTAAAGATTTTTTAAGATTTTTAACCCTAATATAATGTGGACAAATTTTGACGTGAAATTTAAGTGACAAAAATTTCGAAAAAATTAAATAAAAATGTAGGATATGTTTTTAATAAATTACACTGTCAGTCAAATTTTCCAGAATTTTTGTATGGAATAAAAAAAAGGTGGTTTTAAAAAACGTAAAACTGGAAATGAAAGTTTACAATTTGTGTTGTAAAATAAAATTATATTTTTCAAGTGTCAAAAGATCTAATAAAATAAGGTTAAAGTTTCAGAATCATAAGATTATTTTAACACATTTAAAAAAATTCGTACAAAATTAATAAAGATTTTTTAAGATTTTTAACCATAATATAATGTGGACAAATTTTGACGTTAAATTTAAGTGCCAAAAATTTCGAAAAAATTAAATAAAAATGTAAGATATGTTTTTAATAAATTACACAGTCAAATTTTTCAGAAGTTTTGTATGGAATAAAAAAAATGTGGTTTTAAAAAACGTAAAACTGGAAATGAAAGTTTACAATTTGTGTTGTAAAAAAAATATATATTTTTCAAATGTTAAAAGATCTAATAAAATAAGGTTAAAGTTTCAGAATCATAAGATTATTTTAATACATTTAAAAAAATTCATACAAAATTACTAAAGATTTTTAACCATAATATAATGTGGACAAATTTTAACGTGAAATTTAAGTGCCAAAAATTACGAAAAAATTGAATAAAAATGTAGGATATATTTTTAATAAATTACACCGTCAGTCAAATTTTTTAGAATTTTTGTATGGAATAAAAAAAAAAAGTTGGTAAAAAAAACGTAAAGCTGAAAATGAAAGTAAAAAAATTAACAAAAAATTTATTTAAAAAAAACCTATTTTTACATTCGATAAAAAAGTCTACTCTTGTCGAATTTGGCATCTCTGCGCTGAAGACTGAATTATTTAGCGACGTATTAATAAGCAACAAGCGTCGTACGACTTTTAATATTATTAATACATTGTTTTGTAAGATTGATTAGAAATTACATTTCATATCTCGTACAGAAAAATACCTATGGAGATGTTTGAGTAGATTCGTTTTATACATGCGCTTATATATATATAACGTTATCACTTGATTTTTTTTTGTTTTTGTTTTACGCCATTACGTACAAGTTTTAAGTGCACGCGATTCAATCTCGAGAAAATTATAAAATATAGAGAGCGGCTGTAAATAATATTTAATTAGTGAGTTATTCACTTGCTGCTAATGGCACGGAATCGACGCTAATCGATTTTCTCTTCTGTCTTTTATTTTTTTTTTTTTTTTTTTTTTTGCACTTTTCGCTTCTTAATTATTTCATCCCGACACATCCTGCTGCAATGTCGATTTTTCTCGCCCTCGACGCCTCAACATGTCCGTGTAAAATAGATTAAAGTCCAACCTATCGACAAAAAAAGATTTATATTTAAGTGTTAAATTAAATAGTGATGTAACAATTTAAAGAAATATGTATTTTTCTTGTTATTTTATATATCAATAAAAAAAAAAATACGATTTTTTTCGCCGATTTTTATTCACGTTTCTGCTTCTTTATAGAGGAAATCTCGAAAAAAAATTTTTTTACGAAAATAAATTTGGTAAAATTTTTTTTTTTTAATTTAAATCGCTTTATCTCCAGAACGGCTTTAACAATAAAGCTAAAATTTGGCACGCTGGTAGAGGAGCAACGCCCCTTCGTATGTATAAATTTTCGAAAAAATTGAAAAAGAAATTCAAATTTTATAAGCTTTTCAATTTTTCGAAAAATGTCTGTGTGTTCTCTAGCTTCCGCAATTTTTTAGCTAATGAGCTAAATAGTTCTGGACAAATAGAGAAATGAAAAATGAAGGACGGTATTGAATTTGAGCGAAATCCATAAAGCGGTTTGGATTCTATAAAATTTTGAATTTTCGAAAAAATTTTGTTTTCGTTCTTATTCAAATTAAGTTCGACGAAACCTGCTCAAATCTTTTGCAAGGTAAAATTAACATCCAGTTGTAGTAGATATCGAATTTGGTGAAGATTGGTCAAGTGGTTCAGATTTTATAAGACATTGAATTTTTCAAAAAATCTCAGTATGTTCTCTAGCTTGCGCAATTTTCCAGCTAATGAGCTATATAGTTCTGGACAAATAGAGAAATGAAAAATGAAGGACGGTATTGAATTTGAGCGAAATCCATAAAGCGGTTTAGATTTTATAAAAATTTGAATTTTCGAAAAAATTTTGTTTTCGTTATTATTCAAATTAAGTTCGACCAAACCTGCTCAAATCTTTTGCAAGGTAAAATTAACGTCCAGTTGTAGTAGATATCGAATTTGGTGAAGATTGATAAAGTGGTTCAGATTTTATAAGACATTGAATTTTTCAAAAATTCTCTGTATGTTCTCTAGCTTCCGCAATTTTTCAGCTAATGAGCTAAATAGTTCTGGACAAATAGAGAAATGAAAAATGAAGGTCGGTATTGAATTTGAGCGAAATCCATAAAGCGGTTTAGATTTTATAAAATTTTGAATTTTCGAAAAAAATTTGTTTTCGTTCTTATTCAAATTCGGTTCGACCAAACCTGCTCAAATCTTTTGCAAGGTAAAATTAACATCCACTTGTAGTAGATATCGAATTTGGTGAAGATTGGTAAAGTGGTTCAGATTTTATAAGACATTGAATTTTTCAAAAATTCTCTGTATGTTCTCTAGCTTCCGCAATTTTTCAGCTAATGAGCTAAATAGTTCTGGACAAATAGAGAAATGAAAAATGAAGGTCGGTATTGAATTTGAGCGAAATCCATAAAGCGGTTTAGATTTTATAAAATTTTGAATTTTCGAAAAAATTTTGTTTTCGTTCTTATTCAAATTCGGTTCGACCAAACCTGCTCAAATCTTTTGCAAGGTAAAATTAACATCCACTTGTAGTAGATATCGAATTTGGTGAAGATTGGTAAAGTGGTTCAGATTTTATAAGACATTGAATTTTTCAAAAATTCTCTGTATGTTCTCTAGCTTCCGCAATTTTTCAGCTAACGAGCTAAATAGTTCTGGACAAATAGAGAAATGAAAAATGAAGGACGGTATTGAATTTGAGCGAAATCCATAAAGCGGTTTAGATTTTATAAAATTTTGAATTTTCGAAAAAATTTTGTTTTCGTTCTTATTCAAATTAAGTTCGACAAAATCTGCTCAAATCTTTTGCAAGGTAAAATTAACATCCAGTTGTAGTAGATATCGAATTTGGTGAAGATTGGTAAAGTGGTTCAGATTTTATAAGACATTGAATTTTTCAAAAATTCTCTGTATGTTCTCTAGCTTCCGCAATTTTTCAGCTAACGAGCTAAATAGTTCTGGACAAATAGAGAAATGAAAAATGAAGGACGGTATTGAATTTGAGCGAAATCCATAAAGCGGTTTAGATTTTATAAAATTTTGAATTTTCGAAAAATTTTGTTTTCGTTCTTATTCAAATTAAGTTCGACCAAACCTGCTCAAATCTTTTACAAGGTAAAATTAACATCCAGTTGTAGTAGATATCGAATTTGGTGAAGATTGGTAAAGTGGTTCAGATTTTAAAAGACATTGAATTTTTCAAAAATTCTCGTTATGTTCTCTAGCTTCCGCAATTTTTCAGCTAATGAGCTAAATAGTTCTGGACCAATAGAGAAATGAAAAATGAAGGACGGTATTGAATTTGAGCGAAATCCATAAAGCGGTTTAGATTTTACAAAATTTTGAATTTTCGAAAAAAATTTGTTTTCGTTCTTATTCAAATTAAGTTCGACCAAATCTGCTCAAATCTTTTGCAAGGTAAAATTAACATCCAGTTGTAGTAGATATCGAATTTGGTGAAGATTGGTAAAGTGGTTCAGATTTTATAAGACATTGAATTTTTCAAAAATTCTCGTTATGTTCTCTAGCTGCCACAATTTTTTAGATAATGAGCTTAAACAATTTTTGACGAATAAAGCAATGAAAAATGACGATCGGTATTGAATTTAAGCGAAATCCATAAAGCGGTTTGGATTTTATAGAATTTTGAATTTATAAAAAATTTTGTTTTCGTACTTCTCTAATTTGTATTTAAAATAAGGATGCAAAGTGGAACTTTGCACATTGCTTCGTCAATAATTTTCATCTTTCTCAAAGCTTCCTCTATGAGGAAGCCAAAAATAAAATAAAGACACTTTCTCATAGAGACGACTTGCATCCTTTTTTTAAAATTATTATCAAAAATGCATTTATGTGAAAATTACCTGCACAATACATTGAGTAATTTTTCGTTATTGTTGTCGCAACCCAAATCGCAAATGCGATCCAAAAGGCGAACCAAAACGTTGGTAAATCGATTGTCCAACGACTCGATCGTAGCTTCGAAACTCGCTCCGTTGGTCTTGAGTTGGGCATTACCTTCTTGCTATTTTTCGAAAGAAACAAAAAAAGATATTAATAAAACGGTAAAAAACAACAAAAAAACACAAATTTCAGGCTGTGATGATCAGATAATCAGAAATTTCTACATCTACGAGCATTCAGCTCCGTTCAGGCACGATAAATGAAATGTTCCATGTACTTTTCGTTGCATATAACTTACCTTCTTTATTCGTATGAATTTCAAGTCGAAACATTCTGACAAGTCAATGGAAATATTTTTTTTTTTTTCGCGAGAATCGAGATTCTCGAAAAATTCATGCTTGGATAACAATTATGGATATTCACATACTAAATATCACCAATCAAAACTTTGATTCGGTTATGATTTATTTTCCGAGAAAAATCGCATCAAAACATCATATCAAAATTTTGATTGAGAATATGTGATGCATATTTAAGGTGATGTTGAAATACCGAAATCGGCATAAAAAAATGTCCTAAATGCCATTTGGAAATTGCAAATATCTGAGGAAATAATATCCTTATTTTGAATTAATAAATTTAAAAAATAACTCAATTTTTTTCAAAATTTTACTCGTAAAAAAACTAATAAATTTAAAAAATCAAATTCCTATAAAATTGAGCTGATAATAAATTTAAAAAACTCAAATTTTCCAATGTTTTACTCGAAAAAAAACTAATAAATAAAAAAAATCAAATTCCTATAAAATTGAGCTGATAATAAATTTTAAAAATGCAATTTTTCCAATATTTTACTCGTAAAAAAACTAATAAATAAAAAAAATCAAATTTCTATAAAATTCGAACGATAAAATTGCGCTGATAATAAATTTAAAAAACTCAATTTTTCCAAAATTTTACTCGTAAAAAAACTAATAAATAAAAAAATCAAATTCCTATAAAATTGAGCTGATAAAAATTTTTTAAAAACTCAATTTTTCCAAAACTTTACTCGTAAAAAAACTAATAAATAAAAAAAATCAAATTTCTATAAAATTCGAACGATAAAATTGAGCTGGTAATAAATTTTAAAAAACTCAATTTTTCCAAAATTTTACTCGTAAAAAAACTAATAAATAAAAAAAATCAAATTTCTATAAAATTCGAACGATAAAATTGAGCTGATAATAAATTTTAAAAAACTCAATTTTTCCAAAATTTTACTCGTAAAAAAACTAATAAATAAAAAAAATCAAATTTCTATAAAATTCGAACGATAAAATTGAGCTGATAACGAATTTTAAAAAAACACAATTTTTCCAAAATTTTACTCGTAAAAAAACTAATAAATAAAAAAAAATCAAATTTCTATAAAATTCGAACGATAAAATTGAGCTGATAATAAATTTTTAAAAACTCAATTTTTCCAAAATTTGACTCGGATAAAAATAAATTAAAAAATGAAATTTCTATAAAATTCGAACGAAAAAATTGAGCTGATGACATTTTTTCCCTCAATTGTTTGCGGTTTCAAAATGGCATGCAGGATCACCTTAAATATTCTCATGAAATTTCTCACAGACTTTGTAATATTTTCATTTTCAATGTTTATACAATAATTAAAACGCACGCCTTTTTACAACCGTGCAAAATCGGATAATCTAACGATTGTACGCAGATCATAAAATCATGCTTAACTCTTTGGAGCCGAGGGATAATAATTCTTGTACTTTAAGATCGAAAAATCACGCAACAAGACATAAAAAGTGATTGAATCCGCTCGAAAATTCATAAAATAAAACTTGTCACCAATTACGAAAATAAAAAAACAAAATCTACTTAAAATTTGATGTACAAAAACTGTAAGTTTTTATAAGTAAATAGATATACTAAATTTATTATACAATTGCGATATACAATTAATGTCTGTACATTAATTTATGTAAAAATTATAAATTTAATTTACCAGTTTATGCATAAAAACTTACAAACATTATAAACAATGTTAATCGAATGTGAAGAATTTAGTTTGAAAATCTGCCTGAAAATCGGAGCTAAGTACGAATTCTTCTAAAGCTGAAGTTTTAGGAGAATTTATGGTTTTAATTTTTTAAGGGAGTTAAAGAAAATACACTAAATGAAATAAATGAAATTACGCTTCAAAGAGTTAATAAGTTATAAAAAAAAAATCAAAATAAAAACTACAAAGTCACGTTAATGCTGAAACGTGACTAAAGCAACGATGCAACAATGATTGAACGTCTCACGTCCATTCTAAAGAATTTTTTTCAAGCAATATTTTTCGGATAATAATTACTATCGAAAGATGCATAATAAAGTTTGATAAAAAAATGATGATTTAATTGGGTTTCTTTTTTAAAGAATATACCTCAGCCTCAAAGCCATCGTCTTGGCAGGCGCCGATCATGGAAGTCAATTCGGCATCAACGAAGTAGCGGCTCATATGCTTTTAACATTGCCAAGATATTAAGATAAGTAGCAAAACACATATGGGGGATTCCACGGGACTTTCGCCACCCCGAAAAAAAAAAATCTCAAATTTTTTCTAAAAATCAGATTCAATGATGTCTATTGATGGACCAAATTTCAAAATTCTAAAAAAATATTTCACCGGATATGCAAATTTTTCCGTTTTTTTATCATTTTTCATTTAATCTGTAATATCTAAGAAACTATTGATCGTATCGAAATCATTAAAAGACGAAAATGTGCATTTTTTTATTGCCAACAAGAAAAAAAATATATTCAAAATTAATTGTTTAATTTCAGGTCACATTTTATGGAAAAAACAACAAAATTATTATTTTTTTATGGTTGGACTTCAGATTTTTTCATCGGACAAATTGTCTCGGAATCTTTAAGTGATCGCCGAATTTTGAGTATTTTTTTTTTTTCATAGAATGGCCCAATGCTGTGACGTTACAGCAATTTGAATGTTTTTAATATATAAAAAAAATCCATATTCAAAATTAAAATTAATTAAAACGGTTGGACTTCAGATTTTTTCATCGGACAAATTGCCTCGGAATCTTTGAGTGATCGCCGAATTTTGAGTACTTTTTCTTCCTTGTAAATTCGGCGATCACTCAAAGATTCCGAGGCAATTTGTCCGATGAAAAAATCTGAAGTCCAACCATAAAAAAATAATAATTTTGTTGTTTCTTCCATAAAATGTGACCTGAAATTAAGCAATTAATTTTGAATATATTTTTTTCTTGTTGGCTATAAAAAAAATGCACATTTTCGTCTTTTAATGATTTCGATACGATCAATAGTTTCTGAGATATTACAGATTAAATGAAAAACGATAAAAAACAAAAAAATTTGCATATTCCGGTCAACTATCTTTTTAGAATTTTGAAATTTGGTCCATCAATAGACACCGCTGAACCTGATTTTTAGATGAAATTTGAGATTTTTTTTTTTGGGGGTGGCGAAAGTCCCATGGAATCCCCCATATTCAATTTTCTTTTTATTTGTCAGAATATCTCTATGCACTCGAGTTAGTTATCGTTACTCGTAAATCGTTTGGATTATTTCAATTAAGACTCATGTGCCAGAATCTCAGTATTTTTTGCAAAAAAAAAAAAAATTCAATTAATACATTAACTTACTTGCATGAAGTCACAAAATTCGACGCAAACTGCGCAAAGACCTGTGATACAACCCAGCAAATCTGGATCTGTCAGCATACATTCTTTCAAATAACTGTCCTGAAGATCTTGATGAACACTCAATACATCGTCCACGTTGCTTACCTAGAAATAAATACATTTTTTTTAACCTCAATTTTTCATTATTCGTGCCATAAAATTGTAAATGGGTGATTAAATAATCGGCAGAAATTTGAACCTTAAGGTCCACGATCGGTTTGTAACTTCAGAAAATAATAGTACATAGTACGTCACTAAAAAAAGGATGCAAAGCAGAACCTTGTACATTGCTTCCTCATTATATTTCGCTTTTTACAAAGCAACCTCTAAGAGGAAGTATGGCAATTGATTTTAGCTTCCTCATAGAGGAAGCTTTGTAAAAAGCGAAATATAATGAGGAAGCAATGTGCAAGGTTCTGCTTTGCATCCTTGTTTTAAATAAATATAAATAAGCGCACACTCTCGCTTTGTGAAAATATAATAAGGACAAACGGTCCAGAAACTCCCTCGAATACTCTATCTTCTCTGTTTTTTTTTTTTGTAGAACACGATAGAAATCGGTGGTTTCCGAAATTTCATTGGGAAGCAAGGATATGGCTAGTTTATACGACATAAATCGCTACTTTTTGCAATATAGACTGTACAACATCGCTATGAAAATATGTTATCGTTCAACATTTTTGGGCTATATCTGACGTATTTTTCTGTTAATCATGAATTTGGCACTCATTTGACTCCCAGCTCGATATTTCATACCAAAATTCGCATCGCAGAAAAAAAAATCAAAAAATTCAAAAAATCAAAATTTCATAAAATTTTAACGTTTCAACCGATCTTAACCAAATTTAATAGGGATCACCGATGTATGAAAGCTCACGTACATACCAATTTTGAGCTTAATATCTCGAAAATTAAAAGAGTTATCGCGTTAACAGACATTTTTGAAAAAATTCAAAACCGCATAAAAATTTAATGGTCATGGGGATTTTTACAAAAATTGGTATAAACGATGAGGATTGACCCCTCTATATATGGTGTAAATTTCAGCTCTATATCTCGAGGCGTTCCCGAGTTATAAAGGTTTACATTTTTTGAGCGTGTAACATACACACACACATACACACATTTTTTCTAAATCACTTTTCTCGACGTTTTGGACTATTCTGAGTGTACTGACATGAAAATCTCGAAAAAAAAATTTTTCACAAAAACAAAACTTCCTCTATGAGGAAACAAAATTGACTAGAAAATTACAGTACCAGAGTGGAAATATTTATTCACAACCTGTACCACAAATGTCTTGTCAATCTGTATTAGATATTTAAAATAACAATACTGAAAAGTATTTGAGAAATTTTGTAAATTTACTGTTATAAAATACTAGGAATTTGCATTCTGTATTTTTTTTTACTTCGCATGTCGTTTGTAAATTTCGTACACATGTTTATTATAAAATCAAAAACTACCTGCAATGAAAATAATGATTCAGAATTTCTGAAATTACAGTTGTGGTTGACTGAAAATTTATTATCCGCATTCAATATTTTTGTTCCCAAGACGCATGAACATTATTGTCTTGAAAAATTCCACGATGATGAACTACTAATTTTTATACAGATATTAAAGTCCTGTATATGAATTTACAAATTATTTAACTAACATCAAGAACTGAACTAAAATTTTACAACTTTCGTCATGTAATAACTAAATTACTACAGAAGTTTTGTAATTTTCATTAAAAATATTTGAAAATTTAATCTTCACGTACATAAATTTACTCTACTAATATTAATTTTACAGTGAATGTTGTACTAATCATTACTTCACATACCAGTTTTGCAAATTTCATATTGTCACAGTAAATTTACAATCTTTTTCAACAGTGTTTAAACAGTTTAATTTAATTCCATTTTTTTTTGGTAGCTTCAACTGCAAGAATTTAAAAAAAATTCTGCAACAAGAAAAATAAATCTGAATCTTGTAATATATATTTTTTTCTGAATTCCTGCGGAGTTTTTGGACACAGCGTGGAAAATGAGATATTTTTAAGGTATGCAACGTTCTCTATCAGTTTAGTCACTTTTTTTTCAATTGTCTCAGATATTTTTTATAATTTAATACTACTTGATACAATAAACTACCTGTGAAGATCTAATGCACTTAAAAAAAAACTATCTATCTATCTACTTTCTATGAATCTTAGAAGATAACTTTTTCTTAAGTCAACGTATTTTAATAACAGACTACAGAAAAAAAGCCTCAGCATAAATGTAGTTTTATTATTTTCTGTTAGAAGAAAAATATAATCCAGAGAATAGTTAAAGAATTACCTTGCCCATTTTGTTGATGAACGTAAGCCAATTAGGTTCAATGACTTCGACCATCATATAATACTCCAAATGTTGAATGCAATCGAGCATGCGTTGCCTCACCGAAAACGCTTGTCTGTAAGCCATCGCAGCTTCGTGTGTGAAAGTCTTTGCTATTTTATTGCTTATCCATACTCTAGAAACAATAAATTTTATCAATCGTTTAATTATCTATTCTAAATTAATAAAATGCATGCAAAAAAACAATTTAATCCGAGGAGGAAAACGCAATATAATTTTTTCTAATGCAGAAAAAAGATTATTTGGAATAGACTATCAATAATTAAAAATTGGAAGACAATCTACAAGAAAAAAAATTAAATAAAAATAAATCAATACAACAGAGATTAAAGGAATTAAGAAAGGTAAATAAATTAGAATTAGTTAACAGGCAATCAACGTTAATTTGTTAAGAAACAGAATAATTAGTGATTTAATTTATCTAGTTAATCGCTCGACTTACCTGCACAGTAATCTTTCAACGTGTTTGCAGTAGAACAAATGTCTGAAGAGCATTTGATAACAAGCTATGGCCTTTCTATTTATTACCAGAGATACTGGCCATTTTACATCGTAATTGAACACAAAAGCCTCGAGGCCAGTCAACGGTTTCTCCGCTTGGAAGCAGTACTCTAAAATTGAACCAAAACTTCTTTAGTAATCACTAAAATCTTCTCATAAGAAATCTAGTTTTATTAGTAAATAATATATAACATTATAGTTACTCGATTTTTAAAAAAATGTACATTGTATAATTTTTTATCAAGGCAAAATGTTTAATTCTAATTGCGTTTCCATTTAATTTCTGTGAATTTTAAGTAACTCGGTGCCTAAAATTGTTTTATATTGTGTAAAAAGCGATTAGCACCAACCTTTTTCGTCCCGCGTCTGAATCGAAAGAATTCGGAACATCTGAAACTGCAGATCGTAAGGTAAAAGTTCGGGTTTCAAGTCGTCCTTATAAGGATCTGAATCCGCCGTCGAAGTACGCAGAGCTACTTCGAGAAGAGACGCAAGACGATGAATCACGATATCGTACATATTTTTGCTCAATTCCGACTCGCAGAGATTCAAGAATTGGACCTGGAAAAATATATCGCAATGATCAATTTATAGGCGAACAATCGATTTTTGTTCTGTAATTTTTTTAAATTATTTTTACTGAATTTTAAATATTTTTTCTCAAGATATGAAAAAAAAAATCTTGTATACAAAGTTTAAAAATCATAGTAATTTTTTTTTATCCTTTTCTCATCGACTCAATAATGCAAAAAGGGTAAATTTTTTTTAAGAATTTCAATAAATACCACAAAATCTCCTTGAGCGAGAAGGAAATAATTTTTTACGCTTCGCAAACGACCCATCAAATCATTTTCGTTTATGAGAACTTCGAGCAAAGTTCTCGCTGCTTCCGAATAAGCTCTGTCAATTGCAGCGATGTATTTTTGTTCTCTGTGTTGATAAACCAACGGTTCTTGTTTTCCCCATTGAACCGTTTTTCCTGTACAAAAATTATCGCTAGATTTACAGAATTAAATTGAAAAAAATCTACAGATTTCGAACACGAGGATATTTTTTTCTAAATCTCTTTTCTCGATGTTTTGGACCATTTTGAGTGGCTTTATATGAAAATTTTGAAAAAAAAATGTCGTGAAAATAAAGCTTCTTCTATGAGGAAAAAAAATACATACCGCATTGCCGGATGACGTTAAAGTATTTTCCAGTCCTGAGTATTGTTTGTGCGTGCTCGTTTAGAAATACTGGAATTCTTTCGGTTCTCATTGTATATCGCTTTTCCCAATAATCCGCCGAGTAATCCATTGGCAATTCTTCTCTCTGTATTAATTCGTTATCCTCAACGAGAAACTAAAGAGAATTCATAATTTTTTATACTATTTTATATGCTCGAAAAACGATTTTTATTTTTTTAGATTTTTTTTTACTGAAACTTTTTTTTAATGAATTTTCTTTCATAAGAATTTTGCGCCCCAATAAAAAAAATTGTAATTATTCTCTAAAATCCTGTATTATATATTGATTTTTTAAAGTTAATTTGAATTGAATTACCTCTTTATAAGGATCGCAAATTACACTCTCAACGAGAAAGTAAAGAGAATCCATAATTTTTTGTACTCTTTTATATGCTCGAAAAAACACTTAACATTTTTTTTGTACTGACATTTTTTTGTTCATGAATTTTTTAAATAAAAATTTCGCACCATAATAAAAAAATTTGTAATTATTCTCAAAAATGAGAATCCATAATTTTTTATACTCTTCTATATGCTCGAAAAAACACTTTTGATTTTTTTTGTACTAAAATTTTTTTGTTCATGAATTTTTTAATAAAAATTTCGCACCGCAATAAAAAAAACTTGTAATTATTTTCAAAAATCCTGTAGTATATATCGATTTTTTAAAATTAATTTGAATTGATTTATATTCTGAAAATTTATATTTAGAAAATTGAATTGATATATATTTATATTCTTCTATATGCTCGAAAAAACACTTTTTATTTTTTTTGTACTGAAATTTTTTTGTTCATGAATTTTTTAAATCAAAATTTTGCACCCCAATAAAAAAATTTGTAATTATTCTCAAAAATCCTGTATTATATATCGATTTTTTTAAAATTAATTTGAATTAAATTACCTCTTGATAAGGATCGCAAATTACACTCTCAACGAGAAACTAAAGTGAATCCGTGATTTTTTGTACTCTTTTATAGGCTCGAAAAAAAACTTTTAATTTTTCTTGTACTGAATTTTTTTGTTCATGAATTTTTTAAATAAAAATTTCGCACCCCAATAAAATAATTTGTAATTATTCTCAAAAATCCTGTATTATATATCGTTTTTTTCAAAATTAATTTGAATTAAATTACCTCTTGATAAGGATCGCAAATTACACTCTCAACGAAAAACTAAAGAGAATCCATAATTTTTTGTACTCTTCTATATGCTCGAAAAAACACTTTTAATTTTTTTTTGTACTGAAATAGTTTTGTTCATGAATTTTTTTAAAAATTTTCGCGCCAATAAAAAAATTTGTAATTATTTTCAAAAATCCTGTATTATATATCGATTTTTTAAAATTAATTTGAATTGATTTATATTCTGAAAATTTATATTTAAAAAATTGAATTGATATATATTTATATTCTTCTATATGCTCGAAAAAACACTTTTAATTTTTTTGTTCATGAATTTTCTAAATCAAAATTTCGCACCCCAATAAAAAAATTTGTAATTATTCTCAAAATTCCTATATTATATATCGATTTTTTAAAATTAATTTGAATCAAATTACCTCTTGATAAGGATCGCAAATTACGCCTTTGTAAACCCACTTTTCAAGGGTCTGCATATACGGAACGCTCGCTGCTTGTATAAGAAAAAGACCAAGCTCTTTGCATTTAGCGTCACCGCTCATATTGTTCACTTGATCGTGAAGAAGACTCAAGACTTTACCGCCTCTTGCGTTCGCCTGCATTACAAAAAAAATATATTTTTATTGAAAAAAAAAAAAAAACTAAATATAACGTGGATTTTTTTTTTTTTTAGAATAAATCGTCCACTTTTCGAGTATTTTGTGAGACGATAAACAAACCTTGCAAATAGTCGAAGTTATTTGCGATAGTATAGACATTGTTGCCATCGTTGGTTGAATGTAGAACCACAACTTTTGTAAATTTAGTTTTCCACGTCTGTGCTCCATTTCCAATTGTACGATGAACAACTGCAACGACGAAATTTTATAAATGCAACCAAATTTAAAAATGTTCTAAATTTAGGTACAATTTTTTGTGCCTTGCAAAAAACAGAATAAAAATCGGGATTTTTTTTAGTTTTGAAGTATTTTATTATACTTGAAAAAAAAACTAATTTTTTTTATAGATTCTTATCTATAAAATAGTATATAATTTTATATAATATATAGTATATTTATATACTAAAAATATAATTTTTTTTTAAATTATATTTTTTAAAAATATAATTTTTTTTAAATTATATTTTTAGTATATAAATATACTATATATTATAATATTATATAAAATTGTATACTATTTTATAGATAATAATCTATAAAAAAATTAGTTAATTTTATAGACTATTATATACTAAAAATATAATTTAAAAAAATTATATTTTTACTATATAATAGTCTATAAAATTATATATAATAATAATATATAATTATATAAAAAATAGTATATAATTAGTATTAAATTTTGGTATATTTACCCAAAATTTACCATAGAGTATTACTAAAAAAATATATAAACTAAAATAGGATTAAGAGAAAATTCAAATTTATAACAGATGTAAAAACCCGAAAGGGCATTCGTGAGAAATAAACAATATATATATACAAAAAAAATATATTCAATTAACAATTTTGGGTACCTTAATAGTAAAATGTGTGGATTTTTTTTTTTTTTTTTTTGCAAATAATTGAAATTGTAAGAAACAAACCAAATAGTCTTTGAGTAAACAGCTTAGCGCACCGCGCAAAGCATGATTGACTTGTCCATCGTCCGGCAAAACTTTTTCCTCAACGAATCTCACAGTCATCGAGTAATAAGAAGCCAGAGGCAAAATTTGTTGCGCCAGTTGTTTGAAAGACGTTCCAACGTCTGGGGATATGCTGAAGGTTTTAGTTTCATAAGGGCCTGTTAGCGGTTCCGAAACTATGTAAGATCCGTCTGTGCCTTTTAAGCAATGCAGAAGATCCCAAAGAAGAATAGTTTCTTGGGAAACAAGCGGTACGACTTCTGCGAAAAAAACAAATATTGTCTATTGATTTTTATAACTATATTAAATTATCTATATTTGGTATATTTTTAATATTTCATATGTTTCAAAACAATTATGTAGTAACAATTATTATTTCAGTATTTGTTATTAGCATTTTGTTTTCTATTTTTGAAAAATAGAACGTCTGCAATTTTTGGAATTCGGAGCTGCGGATTTTTTTACATGATCAAATAATTATTGTAGGCAATTTCTATTTTTTGCAGCTATTTAAATATTGCAACTATATTACATTACTGATATTTTGTTTTTTTAAATACTTTGTTTTGAAAGTTTGAAAATTGAAAGTCCGTCGTTTTTATTTGGCAAATTTCTAGAAAAACAAAGTTTCGAAATTCTGCCATGATCGATTGTTTTTCAGACAATTTTCAGAACTTGGTGGGATAATTTACGAAATTTTTTAGCATGAACATACTTTGATATAGCGCTACGCTTGTGTCTGCGTGAAAATCCCACGATATTCTAGGCCTCTCGACGACCCAGCTATACTTCATAATACTTGAATCATTGCGTTTTCCGCCGATTCCAACCTGCTTGTTCAATTTTCTTTCACCCTCTACGGCAGCTTTGATTATGTTTTTACGAATCTGTAATAACGATTATAACGTTATCACAAGAAGCAATATTTTTTTTTCAGGAAGAAAGAAGGATTTTGATTATTTTATAACAAAAAGAGAAGGATTTTGATCATGTTATTACCAAAAGAGAAGGATTTTGATCATGTTATTACAAAGCGAGAAGGGCTTTGACCATGTTATGAAGAAAAGGAAAGGATTTTCACCATGTTATGACGAATAGAGAAGAATTTTAACCATGTTATGACGAAGAGAGAAGGATTTTGAGCATGTTATGAGGAAGAGAAAAGGGTTTTGAACATGTTATGAGAAAGAGAAAAAGATTTTGACCATGTTATGCGAAATAGAAAAGAATTTTGACCATGTTACGAGGAAGAGAAAAGGATTTTGAGCATGTTACGAGGAAAAGAAAAGGATTTTAACCATGTTATGACGAAGAGAGAAGGATTTTGAGCATGTTATGGGGAAGAGAAAAGGATTTTTACCATGTTATGATGAAGAGAAAAGGATTTTGAGCATGTTATGAGGAAAAGAAAAGGATTTTAACCATGTTATGACGAAGAGAGAA
Organism: Ephialtes manifestator; assembly: GCA_963970395.1. Lineage (NCBI taxonomy): Eukaryota > Metazoa > Arthropoda > Insecta > Hymenoptera > Ichneumonidae > Ephialtes > Ephialtes manifestator. Next base: position 26,546,489 of record OZ019982.1, on the reverse strand, counting down.
GGATTTTGAGCATGTTATGGGGAAGAGAAAAGGATTTTTACCATGTTATGATGAAGAGAAAAGGATTTTGACCATGTTACGAGGGAGAGAAAAGGATTTTGACCATGTTATGAGGAAGAGAAAAGGATTTTGACCATGTTATGAGGAAGAGAAAAGGATTTTGATCATGTTATGAGGAAGAGAAAAGCATTTTGACCATGTTATGAGGAAGAGAAAAGGATTTTGACCATGTTATGAGGAAGAGAAAATGATTTTGACCATGTTATGAAGAAGAGAAAAGGATTTTGACCATGTTACGAGGAAGAGAAAAGGATTTTGACCATGTTATGAGGGAGAGAAAAGAATTTTGACCATGTTATGAGGAAGAGAAAAGGATTTTGACCATGTTATGCTGAAGAGAAAATGATTTTGACCATGTTATGAGGAAGAGAAAAGGATTTTAACCATGTTATGACGAAGAGAGAAGGATTTTGAGCATGTTATGGGGAAGAGAAAAGGATTTTTACCATGTTATGATGAAGAGAAAAGGATTTTGAGCATGTTATGAGGAAGAGAAAACGATTTTGAGCATGTTATGAGAAAGAGAAAAGGATTTTGACCATGTTACGAGGGAGAGAAAAGGATTTTGACCATGTTACGAGGTAGAGAAAAGGATTTTGACCATGTTACGAGGAAGAGAAAAGCATTTTGACCATGTTATGAGGAAGAGAAAAGGATTTTGACCATGTTATGAGGAAGAGAAAAGGATTTTGATCATGTTATGAGGAAGAGAAAAGCATTTTGACCATGTTATGAGGAAGAGAAAAGGATTTTGACCATGTTATGAGGGAGAAAAGGATTTTGACCATGTTATGAGGAAGAGAAAATGATTTTGACCATGTTATGAGGAAGAGAAAAGGATTTTGACCATGTTACGAGGAAGAGAAAAGGATTTTAACCAAGTTATGAGGAAGAGAAAATGATTTTGACCATGTTATGACGAAGAGAGGAGGATTTTGACTATGTTATGACGAAGAGAACAGGATTTTGAACATGTTACCAGGAAGATAACAGGATTTTGAACATGTTATCAGGAAGAAGACAGGATTTTGAACATGTTACCAGGAAGAGAAAAAGATTTTGGTTTGAGACACTCGTAACCCTGAAAAGATTACTGTACAAAATCATAAATATTGTAGAAAACTAACCAGAGGCAAATCCTCTTTTGTGATGGTCGCACCCTTTGCAGCATTATTGCTGCTTCCGGCTGCAACATTATTTGCCAGATAATCTTTCAGTGGCTTGTCCATTGATATGTGATAAAGTAATTGCATATAGGAGCCCAATCCATCAATTCTACAAAACAGAGCAAAAATATATTGCAAATTACAACGCCATGAAGCGAAAGAAACATTTTTTAATATAATCTATACTTTTTGGACTTGAGATCCTCGTATTTTTGCAAAAACAACTCTGGATTTGGAGCATTTTTAACTAGATATCTCAGGCAACTGTGCGTTGGGACATTGTCTTGCGTCGTTACTCCTTTTTGCAGTTTTTCCACATGTTTTTCCGGTGGAGCGGAAGATCTGAAAAATTATTGTATCATCGCGAATTAAGTAGAAACGCTTTTAAAAATCAATGTAATTATTCTAAATTATCGATATTAGAAAATTTCATATAAGTCGCATAATCTACTGTACTAAAATATGAATATATAAAAATACAATTAGCGATTCATTCAAAATTCACCCAGCTTGAAAATCGATGATAAAAATTTCACCGAAATCAAAACCTTTTGCTTGATTTTGCTACAAAATAGAAAATCCACAAGCCGACGATAACTATTTCAATTTTTATCTTTTATCTTTCTACAAAATAACATAAAATGAAAAATATATATATATATATTTAAAAAAACATATATATATATAATATATATATTTAAAAATATATATATATATAATATATATATATATATATATATATAAAATTATATATAATGTATATATATAAAAATATATATATTTTTTATATATAAAATTATATATATATTAAGACGAATAAGAAAAAATCAAATTTTCATAACTTTTAACAAAATTATTATCAAATAAATTGAACTTTCCATTTTATATTCATACTATATTTTTGTATATCTCGTACTTTTCAAATTTTATATTTTTTTCTGCAAAACAAACAGGAAAATATAAGACAAATGAATAAAAAAATTAAGGGATAATTTATGGCTTTTGTCTTAATTGCAAGGCTCAAAAATAAGTGATAAAAAAAAAAAGCTATATAAAATATAGCAAAATATAAAATTTTTTAAAAAATCATCGTATTACAATTATATCATAGAATCGCTCGTCAAGAAATAAACTATTACAATATTAGCTATTTTCTATGGCTAAAATAACAGTGATTAAAAAATTACTAATCATCACTAATCATGTTAGTTATATTTGTTTAATAAGCATCTAATAATAATAATAATAATAATAATACTTACTCGAGTAATTCGATGAGCTCCACGATAAGATGATGAAGTTTAAATTCGCTCATTGTTTTAAATATAAATCCGCAAATTTTGTCCAAGAAATCAATTTTTTGACGCCTCGAACATATTTTTCAGGTTATAGAAGCGCGAAACTTTATTCCGATTATTTTTTTACACTAATCGCGTTTCAATCATTAACCGTCGTGAAAAAATAACTCTGGACTGTCTCGACAATGTGAATGAAAAAAAAAAAATGAAAATTCAAATTGTCGAAAGTAATTTGAGCGAGAGGTTTATTGTCCCTGACAATTTGTAATGATAACTCGATTCAAATGCAGTTCAGAACGACAACAATAGTGGCTAAACGATTGCTCGTCTCTCTCTTGTGTCGATAACTGGAACTTACAAAACTGTTTTACCGACTGCTGATTAAGCAAACAAAACAGATTTAATTTTTAAATATTTATCGCGGTATCTATTTTACCATTAAAGTAACGTAAACGTTACTTTAACTCTACCATTGAAGTAACGTAAACGTTACTTTAACTCTACCATTGAAGTAACGTAAACGTTACTTTAACTCTACCATTGAAGTAACGTAAACGTTACTTTAACTCTACCATTGAAGTAACGTAAACGTTACTTTAACTCTACCATTGAAGTAACGTAAACGTTACTTTAACTCTACCATTGAAGTAACGTAAACGTTACTTTAACTCTACCATTGAAGTAACGTAAACGTTACTTTAACTCTACCATTGAAGTAACGTAAACGTTACTTTAACTCTACCATTAAAGTAACGTAAACGTTACTTTAACTCTACCCATTGAAGTAACGTAAACGTTACTTTAACTCTACCATTAAAGTAACGTAAACGTAACTTTAACTCTACCATTGAAGTAACGTAAACGTTACTTTAACTCTACCATTGAAGTAACGTAAACGTTACTTTAACTCTACCATTGAAGTAACGTAAACGTTACTTTAACTCTACCATTGAAGTAACGTAAACGTTACTTTAACTCGACCATTGAAGTAACGTAAACGTTACTTTAACTCGACCATTGAAGTAACGTAAACGTTACTTTAACTCTACCATTGAAGTAACGTAAACGTTACTTTAACTCTACCATTGAAGTAACGTAAACGTTACTTTAACTCTACCATTGAAGTAACGGAAAAGTTACTTTAACTCTACCATTGAAGTAACGTAAACGTTACTTTAACTCTACCATTAAAGTAACGAAAAGTCCCGTGTAACTCAAGATTTTCCCGTTAGAGTGACTCAACGTTACTTTGATAGTAGAATTAATGTAACGAAAAGCTCCACGTTACTTTAATGGCAGAATTAACGTAACGAAAAGTCCCGTGGAACTCAAAGTTTTCCCGTTAAAGTGACTTAACGTCAAATTCCTTAACGTTACGCTAGTCTCTCGGACTACCGAGCCTCGCGTTACGTGAATTCTTCGTTACTTTCATTTTTTTCCCGAAAGTAACGAAAATATTAAAAGTACGTACTACGCGTGGGAATAACTGTTGCGTTTGCAGTCTGCGGAAATACCGATCGTCCATGTAGATTACCACATGCAGTTGGTAATCTTCATGTTTTCGTTACTTTAAAAAAAAAATAAAGTAACGAAAAATTCACGTTACCCGAGGCCCGTAACGTTAAGAAATTTGACTCTAACGGGAAAACCGTGAGTTACGCGAGGTTTTTCGTTACTTTAATTCTACCGTTAAAGTAACGTTAAGTCACTCTAACGGGAAAACCGTGAGTTACGCGAGGTTTTTCGTTACTTTAATTCTACCATTAAAGTAACGTTAAGTCACTCTAACGGGAAAATCGTGAGTTACACGAGACTTTTCGTTACTTTAATTCTACCATTAAAGTAACGTTTACGTTACTGTAGACACCGCGAATATTTATTAATTAATTAATATTCAATTACGTTAATATCAATTTGAAAGAAAAACTTGTATTCGCTCTATGCAATTCGCAAATTTAAACTAATGAAGAAAAGTTCCTAACGATTAATAAATATAGAATAAAGAAAATTAAAAAAAATAGAATAGAAGAAAAAAATAGAATAAAGTTCCTAACAAAGACAATAAAATTGCAATTAAATTGATCAAACTCTTAATCAAAACATATTTAATAGATTTAAATAAATACAAATTAAAAGTTTGTTTTTTGCAACGATTCATTAATTTTGTTAATTTATAAGTAAAATAATTACGAAATAAACAAATATTAATAAACATCAGTTAAACAGTTAAGTAATTATAAGTTAACAGTTTAAGAATTATAAAAAAAAGAAATATAAAGATTTAAACATTGTTATTAATTGTTAATTAACAATATTTATTTTCACATTTGAATGTCAATGCATTTTTTATTTTTATATATCTCATTTCATGTCACATTATCTGTATAAAAATATTTTCGTTTAACTGACTGTTTTTAATCTTGTTTAAATGTAGTGCGCATGTTTCAAGTACAACGAGAGTCAAAGAGAAAACTGATAAATGGTTTTCATTCTAAATCAAAGTTGCTATGAGTGAAAAAGAGAAAGCACAATTGCAGATTATGGCGAAAAAAAGAGAGAACGACAGAAACGTCATCCTACACGTGGGAAAAATATATACATATATGTATTTTCCGTCGCTAGAGCGCGCATTCAAATCCTTGAATCCGTTATTTCTATTACGAATCTTATGTTATCAACAGACGCGAATAACAAACCTCTTATCAGCTACTCTTAATTATTTTCGGTCACTGTATAGATACTGAATCAGATTTTTTTATTGAGCGCAAGATTGTAGCTGAAAAATTGTAAATGCTATTTACAAGTTTTATATATTGAAATATAATTTTATGTGTATTTTATATATACAAAATTTACATCTCAATATTTTATATTTATTTACCCAAATTATATATTTCGAAATTGTATATTTATGTACCCAAATTATATATTTCAAAATTGTATATTTATGTACCCAAATTTTATATTTATGTGCCCAAATGATATATTTTAAAATTGTATATTTATGTGCCCAAATGATATATTTTAAAATTGTATATTTATGTGCCCAAATTATATATATTTAAAAATATTATATTTATGTACCAAAATTTTACATTTCAAAATTGTATATTTATGTACCCAAATATTATATTTCGAAATTTTATATTTATGTACCCAAATTTTACATTTCAAAATTGTATATTTATGTACCAAAATTTTACATTTCAAAATATTATATTTATATACCCAAATTTGATATTTCAAAATTGTATATTTATATACCAAAATTATACATTTCAAAATATTATATTTATATACCAAAATTTTACATATCAAAATTGTATATTTATGTACCAAAATTTTTAATTTCAAAATTGTATATTTATGTACCCAAATTTTACATATCAAAATTGTATATTTATGTACCAAAATTTTACATTTCAAAATAGTACATTTATGTACCAAAATTTTACATTTCAGAATTGTATATTTACGTACCAAAATTTTACATTTCAAAATTGTATATTTATGTACCCAAATTTTATATTTCAAAATTGTATATTTATGTACCGAAATTTTACATTCAAAATTGTATATTTATGTACCAATATTTTACATTTCAAAATTGTATATTTATGTACCGAAATTTTACATTTCAAAATTGTATATTTATGTATCCAAATTGTACATTTCAAAATTGTATATCTATGTACCAAAATTGTACATTTCAAAACTGTATATTTGCGTACCAAAATTTTACATTTCAAAATTGTATATTTATGTACCAAAATTTTACATTTCAAAATTTTATATTTATGTACCCAAATTTTATATTTCAAAATTGTATATTTATGTACCCAAATTTTACATTTCAAAATTGTATATTTATGTACCAAAATTTTACATTTCAAAATATTATATTTATATACCCAAATTTTATATTTCAAAATTGTATATTTATATACCCAAATTTTGTATTTCACAATTGTATATTTATGTACCAAAATTTTACATTTCAAAATTTTATATATATGTACCCAAATATTATGATTCGAAATTTTATATTTATATATCCAAATTTGACATTTCAAAATTGTATATTTATGTACCCAAATTTTATATTTCAAAATTGTATATTTATGTACCAAAATTTGACATTTACATACGCACAAATTAAATATTCCAAAAACAAACAAGATCTTTAAATTTTTTGTATCTACCTGACCGTAAAATGACCAAAATCCGTGTGCAAGTAAATAAAAAAAACAAAACGAAAATTCGAAAGTATTTTTCTTGCCGAACTACTTGATCCAAAATCAGTAACGGAACACGTGACGTGCGAAAGTGACTTCCGGAATTGAAGTTTCCCGGCGAAATATAGGGGGCGTAATTCGCTCGCTCCATTGTTATACTCCGACGCGCAAAGCAAACAGCCTACCGAGCAATTGGAATTGAAAAACTGATGAAAATACAGCGAATCACCGGTACAATTATCGCCATTGACATTTCAAGAAAACGCCGATTTTTCTTTCTCACTTAAGGCTTTAAGTATTCTCATTGCATTGGAGGTTCCACGTTAATACGAAAATTGCGACGCATCGCGCGTTCAACAACAATAAAACATCACGACCCGTTTCAGGTAAATTTCCTAATGGCGCAATTTTTGTCCATTTTTTTTTTTTTTCAAATTTTCCAACGTGATTGTTTACTCTGACAACAATGAAATTTTTATTCCTTGCAACAATTAACATTTTTTTTCATTGTTTTAGGATTTAAATTGATAGAAATATGGTGGGATTGCAGCAATTTAATTTGAGATGGAACAACTATACGAGCAACATCTTGCAGGTATTTTAAAATTTTTTTTTGAGCTTTCTCTATGTTTATGGAGGAGAATATTTTGGAGAATGATTTTGAGCTGATGCGTCGAGCGGTTTAATCAATTTCAGGTTTTTTCGGAACACCTCTCGTCGGAATCTTTGGTAGATGTTACGATATCGTGTCAGGGACGTTTTATTAAAGCGCACAAGATTATATTGTCCGCTTGTAGTCCATATTTTCAGGTATTTATCATTTTTTTTTTTAAGCATTTGCGTTCTCATACGGGGCATTCTCTGTCAGTTCAGCGACTTTTTTTTTTTTCATGGCAAAACGGTGAACCACTTACTGTATTTTCTGTTAATAAGTAATGGGTAATAAATCTGAGTTACATTACTTATTCGCAAAATAATGCGTAATGGATTTAACTTTAAATTATCCATTATTTTGGTAATAAATAATGCATTACTTTTACATTACAAATTTCACAACTCTGGTCCGGATGTGTGTTTTTTTCGATCCTCTCAGATCTATCCCATAATTGGCCACATATTAGTACCACTTAAAAGCACTCTTTGTGAATTTTTTCAGATTTTTTAATTCATCCATTTAGGAAATGTATATTTTTTTTGTTATTCATATAACTTTGATGGAGTAAATCTGACAAAATAATCACACATACAAAAAAATGTTGTTTTTCACTTAACTTTGTATTGCAATATGTCTCATATTTTTATTCGTGTTGCAAAAGCTATTTACAGCAAAAAAAATGTTAAACTATTTTTTTTTACTCATTCGGACACCTTCGATATCACTGCCAATTTTATACAAGCTGCAGGGATATGTCAAAAACATACAAAAAAATTGGCACAGTGGGCATCGACTATTTGAAGGAGAAAAAAAATATTTTCCAAAATTTTCGATCCAATAAATGGCTATACGCACGAATAACTGTATGTAAACCCTGAAGGCCGTGTCGTCGTTACGCGTCAAGTAGCTCAGTGGATCGATTATTTGAAGGAATAACAAAAAATAAGTGAAATAAAAAAATATATAAAAATAAAAAAAAGCAATTAAATAAATTTAATTAATTTTCTTTCTTTTTTTAATCCTTCAAGTAGTCGATGCCCACTGTACCAATTTTTTTGTAGGTTCTATACATGTCCCTACAGCTTATAAAAAATTGAAAGTAATATCGAAGGTGTCCGAATGAATGAAAAAAATTGTTTAACATTTTTTTTTGCTGAATATCACTTTTGCAACACGAATTAAAATATGAGACCTATTGTATTACAAAGTTGAGTGAAAAACAACATTTTTTTGTATATGTATTTTTTTTCTCAGACTTACTCCATCGAAGTTATATGAATAATAAAAAAAAAATACATTTCCCAAATGGATTGTTTTAAAAATCTAAAAAAATTCACAAAGAGTGCTTTCAAGTGGTACTAAAATAAGTAATGGGTAATGAATCTGAGTTGCATTACTTATTCGCAAAATAATGCGTAATGGATTTAACTTTAAATTATCCATTATTTTGGTAATAAATAATGCATTACTTTTACATTACAAATTTCACAACTCTGGTCGGGATGTGTGTTTTTTTTATCCTCTCAGATCTATCCCATAATTGGCCACATATTAGTACTACTTAAAAGCACTCTTAGTGAATTTTTTCAGATTTTTTAATTCATCCATTTAGGAAATGTATATTTTTTTTGTTATTCATATAACTTTGATGGAGTAAATCTGACAAAAAAATCACACATACAAAAAAATGTTGTTTTTCACTTAACTTTGTATTGCAATATGTCTCATGTTTTTATTCGTGTTGCAAAAGCTATTTACAGCAAAAAAAATGTTAAACTATTTTTTTTTACTCATTCGGACACCTTCGATATCACTGCCAATTTTATACAAGCTGCAGGGATATGTCAAAAACATACCAAAAAATTGGCACAGTGGGTATCGACTATTTGAAGGAGAAAAAAAATATTTTCCAAAATTTTCGATCCAATAAATGGCTATACGCACGAATAACTGTATGTAAACCCTGAAGGCCGTGTCGTCGTTACGCGTCAAGTAGCTCAGTGGATCGATTATTTGAAGGAATAACAAAAAATAAGTGAAATAAAAAAATATATAAAAATAAAAAAACAATTAAATAAATTTAATTAATTTTCTTTCTTTTTTTAATCCTTCAAGTAGTCGATGCCCACTATACCAATTTTTTTGTAGGTTCTATACATGTCCCTACAGCTTATAAAAAATTGAAAGTAATATCGAAGGTGTCCGAATGAATGAAAAAAATTGTTTAACATTTTTTTTTGCTGAATATCACTTTTGCAACACGAATTAAAATATGAGACCTATTGTATTACAAAGTTCAGTGAAAAACAACATTTTTTTGTATATGTATTTTTTTTCTCAGACTTACTCCATCGAAGTTATATGAATAATAAAAAAAAAATACATTTCCCAAATGGATTGTTTAAAAAATCTGAAAAAATTCACTTCGATGGATTAAATCTGACAAAAAAATCACACATACAAAAAAATGTTGTTTTTCACTTAACTTTGTGTTGCAATATGTCTCATATTTTTATTCGTGTTGCAAAAGCTATTTACAGCAAAAAAAATGTTAAACTATTTTTTTTTACTCATTCGGACACCTTCGATATCACTGCCAATTTTATACAAGCTGCAGGGATATGTCAAAAACATACAAAAAAATTGGCACAGTGGGCATCGACTATTTGAAGGAGAAAAAAAATATTTTCCAAAATTTTCGATCCAATAAATGGCTATACGCACGAATAACTGTATGTAAACCCTGAAGGCCGTGTCGTCGTTACGCGTCAAGTAGCTCAGTGGATCGATTATTTGAAGGAATAACAAAAAATAAGTGAAATAAAAAAATATATAAAAATAAAAAAAACAATTAAATAAATTTAATTAATTTTCTTTCTTTTTTTAATCCTTCAAGTAGTCGATGCCCACTGTACCAATTTTTTTGTAGGTTCTATACATGTCCCTACAGCTTATAAAAAATTGAAAGTAATATCGAAGGTGTCCGAATGAATGAAAAAAATTGTTTAACATTTTTTTTTGCTGAATATCACTTTTGCAACACGAATTAAAATATGAGACCTATTGTATTACAAAGTTGAGTGAAAAACAACTTTTTTTTGTATATGTATTTTTTTTGTCAGACTTACTCCATCAAAGTTATATGAATAATAAAAAAAAAAATACATTTCCCAAATGGATTGTTTAAAAAATCTGAAAAAATTCACTTCGATGGATTAAATCTGACAAAAAAATCACACATACAAAAAAATGTTGTTTTTCACTTAACTTTGTATTGCGATATGTCTCATATTTTTATTCGTGTTGCAAAAGCTATTTACAGCAAAAAAAATGTTAAACTATTTTTTTTACTCATTCGGACACCTTCGATATCACTGCCAATTTTATACAAGCTGCAGGGATATGTCAAAAACATACAAAAAAATTGGCACAGTGGGCATCGACTATTTGAAGGAGAAAAAAAATATTTTCCAAAATTTTCGATCCAATAAATGGCTATACGCACGAATAACTGTATGTAAACCCTGAAGGCCGTGTCGTCGTTACGCGTCAAGTAGCTCAGTGGATCGATTATTTGAAGGAATAACAAAAAATAAGTGAAATAAAAAAATATATAAAAATAAAAAAACAATTAAATAAATTTAATTAATTTTCTTTCTTTTTTTAATCCTTCAAGTAGTCCATGCCCACTATACCAATTTTTTTGTAGGTTCTATACATGTCCCTACAGCTTATAAAAAATTGAAAGTAATATCGAAGGTGTCCGAATGAATGAAAAAAATTGTTTAACATTTTTTTTTGCTGAATATCACTTTTGCAACACGAATTAAAATATGAGACCTATTGTATTACAAAGTTGAGTGAAAAACAACATTTTTTTGTATATGTATTTTTTTTCTCAGACTTACTCCATCGAAGTTATATGAATAATTAAAAAAAAATACATTTCCCAAATGGATTGTTTTAAAAATCTGAAAAAATTCACAAAGAGTGCTTTCAAGTGGTACTAAAATGGGTCCAATTATGGGATAGAACTGAGAAGGTCGAAAAAAAAGTGGCTGAACTGACAGAGAATGTCTCATAGATTGATGCAAAAATGTACAGCATGAACATTAAATATCTCAGCAAAAATATACAGCATGAAGATTCAATATTTCAGCCAAAAAGTACAGCATGAACGTTAAATATTTCAGCAAAAATGATCAACATGAAAATTGAATATCTCAGTAAAAATGTATAATATGAACATTGAATATCTCAGACAAACTATACAAGATGAAGATTGAATATCTAAGCAGTAAAAAAATAATTTAATAACAATATTGTGCAATTTTTATATGAAACATTTTTTTTTTGTATTTCTCTGCTTAAAAATTTGATGAACATTCTGTTGATTTTTTAAAATTTCTCTACACATTGTAAATTCTGTATAATATCAAATTTTAGTACAGAAATTGCATGAATTTAATTATTCTGCATAAAAAATTTAATTTAATTTTAGTTTAATCTTGAAAAAAAAGTAAAAATTAAGATACTGCATTAAAAACTTCATTAAAGATTGATATTTTTTAGCTTGTAATTTTGTTGTCCAATTTTTTTTTTTTTTTTTTTCATATATATTTTTTTTAAATGCTATTCTGAAATTTAAGAACAGCAAAACCATTTTTATTTTTTATTTATTTTATTTTTAATAACAAAAATTCTGTTTATCAAAATTATGGTAATGCTTTAGATTTGTATGATTTTTATAATTTTTATCACGCGTTAGCTCTTATGATTTCATGTATTCATTATTTTGTACTTGTTCGAAGGAAGTATTTGCGAATCATACAGACAAACATCCCGTGATTATTCTGAAAGGCATAAAGTATGAGGATCTACAATTAATGATCAAGTTTATGTACAATGGAGAGATCAAAGTGCAGGAAGCGCAATTGGATGATCTTCTGGCTGCTGCAGAAACGCTTCAGGTTTGTTGGCCTTTGCGTGATTACAATTTTTCTTTTAACTTGGCAAATCTAAACAAATAAGAAAAAAGGATGCAAAGGTGAACTTTGCATTCTTATTTTAAATACAAATTAAAGAAGTACGAAAACAACAATTGTCATAAATTCAAAATTCTATAAAATCTAAACCACTTTATGTATTTCGCTTAAATTCAATGCCGATCGTCATTTTTCATTGCTTTATTCGTCAAAAACTGTTTAAGCTCATTATCTAAAAAATTATGGCAGATAGAGAACATAACGAGAATTTTTGAAAAATTCAATGTCTTATAAAATCTGAACCACTTTACCAATCTTCACCAAATTCGATATCTACTACCACTGGATGTTAATTTTACCTTGCAAAACAATTGAGCAGCTTTGGTCGAACTTAACTTGAATAAGAACGAAAACAAATTTTTCTCGAAAATTCAAAATTTTATAAAATCTAAACCGCTTTATGGATTTCGTTCAAATTCAATACCGATCTTCATTTTTTCATTTCTCTATTTGTCCAGAACTATTTAGCTCGTTAGCTGAAAAATTGCGGAAGCTAGAGAACATAACGAGAATTTTTGAAAAATTCAATGTCTTATAAAATCTGAACCACTTTACCAATCTTCACCAAATTCGATATCTACTACAACTGGATGTTAATTTTACCTTGCAAAAGATTTGAGCAGGTTTGGTCGAACTTAATTTTAATAAGAACGAAAACAAAATTTTTTCGAAAATTCAAAATTTTATAAAATCTAAACCGCTTTATGGATTTCGCTCAAATTCAATACCGACCTTCATTTTTTCATTTCTCTATTTTTCCAGAACTATTTAGCTCATTAGCTAAAAAAATGCGGAAGCTAGAGAACATAACGAGAATTTTTGAAAAATTCAATGTCTTATAAAATCTGAACCACTTTACCAATCTTCACCAAATTCGATATCTACTACAACTGGATGTTAATTTTACCTTGCAAAACAATTGAGCAGATTTGGTCGAACTTAACTTGAATAAGAACGAAAACAAATTTTTTTCGAAAATTCAAAATTTTGTAAAATCTAAACCGCTTTATGGATTTTGCTCAAATTCAATACCGACCTTCATTTTTCATTTCTCTATTCGCCCAGAACTATTTAGCTCATTAGCTGAAAAATTTGCGGAAGCTAGAGAACATAACGAGAATTTTTGAAAAATGTAATATCTTATAAAATCTGAACCACTTTACCAATCTTCACCAAATTCGATATCTACTACAACTGGATGTTAATTTTACCTTGCAAAAGAATTGAGCAGATTTGGTCGAACTTAATTTGAATAAGAACGAAAACAAATTTTTTTCGAAAATTAAAAATTTAATAAAATCTAAACCGCTTTATGGATTTCGCTCAAATTCAATACCGACCTTCATTTTTCATTTCTCTATTCGCCCAGAACTATTTAGCTCATTAGCTGAAAAATTGCGGAAGCTAGAGAACATAACGAGAATTTTTGAAAAATTCAATGTCTTATAAAATCTTAACCACTTTACCAATCTTCACCAAATTCGATATCTACTACAACTGGATGTTAATTTTACCTTGCAAAAGATTTGAGCAGATTTGGTCGAACTTAACTTGAATAAGAACGAAAACAAATATTTTTCGAAAATTCAAAATTTTATAAAATCTAAACCGCTTTATGGATTTCGTTCAAATTCAATACCGACCTTCATTTTTCATTTATCTATTCGCCCAGAACTATTTAGCTCATTAGCTGAAAAATTGCGGAAGCTAGAGAACATACAGACATTTTTTGAAAAATGGAAATGCTTATAAAGTTTGAATTTTTTTTTTTTTAAATTTCGAAAATTTATACATAGGAAGGGGCGTTGCTCCTCTACCAGCGTGCCAAATTTCAGCTTTATTGTTACAGTTGTTTTCGAGATAAAGTAGTTTGAATTTTGCAAGCATGCCACACATATATAAGGCATTCTCTGTCAGTTCAGCCACTTTTTTTCGACCCTCTCAGATGTATCCCATAATTAGACACATTTTAGTACCACTTGAAAGCACTCTTTGTGAATTTTTTCAGATTTTTAAAACAATCCATTTGGGAAATGTATTTTTTTTTTATTATTCATATAACTTCGATGGAGTAAGTCTGAAAAAAAAAAATACATATACAAAAAAATGTTGTTTTTCACCCAACTTTGTAATACAATAAGTCTCATATTTTAATTCGTGTTGCAAAAGCGATATTCAGCAAAAAAAAAATGTTAAACAATTTTTTTCATTCATTCGGACACCTTCGATATTACTTTCAATTTTTTATAAGCTGTAGGGACATGTATAGAACCTACAAAAAAATTGGTACAGTGGCCATCGACTACTTGAAGGATTAAAAAAAGAAAGAAAATTAATTAAATTTATTTAATTGTTTTTTTATTTTTATATATTTTTTTATTTCACTTATTTTTTGTTATTCCTTCAAATAATCGATCCACTGAGCTACTTGACGCGTAACGACGACACGGCCTTCAGGGTTTACATACAGTTATTCGTGCGTATAGCCATTTATTGGATCGAAAATTTTGGAAAATATTTTTTTTCTCCTTCAAATAGTCGATGCCCACTGTGCCAATTTTTTTGTATGTTTTTGACATATCCCTGTAGCTTGTATAAAATTGGCAGTGAAATCAAAGGTGTCCGAATGAGTAAAAAAAAATAGTTTAACATGTTTTTTGCTGCGAATAGCTTTTGCAACACGAATAAAAATATGAGACATATTGCAATACAAAGTTAAGTGAAAAACAACATTTTTTTGTATGTGTGATTTTTTTGTCAGATTTACTCCATCAAAGTTATATGAATAACAAAAAAAATATACATTTCCTAAATGAATGAATTTAAAAATCTGAAAAAATTCACAAAGAGTGCTTTTAAGTGGTACTAAAATGTGGCCAATTATGGGATAGATCTGTGAGGGTCGAAAAAACGCACATCCGGACCAGAGTTTTGAAATTTGTAATGTAAAAGTAATGCATTATTTATTACCAAAATAATGGATAATTTAAAGTTAAATCCATTACGCATTACTTTGCAAATAAGTAATGTAACTCAGATTCATTACCCATTACTCATTAAAATAAAATACAGTAAGTGGTTCACCCTTTTTTCATGAAAAATCTGCCCCACAAGGAAAAATAAAAATAAATACAATACAATAAAAAAATCGAGGTTCAACCGATGAAAAATAATTGCAAAATTATCCCCAACAGGTAAAAGGTCTGAGCAACGTGAGAAGCAAATATGAGAGGGGCGAAATAACGTCCTTAAATCCAGCTCCAAAGCCAGTAAACGTTAAGACCACAGAATCAATGACAGTGAAGAAAGAAACGCCTATGCACTCGATAAAAGCGACAGTAGCGTTGTTTGCACCAACAGCATCGACTACCCGAGCTCCAAATACAATTCCAGCCGCGTTGGCCCTCGCGACAACTGGAAATCGGTTGCAAAATGGCAACGACACAATAACTGCAATTCCCATAACGCAAACCGCAACAATGACTCGAATACCAGCTTCGACTTTTCACGCAACGAATATCGGGACTCGAACTGTAACGAATATTACTCCCGCTTTGGCTATCGCGACTCTCGTGCCAAGTAACACTTTAATTCCTGTAAATCAGACTAACAATTGGATCCGTTGTACTTCTACCGGCGCTCCTACTTCTTTCGCTTTTTCCCCGACAAATTCCTCAGCTATAACAATTTCCGCAATCGCCAAAGATCCTGCAAACGGCGCCTCCTTAATTTCCTCCACTTCTACAACAACTTCACTCGATACTCCGATTATCACTTGCGTTACCGGTAACTTTGTCGATCCTAATGAAGATCAATCTGTTGGCAATGATTTTGTCATCTCCGATACGAATCCTGTAACTATCGGTGAACAATTTCAATTACCAACGATTTATACTTGCGTTGCCAGCACCAGCGAAACTACAACCGCGGAAAATAAAACTGAAAACGAGGCTCAACCTCCGAGGGTACGAAAACGACGAAAAACGTCTCATATTGTGGTACGTGAGAGTTTTTATTTATTTAAGTAGTAGTAACAAAAATTTAGTGAATGTGTTTTTTGGAATCTGAGACACTCAAAACATGTATTTTCATCAAAATCCAAGAGTCGAATTTTTTTTTATTGCAATACTTTCTCTTTTACGTACTTTGTGTGTGATGAGAAAGTAAAAATTCTTATACCAAATTTCGAGAAATCTTTTTATTCCATATAGAAAAAATCTACACTGTTAGAAATTTTTGTATGAAAATTAATATAAAGTATTGGAAGTTTTTTTGCGAATACGCGTATATTAAATTTAATGCACAAATGTTAATTAATATACAAAGAAATTGTTGTAAAATTAATATAAAGTATACTAAATACTTCATAAAATTTGTGTTTATAATATAATTATTGGAATTCTACGACATATCTGTATATTAAATGAAATTTAATATACAGATATGTTTATATTAAATGAAATGTTTATATTAAATATGTTTATAAATGTTGTAAATATGTTGTAAATATGTTTATATTAAATGAAATTTAATATACAGATATTAAATCTCATTTAATATAATTATTTAATATACAGATTAAATGAAATTTAATATACAGTATATTAAATTTCATTTAATATAAATATTTAATATACAGATTAAATGAAATTTAATATACAGTATATTAAATTTCATTTAATGAAATTTAATATACTGTATCTGAAAAAGAACTTCCAATACATATATTAATTTTCAAAATATTTTTAACAGTGTAAGAAAAACTGTTATCATTTTATATTTTTTATGAATTATGTGTTTTATATTTCGATATCTGTTTTTTCAGTTGTCATAAAATTCTTCTATTTTTATATGCTCAAATCTGCTCTATCTGTTTTTTTTTTCAGTTGTTTTTCCATAAAAATCCAAGAGTCGAATTTTCTTTTGGATTGCAATACTTTCTCTTTTACATACTTTGTATGTGATGAGAAAGTAAAAAAATTCTTATACCAAATTTTGAGAAATCTTTTTATTCTATATAGCGAAAATCTAGGAAAAATTGTTATCCTCTTATATTTTTATTGTATTGTGTGTTTTATATTTCGATATCTGTTTTTCCAGTTGTCATAAAATTCTTCTATTTTTATATACTCAAAACATATATTTCCATCAAAATCCAAGAGTCGAATTTTTTTTTGATTCAATACTTTCTCTTTTACATACTTTGTATTTTCACACAAATGCATTTTTTTAATACCAGAAGATCGATCGGTGCCACTCTGGCGATTTTTTTGTGATATCAACAGTCATGTAACAATACTCTGTAATTTTTTCAGTAAAAAAAAAATATCCTTTTTTTAATTAAAAAATAATTCCTCCATTTTTCGGAAAAAAATCATACTCACAGGAACGTGACAATTATTTGGAATATTCCGCTCGAAAGCTAACAATAAACGACAAGTTTTATGTGCTGACATTTTTTTTTCAGTAACTTCAAAATTCTGAGATATTTGCAATTGAATAAAAAAAGCCATTTTCTGAAAAATTATTTTAAAAAATCTGAAAAAATTCACACAGAGTGTATTTTAGTGGTACATTCATATAACCAATTACAGGGCAAATCGGAGAGGGTCGAAAAAAGAAGTGGCTGATTTGACAGAGAATGCTACTTAAATATGAGGTTTAAGATTTCTGCATATTCAAAATAAAACTTTGGCAAGCTATATCTTTCAAATTACGATATCAAGAAAACAACTAAAAAGTAGAAAATGTTCGTTTTCGTATTCTCTGGTGGACGATTTTTTTATTTTTTTTTTTAAGTCCAAAATTAAGGGAGTTGTTCTTGATTCAGTACTTTGGCAAGCTATATCTTTCGAACTATAATATCGAGAAAAAAACTAAAAAGTAGAAAATGTTCGTTTTCGTATTCTCTGGTGGACGATTTTTTTATTTTTTTTTAAGTCCAAAATTAAGGGAGTTGTTCTTGATTCAGTACTTTGGCAAGCTATATATTTCGAACTATAATATCGAGAAAAAAACTAAAAAGTAGAAAATGTTCGTTTTCGTATTCTCTGATGGACAATTTTTTTATTTCTTTTTAAGTCCAGAATTAAGGAAATTGTTTTTGATTTAGTATTTTGGCAAGCTACAACTCTTAAAAGCTCCGCGGAAAAAACTGAATAGTAGTAAATGTTCGTTGTCGTATTCTCTAACAGACGATTAAATTTTTTTTTGTCCAAAATTAAGGGTGTTGTTGTGGTTTTTATATTTTAGCAAGCTATAACTTTTAAGTTAAAGCTCCGCGGAAGGAACTGAAAAGAATATGTTTGTTGTCGGATTCTCTGATGGACGATTTAAAAAAAATTAAGTCCAAAATTAAGGGAGTTTTTTATCCGCGAAGTAAACTACTTCGAATGAAAAAATCGTCCACTAGAGAATACGAAAACGAACATTTTCTACTTTTTAGTTTTTTTCTCGATATCATAGCTCGAAAGATATGGCTTGCCAAAGTACTAAATCAAGAACAACTCCCTTACTTTTGGGCTTAAAAAAAATGAAAAAATTGTCCACCAGACAATACAAGAACGAACATTTCCTACTTTTTAGTCTTTTTCTCGATATCATAGTTCGAAAGATATAGCTTGCCAAAGTACTAAATCAAGAACAACTCCCTTAATTTTGGACTTAAAAAAAAATAAAAAAATTGTCCATCAGAGAATACGAAGACAAAAATTTACTACGTTTCAGTTTTTTTCTCGATATCATAGCTCGAAAGATATGGCTTGCCAAAGTACTAAATCAAGAACAACTCCCTTAATTTTATATTTAAAAAAAAAATGAAAAAATCGTCCATCAGAGAATACGAAAACGAACATTTTCTACTTTTTAGGTTTTTTCTTGATATCATAGTTCGAAAGATATAGCTTGCCAAAGTACTAAATCAAAAACAACTCCCTTAATTTTGGACTTAAAAAAAAATTTTAAAAATCGTCCACCAGAGAATACGAAAACGAACATTTTCTACTTTTTAGTTTTGTTCTTGATATCGTAATTTGAAAGATATAGCTTGCCAAAGTTTTATTTTCAATATGCAGAAATCTTAAACCTCATCTATGTATCAAAGACCTAAATTCTAATTGAATCATAGTATTAGTCGAAAATTTTTATATTATTTTATGAATATGATATTCCAACGAATTGAATTTTTTTTTTCGACAGAACGAATTGGCAAAAGAAACAGTTTTTGCCAGTAACGGTACAGTTTTATTGGAACCCGACGATGCTGTCCTGAAAGGTCGAACAAAATCGAAAGATTCGTCAACAGAACTGCATACAGAAAATTCCGAAAGTTCCACAGAGATCGAAGAAATCACGGTACGAAAAAACCGATATTTTGCCGCACTCGTAATCATTACTTTTACGACTATTTAAACGAAAAATCGTTGATCTTTCAGGTAAAAAAAATGAGGGTAAAAATACAGGCGAAAAATTCTCAAGAATCGTTGCTAATAAAGGAGAAAGAGGAAGAAAAGGATCCAGCGAAAATTCCGAGACCTCCAAACGCTTTTATGATTTTTGCCACCGAATGGAGAAGAAATCTCGCTGTTGAATATCCAAGTAAATATTATTTATTTATTTATGCACATTTTTTTTCATTCTCGACCATTTTTAATATTCAGACATATAAATGTTAGAGATTATCGAAATCTTTCACGTTTAATAATTCATTATTTATAAGGAAGTTAAATGATTTCCCTGTAAATAAATAAATTTAATTTAACAAATTAACAAACTAAAATTATTCAATTATTTTAATTTAATAAATTTAATGTAAAATTATTAAAATTAAATTAACAAATAAATTAAATTTAAAATTATTAAAATTAAATTAACAAATAAATTTAATTTAAAATTATTAAAATTAATTTAACAAATAAATTTAATGTAAAATTATTAAAATTAATTTAACAAATAAATTTAATTTAAAATTATTAAAATTAATTTAACAAATAAATTTAATTTAAAATTATTTAAATTAAATTAACAAATAAATTTAATTTAAAATTATTAAAATTAAATTAACAAATAAATTTAATTTAAAATTATTAAAATTAATTTAACAAATAAATTTAATTTAAAATTATTAAAATTAAATTAACAAATAAATTAATTTAATTTATTGACTTCGACTATTTTATAATTAAGCTAATTAAATGATATTTTAATTCACAGGAGACAGCAACAAAAGGATTTCCGTGAGGTTGGGCGTTCTGTGGCAGAGTCTGAGCATAAAATCGAAAGAAACTTACTACAAATTAGCGAAAAAAGCCGCCGAGGAGCACAAGCAAAAGTATCCAGACTATTTTTATAGTCCGAAGGAAGCGAGAATTCGTAAATCCTTGAAGAACCGTCCGAAGATACCTAGAAAACCTCTACCGATCCTCAAGGTAACTTATTTTTGTTATTTCAACAGACAAAAAAAAAGAACGAAGGTAAAAATTAATCATAAATAAATAAATAAATGAATGAATGAATGAATGAATGAATAAATAAATAAATAAATAAATAAATAAATAAATAAATAAATAAATAAATAATAATATGTAGTGACTATAAAATAGAGTGTCAACATTTGAATAGCTGTAAAAAATACTAATTTTCGCTTTAATATTGCAAGAAATTGTGGAAAAAATTGAAGAAATAAGTAATGCATTACTTATTTTTTTCCATTTTTTCGAAAGGATTACCGTGAATTTTTATTGAAAAATAATAATTTTTGCAGCCGTTCCAAAGTTTAATCATCGTATTACAATCGCTACATGTTATTATTATAAAATCATAATAATAGAGCTAATCGTATCATCATCATTATTTTTATAAGTATTAGGCATTTACAACGCTGAAATTAATTAAGTAAATTAATTAAAAAAATCGTATTGTTAATAAATGCAGTATTTGGACGAAAATATGAAGTTAAGAGCTATCGTTAATGGCGAGGATCGAGAAATCGTACAATTCACAGACAGTGAAGAATATGACGACGACGGAGATTTCGAAGATTGCGAAGAGGACGAAGAATACGATGATGACGTGATTCTCGATGAATTTACCGATGAAGACGAAGACGATGATGAACCTCACGAAGAATCACAAAGTAACTCCAAACGCAAAGATAACGCTTCAAACAAATCTAATAACTCCAAAACGTGAAGATTTATTCAATGAAAATGTACTTGAAATATTTCCACGACTAAATGATTGAGAATTATTAAACCTATTTAAATTAAAAAATTCATTTTACAACAATAATTCATGATTATTTTCGAAATGTGGAAATTTTAAGTTTTTCATAATAATCAAATGTATTTTAAAAATATTTTAAATACATTTTTATTGCACGCTTTATTGAGATTTTCGATGTTCCAAATTCAGATTAATATTATGAGTCGACGCTATTTTTTTTTTTTTCATTGAAAATTGAAATCATTGTTTTTTGTTCACATTTTTTTGTTCACGTTTTATAGGATTTTTCTGCTCCTCAAAATGATGATTATAACTTTTCAGAAAAAAAAAAGACGTCATCGGTTTTCGAGAAATCTCTAAAAAAAATTATAGCGTTCGAACTATAATTCCGTTTTTATTATTATACTCTGTAGGTATTTTTGTTGCTGCAAAGTTATTTATTTATTAATTTACGTTGAAAAAAAAAATGACAACTTGACGATGAAAATAATCGTCGTGTGTATTGAATTTTTGTTAATCTTGTTTTCTGAACATCCTCATAAAATATTAAATATCGATTTTTCAAATGATATAATGGAAATATATTCAGTGAAAAAAGAATACATTTTCCAACAGACTCACTTATTGTAAAATAAAGCACAAACTCTTAACTTCCAATCGACAAGTTAAAAAATACTCCACAGTTTTATCATAATTAAAAACTAAGAAAGTTTTTAAAACATAAAATTTTTTGTACAAGGACAAAGAATTGGAAATTGGAAATTTGTGATTTATTCGAATGTTTACCAAAAAAAAATGAGAAGTAAATGAAATTACTTATAATGATTAAAAAAAGTAATAATCTGCTCTGCAGTTATGAGGCAAATTATTCGTGGTTCTTTTTCGAAAAATAAAAATCTAAAACAGCTGTTTTAGAGCTATGGAATTTGTGTATACGAGGAGAAACGAATAAAGGCGATGTACAAATGATTCAAGTGGTTTAAACCATAATTTGAATATCTCTCTATATTATAAAAAGATCTCACCGCCGCCGCCGTGTCAAGAATCGAGGGACTTAGAAAAATTCAGCTCAAACCAGCGTAAGGAGGGTGGGGGAGTTTCTGACGGGTTGAGTGACGGGGTTTCTGACGGGGTGGAGGGGTTTCTGACGGCCTGGAGGGGTTTCTGACGGGGTGGAGGGAGTTGAGTGTCGGGGTTTCTGACGGGGTAGGGGGGTTTCTGAGCGGTTGAGTGACGGAGTTTCTGACGGAGTAGGGGGGGGGGGGTTCTGAGCGGTTGAGTGACGGAGTTTCTGACGGAGTGGGGGGTTTCTGAGGGGTTGTGTGACGGAATTTCTGACAGGGTGGGGAGGTTTCTGAGGGGTTGAGTGACGGAGTTTCTGACGGAGTGGGGGGGTTTGTGAGGGGTTGAGTGACGGGGTTTCTGACGGGGTGGAGAGGGTTTCTGACGGGTTGAGTGACGGGGTGGAGGAGTTTCTGACGGATTGAATGACGGGGTTTCTGACGGGGTGGAGGGGTTTCTGACGGGTTGAGTGACGGGGTTTCTGACGGGGTGGAAGGGGTTTCTGAGGGGTTGAGTGACGGGGTGGAGGAGTTTCTGACGGGTTGAGTGACGGGGCGGAGGGGGTTTCTGAGCGGTTGAATGACGGGGTTTCTGACGGGGTGGAGGGAGTTTCTGAGGAGTTGAGTGACGGGGTTTCTGACGGGGTGAGGGGTGGGGGAGTTTCTGACGGAGTGGGGGCGTTTCTGAGCGGTTGAGTAACGGAGTTTCTGACGGAGTGGGGGGTTCCTGAGGGGTTGAGTGACGGGATTTCTGACAGGGTGGGGAGGTTTCTGAGGGGTTGAGTGACGATGTTTCTGACGGAGTGGGGGGGGGGGGTTGAGTGACGGGGATTCTGACGGAATGGGGGGGGTTCTGAGGGTTTGAGTGACGGGGTTTTTGGCGGAGAAGGGGAGGTTCTGAGGGGTTGAGTGACGGGGTTTCTGACGGGGTGAGGTGATTTCTGAAGGGCTGAGTGGTGGGATTTCCGACGGGGTGAGGGGGACTTCTGGTGGGTCGAGTGACGGGGTTTCTGACGGGGGGGTTCCGAGAGGTTTCTGACGGGGTTTCACATTCAAATTTCAAAAATTTTCACAAGCCCAGATTGGGGGAGATTGCGAGCACGCTCAGCGCGCGAGCCACAATAAAATCCTAGTATATATATATATATATATTTTTTTTTTTATTAACACACTTTTCGCAATCTGAAGAACATTCGGTCAAGCGCGACTTGGACTTTCGACAATTTTCGTACGGCCGTCGTCGTTAATCTTCGAAGTTTAGTACTTTAGTCGCGTTATTTAAAAACATTTACGTACTATGAGAAAATTTCGTTAAGTATTGGGGCGGTTTTAACGACTAATATTAATCTAAAGGATCTCCAATAAAATATTCTAGCCACAGCCTTGTCAGCTTAATACTTTCAATGTACATTGCGTAGGAAAAATATGGTGGCCACAATAAAGAAAATTCGAAAAAATTGGAATTGTTCTGTTGCATAGAAAAATTAATGGCGATTTGATAAAAAATAAAAATAAAAAATCCACGAAAATGCGAAATAATTTCGCTGAGAATTAAACAAAAAAAGTGTAAATGTAATGTTTATCTCTAATGTATTTAAAAATCGGTAATTACAACAAAAAAATCATTTAGAGAATTTTTTACAATTTAGTGCAAATAAAATTTAAAAAAAAATCCAATTAAATTCCAATAACATTTTTACTAAAAACTGATGAATTTTCACAATAGGATCGAAATTTTCTATCAAAAATTTTCATCAAATGTTTAAATTATCCTCATCGAAGAATTTTACAAAATGTTTGGAGAATATTGAATTTTTATTAGGATTTCAGACCTAAAATTTTATTTTTTCAGCTGAAGGGTTTAAAATATTGTGAACATGTTTTTCAATACCAATTTTTTCAGAGCTTTATTAATTACTTCTCAAATATTGGTGGCATAATTTATATTTTAAAAAAAAGTATAATTCGTTCGGAATTTTTACCCCTCTATTTTTTAATTCTGTGATTCCTTCTACCGTTTTTATTTTTTTTAGTGGCCACCATGAGAAAAAAGACACACGCATTTAATTCTTTTTCCGGCGCTTAAATGTACCGCAAAGCATCGAGAGACTTGCGCCGAGAATCGGAAAGAATTTTCTCAGATCTGTGCTGACAATCACGACTGGATACGTTGGATAATCCAATACAAAAGTTAAATAAATTGTACAAAAATTACGAGATTCGTACGAACGTTATTGACGTGTATAAATGAGCCTAAAAACGCAGCTCTTCTTTTTTTCTTCTTTGCATCTCCTGTATCTTTGTTACGAGAAAAAACATCACACATTGTATAAAAAAGACAGTATTTTTTAATCGTGGTATCTCTAAAAATTCGCTAGGAAACTTCAGTGTCTCGAGTTAAACTTGTGCCGCAAATAAAAACAGTTAAATTGCATCGCCCGATGCATTTTTTTACAGAACACAATATGTACAATAAAAATATGTACACTACAGCTTTGGTAAAATTAATGCTTAAAATACAAAAAAAAAAAAAAAAAACCTTGCGTGGTACAAAAAAAAGTGTCGATGCTTAAATATCGTAACGCGATGCAACAAAAAAAAACCAAGCAAAGTCAAATTTTCCAATCACCTAAGAAAACTTTTAAGATCACAAAAAAAGTTCCTTTTTTTTTGTTTTTCGCGGATCAGAAAATTCGAACATCCCTTTTTTTCGTTGCCATATTGTAAAAAATGTATAAACGTTTCAGAATTAAAAATAATGATAATAAAAAAACCGTACGGAAGAACGGAAATTGGTGAATAGTTCGAAAAAAAAAGAGTATTGAACTGAAATTCTTAGGAAAATGATTGAAAAAAGATTTTTATCGACATTTCTCTCCATTATCTTGTGACTAGAGATTTTGTCATCGTACCAGAAGGCGTTTCTTTCTTTTTTTTGTTTGCAAACGCAGCTAAACGAGCATTCGCTCATTTTATTGCTTCGCGCTTTTCGAGTAAACGAGATTCGTCAGATCGCTCGATATGCTGCACGAGGATCTTATAAATGATTGTTAATGTCCTAAACTATCGTATCTAGGGAGCAGAGTTGTAAATCCCCATTAATTCATGAGATACAGTTAACAGTACAATTTGTTTTGTAATTATAATTTCATAATAATAATATGTAGTGATTATAAAATAGAGTGTAAACATTTGAATAGCTGAAAAAAATACTAATTTTCGATTTAATATTGCAAGAAATATTGGAAAAAATGAAAGAAATAAGTAATGCATTACTTTTTTTTTCCATTTTTTCAAAAGGATTACCGTGAATTTTTATTGAAAAAATAATAATTTTTGCAGCCATTCGAAAGTTTAAGGCAGTAGTCTGCTTTAGAAGCCGAAAAAAAAGCGTTTTTTCAGCAATTTTTTTGAAAGAGAAGGAAATGATTGCGGTAAACGAAATTTTGCGACGATAGAGTATTATATTCAAGCTTTAAAAAACAATTTTTATTATTAAAAATTATTGAAATTTTCCAAAGTTGTAACGATTTTTCTGGGGCGCCTGGAGTCTGGACTTGTAAATCGGTGCCGGTGATGGAGGTCGTGCGATGCATCTGAAACAGTCGAACCAAATTTTTTTTAAATTTTTATAAGTTCCTTTTCTATATGAACTAAAAAAATACCGAAGAAATGATGAAATTCCAAATTTTTTCGAAGTTTGAAAAAAAAATGCACTTTTTTGAAAAAAAAATTCACTTTAAGTTGCAAAACAAGTAATTTAAATCGTACTTTTGTCCAACTTTTTTAGTTCAAATAGAAAAGGAACGTATAAAAATTAAAAAAAAATTTGGGTCGACTGTTTCAGATGCATCGCACGACCTCCATCACCGGCACCGATTTACAAGTCCAGACTCCAGGCGCCCCAGAAAAATCGTTACAACTTTGGAAAATTTCAATAATTTTTAATAATAAAAATTGTTTTTTAAAGCTTGAATATAATACTCTATCGTCTCAAAATTTCGTTTACCGCAATCATTTCCTTCCCTTTCAAAAAAATTGCTGAAAAAACGCTTTTTTTTCGGCTTCTAAAGCAGACTACTGCCTTAATCATCGTATTACAATCGCTACATGTTAATATTATAAAATCATAATTATAGAGCTGATCGTATCATCATCATTATTTCTATAAGTATCAGGCATTTACAACTCTGCTGGGGAGATTGCATCCATTTGATTTGTTGCGCTTACGTCTAGACATCATAATTACATCTCACGTTTTTCTCCTGTTAAATATTCCGCAAATCGCAACGCTTCTCAATAATTTCTTCATAAATCTTTCACCAAAAATCTTTAAACGAAGCCGGAAATCTACGCGCATTTTACATAAAAAATCTTTCATTAAGTAATCGAATGAAAAAGAATTTTTTAAATAAAAATCGATTACAGATGTAATCAATTTTTCTAGCTATCAATCGATTTAAAGAACCCCTTTCGGTCTATCAGGCAAACATGTTTTATTTATTTAAGAATTTTGCCTATTTTAACGATAAAAATTTATAGAAAATCTAATTTTTTAAATGATTATAAGGTCATTTTTCTATCCATCTTGAATTATCAATGAATAAGTTCTAAAATTCTGAAACATTTTGTAGTTAACGTAAAAAAATCCCTTTAATTCGAAGAATATTGAATTACTGAATAATTTACTTTAATATAAATCAGGCATTTTCTGTAAATTCAGCAATTTTTTATTTTTAACCTCTTAGATATGAATTATTTTAGAGGATAAAAAAATATCTGAATTCACAAAAAATATTCTCATAACTGCAAAGAATATTTCTATTAAAATTAATATATTTGTTTAGTTAATTTTGGCGTGCCAAAAATCCGTATACTAAATTCAATATAAAAATATGTAAAATTGATCTATTAAATACGTCGAAAATTTGCGTTAAATATATTTGTATATTGAATATAATACAAGAATTTCTGCGAAAAAATCTTCCTTTGCAAGTATATTAATTTTACAAATATTCTCAACAGTTTTGGATGATTAATTGATCGACTAACGATCAAACAATTATGTTCGATTGCAAGCGTTACTCTTTCGTCGTTACAGGTACTATTTGGGTGCACATTAGGGCTGTTAAAAAAAACATAATTTCTTTATAATCGGTTGCTCCTGAAATTTTGATTATCCTGAATTTGATCAACCTGACTTTTTTTTCGAATGAAAATGATTCGTTAATTTTTCTGAATACGTATGAATTTTTTTTTTGAAAATCATTTTGTTTTTTTTAATGCATGTTAAGTAGCGAATTTTTTATATGTGCTTGCCACAAAACCACCCATTACACCGAAGAAGTTTCGAAACGATTGATCAAATAGATTCGCAAATACAGCTCATACAAGAAAAAAAAGCCGCAATTTTGAAACATTAGACAAAATTCTGAACAAATTCACACGTATTCAGAAAATTTAACGAATCATTTTCATTCGAAAACAAAAGTTAGATTGACGGATAATTTGTCGAACAATTATTTTTTTTCACCTATTTGTTAATAACATTTTGCAATTATTAATATGCGAAATTAATCATTTCCGCACCGTTTATATGTTTGATTTTTTTTCAGATTTTTACTCTGAATTCTCACTATTCAGGAAGTTGAGCACCCCATCACGCTCCTACATCCTTAAGGGGATGCTGAAGTAGATTTTTTTACCGACTTTGGTCGGCAAAAATAGTCTATTTCGTAGTATACACTATTCATCGAAAATATGCTACAAATATACGTCAAATTTTGCAGGGATGTAATAAAAACATTCATGCTTGGGTGTCCGGTCGAATTACTGTTCAAAACATACAAGAAATGCAAGAAATTGTATATTACAGAACCTCTCAAAAACCAATATGGCCGCTCGAAATGTCAACAGGTCCTTTGAGGTAAGATACAAACGTTTCTGGAACTCAGATGTGTTAAATCAGACCGGACATCCATTCTTTGATTATTCCTGAACCTTTAAAAACCGTCGGAATGTCGATTACACAAACCAAATCCACGAATAGTGTATACTACGATTGCAAAGACTATTTGCTTTTCGCACAGGTTCAGAACTGGTAAAGAGAATGAATATAGTTCCGTTATTAGGAGACAGGTGGCGCTGTTTACTTTTGGCAAAAGCTCCGAGCCTCTGCAATGCGACCGTAGTATACACTATATATGGATTTGGCTTGTGTAGTTAACATTCTGATGGTTTTGGAATATTTAGAAATCATCACAGAATTGACGTCCGGTCTGATTTTACGTATCTAATTTCCAAAAACAATTATATCTTACAGCAAAGGTCTGTTGACATATGGTGTGCGGCCATTTTGCTTTCGGTATCTTTTGCCATAAGTAAGCAGACTACTCGGCGCCACCTACGTCCTAATCGGGAAACTTACCGAGCAAAGTCGGTATCAAAATCTGCTCCAGCATCCCCTTAAGGAGGATCGGTGGCGACTCCCAAAGTCAAATCAGAGATAAATTTTCGCGATCGATTCTTTAAAGTTTAATGCATTAAATAATAACAGTGGAGGGTGATTTGTATTGAAGCATGTAGACTTAATCCAGAGAAAGATTAATAGTCACGGATTTGCATAAAGATTAACTGATTAACGTTTCTTTTCAGTGTGATATATTTTCGTTCAGTTTTTTCCAAGTATTATCTTTAATTCTTTGCCGATTTTTATGAACGATAGCTCATTGTTTTTCTTAAAAGATACTCTACGAATTGACCTTCTAGATATTTCATAGTGTTCATCGTTTTGTAATTATAGCCTGTTGTTTATGAAAGTATATTAATTTCTGTTAAGCAACAGTCTAGATTTATTAAACAATTAACACTATGAGATATATAGGCGGTCTATTCGTAGAGTGTCTTTTAAGGTAGAGAATGAGCTGTCACTCATTCAAATCGGCCAAGAATTACAGATTATACTTGAAAAAAACTGAACGAAAATGTATCCCATTAAAAAGAAACGTTAATCGATTAATATTTATGCAAATCCGTCACTATTAATCTTTCTCTGGATTAAGTCTACATGCTTCAATACAAATCACCCTCCACAGCTATTATTTAATGCATTAAACTTTAAAGAATCGATTACAAAAATTTATCTCTGATTTGACTTTGACAGTCGTCACCGGTCGTCCTTAATATCATCGCGCAACTGCCAGCTTTCGCGAAAACATTTTTTTTTTGTGATAATCAATACAGCTTTTCAGGAGCAACCGATTATAAGAAAATTATGTTTTTTTGAACAGCCCTAATGCACATGTAGATTGGAAACTCGAGTGTCGCTCACACTGTGAACAAATTTCATTATGAAAATGAACGTAACATTTTTCTCACAAGTATTTCATGCACAAAACGGTAATATTAAATTTAATATAAGCGATGCGAAAATTATTATTACAACGATATATTAAAAACGTTAAAAAATTAATGTTTAATATAAAAGTACGGAAATGTTACTATATGGCTGTACATTAAATTTAATATACTACTTTATGCATAAAAACTTCGACTAAATGTACTTTTTTTCTTTCTTTTTTTTTTACAGTGCACAGATTACAACTTTAACGCTGTAATTTCAAACGTTAAATACTCTTCGGAGTTTTTAGACCGTTATCGGTGATTTGTACTCCTTGCTGACTACGTAAAATTTGTGTTTCTTGCCAAAAAGTCCCCAAATAACTGCGACATTTTCGATAATTAAATTAAATGGTATCGTCGCGAGGGCTCCGCAAATACACAGCATATATCGTCCGAAACCGAAACGATAGAGCGAGAAAGATTTAACGACACCGAAAATGTACATGTAGATACTCACTGCGCCAATAAACGCGCACAAAAAGTCTATCAAGGGTGGACAAGTTATTGGACAAAGACCCGCGAGGATAATATTTGACGTCGAGAGTGGCAAAGTCACCCACGAATAACACGAAACACCGAGCAACAATTTTTTCCTCAATGGTATCGCTTTCGAATGGACAACCAGAAGAATTCCTTGAAGCCAGCGTTTTCGTTGCTGCACAAAATCCCAGAGTGTGAATGGCGATTTTTCCCACATTTCGCCCTCGATGAAGTTGAATGTGTAACCCTCGGTGAAGGCTTTCATTGCGAAGAAACAATCCTCCGCTACGGAACCGTCCAGACCATTGTCGAAGGATACTTGACGCTCAGCTACCATCTACACGAAACAAGAGGATAATCATTATTAAATCTTCCTCCTTTTTTTGTGTTCTCTTTTCGCTTCTTTTTTTTTTTTTTGTAGGTCCAAATGCTAATTTTTTGTATTAAATATTTTTCCTATAGTTGACTTAATAGTTATTATTTTATAATAATTATGTGCAGGTTTTATAAAAGATATTTGAATTTTTGTTTACTCATAGAGAAAGCTTTGTTTTCGTCAAAAATATATACATATTTTTGCTTCCTCGTAGAGGAAGCTTTGTTTTCGTGACAATTTTTTTTTCGCGATTTTCATGTTAGTATACTCAGAATAGTCCAAAATGTAGAGAAAAGTGATTTAGAAAAAATGTCTGTATGTGTGTGTGTGTGTATGTTACACGCTCAAAAAATGTAAACCTTTATAACTCGGGAACGCCTCGAGATATAGAGCTGAAATTTACACCATGGATAGAGGGGTCAATCCTCATCGTTCATACCAATTTTTGTAAAAATCCCCATGATCATTAAATTTTTACGCAGTTTTGAATTTTTTCAAAAATGTCTGTTAACGCGATAACTCTTTTAATTTTCGAGATATTAAGCTCAAAATTGGTATGTACGTGAGCTTTCATACACCGGTGATCCCTATTAAATTTGGTTAAGATCGGTTGAAACGTTAAAATTTTATGAGATTTCGATTTTTTGAATTTTTTGATTTTTTTTCTGCGATGCGAATTTTGGTATCAAATATCGAGCTGGGAGTCAAATGAGTGCCAAATTCATGATTAACAGAAAAATACGTCAGATGTAGCCCAAAAATGTTGAACGATAACATATTTTCATAGCGATGTTGTACAGTCTATATTGCGAAAAGTAGCGATTTATGTCGTATAAACTAGCCATATCCTTGCTTCCCAATGAAATTTCGGAGACCACCGATTTCTATCGTGTTCTACAAAAAAAAAACAGAGAAGATAGAGTATTCGAGGGAGTTTCCGGACCGTTTGTCCTTATTATATTTTCACAAAGCGAGAGTGTGCGCTTATTTATATTTATTTAAAACAAGGATGCAAAGCAGAACCTTGCACATTGCTTCCTCATTATATTTCGCTTTTTACAAAGTTTCCTCTATGAGGAAGCCAAAATCAATTTCCGTACTTCCTCTTAGAGGTTGCTTTGTAAAAAGCGAAATATAATGAGGAAGCAATGTGCAAGGTTCTGCTTTGCATCCTTTTTTGCTTCCTCATAGAGGAAGCTTTGTTTTCATGAAAAAAAAAAATTTCGAGATTTTTATGTCAGGACACTTAGAATTGTCCAAAACGTCCAGAAAAGTAATCTAGAAAAAATGTCCGTATGTATGTATGTGTGTGTGTGTGTGTGTGTGTGTGTGTGTGTGTGTGTGTGTGTGTGTGTGTGTGTGTGTGTGTGCGTGCGTGCGTGCGTGCGTGCGTGCGTGCGTGCGTGCGTGCGTGCGTGCGTGCGTGCGTGCGTGCGTGCGTGCGTGCGTGCGTGCGTGCGTGCGTGCGTGCGTGCGTGCGTGCGTGCGTGCGTGCGTGCGTGCGTGCGTGCGTGCGTGCGTGCGTGCGTGTGTGTGTGTGTGTGTGTGTGTGTGTGTGTGTGTGTGTGTGTGTGTGTGTGTGTGTGTGTGTGTGTGTGTGTGTGTGTGTGTGTGTGTGTGTGTGTGTGTGTGTGTGTATATGTATACAACTCCGAAAACTCGAACGCCGATAACTCAAGAACGATTTTGTATATCGCGCTCAAATTTGGCACACTAGTGTAGCAGCAGACCCTCTTCAACTGTAGCAATTTTCGACAAAATCTGTGCAAAAATTTCGATTTTATGCCGTTTTGAATTTTTTGAAAAAAGGACGTGGTCGCTCTAACTTTCGTATAATTTAGTCTATTTTGCTAAACAGTTGGTTATAAGAGTAGGTGCTCTCAATGCTGTTTGGTATTGAATTTGGCTCGAATCGGTAAAGTGGTTAAGATTTTATGGAATTTTGAATCTTTCAAGAAATTGACATTATCGCTCTATCGTAACTTTTGCAAAACTTGAAATAGCGAGCTCAAATTTTGTATATAAATGAAACAATATTCAGCCATTATATATGTATAATTTAGTGACAAACGGTATGAAATTTGTGATTTTATGGAATTTTGAATTATTTTTAATAATATACGTTATCACATTTACTTTCGAAAACGCTCTAATAATAACGAAATAACGGAATAACGAAATAGAAAAAGCGAATTCACAACATGTTTATTTATCTAATTTAAAAAAGAATGCAAAGTAGAACATTGCACATTGCTTCCTCATTATTTTTCGCTTTTTACAAAGCTTTCTCTATGAGGAAGCCAAAATTCAAATTTGGCACACTAGTGTAGCAACAGGCCCTCTTCAACTGTACCAATTTTCGACAAAATCTGTGCAAAAATTTCGATTTTATGCCGTTTTGAATTTTTTGAAAAAAGGACGTGGTTGCTCTAACTTTCGTAAAATTTAGTCTATTTTGCTAAGCAGTTGGTTATAAGAGTAGGTGCACTCAATGCTGTTTGGTATTGAATTTGGCTCGAATCGGTAAAGTGGTTCAGATTTTATGGAATTTTGAATTTTTCAAAAAATTGACATTATCGCTCTATCGTAACTTTTGCAAAACTTGAAATAGCGAGCTCAAATTTTGTATATAAATGAAACAATATTCAGCCATTATATATGTATAATTTAGTGACAAACGGTATGAAATTTGTGATTTTATGGAATGTTGAATTATTTTTAATAATATACGTTATCACATTTACTTTCGAAAACGCTCTAATAATAACGAAATAACGGAATAACGAAATAGAAAAAGCGAATTCACAACATGTTTATTTATCTAATTTAAAAAAGAATGCAAAGTAGAACATTGCACATTGCTTCCTCATTATTTTTCGCTTTTTACAAAGCTTCCTCTATGAGGAAACCAAAATTGAATAACATACTTTTTTGCTTCCTCAGAGGAAGCTTTGTAAAAACCGAAAAAAAATGAGAAAGCAATGTGCAAGGTTTTTTAATAATTACTAATTACAAAAAAAAATTTCGTGCGCCATGAAAATATTCGTAAAAAAAAATATGACATACCAAATAAAAAGTGTAGTACTAATTTTCTCTAAAATTTTAGCGGTATATTTCGCTGCTACTTAAGAATTATAACAATTTGTACTTCATTCGGCGTAAAATGTTTGTTAATTCCGATAAACTTCGATACAAATTCAGGCAAAAAAAACACAAAGCTTGTATTACGTGATACTGAAACGGGTAAAAAGAATGAAGTTGTGATGATGCACGCCCTCTTAACGTCGATTAAATAGTAGTAATGGATCATTGCCCCCGGGAAAAGTAAATGAGATAAGAAAATCAAATATTATGAGATACAATATCAATAACGCTATCTTATCTTGAAGAATGCACAATCGATTATTACTGTATGGACTATGGACTTATCTAAACGTGTTTGCAGATGTTATAAGTTGGCATCGATGACCAGTATGAAATTGGAACGCGTTATCAACGCCTATTAACGCAATGTATAGAAGGGGACAACTCGAAAATCTCAGTTTCTAGTTAAATCACGAAATGTTGGAATGTCTTTGCTTATAACAGCGCAACGAACGTCACGCGTTGAGTCGACAGTACTTTAGTTTATTTATTCGTGCATGAAGCGTTTTTACGTGAGTTTATCATTTGTTCGTGTTCTACATTTAAACAACCATAAAATAAGTGATTTTTGGAAGTTCTGCGATTTATGTGCAAGTGTTAATTGTGTTAGTGAATATATTAATAGTAATAATGTGTTTTTAAAATTTAGCACTGAATTTTTCTATTGAGAAGAGCTGCAATCTTAAAACTTGAGTTGAGTGGAAAACCACTCATTATTTAGCCCTAAAAAAAAGAATGAGTGAAGAACGACTTGTAATTTGAACGCGGAAACAAATTGGTGGGAAATCACTTATTATTTTAAGCGAAAATAAATAATTAGTGAAAAACCACACATAATTTGAACTCGGAAAAAAATTATGAAAAATTATTAATTATTTTAAGCGAAAATAAATAATGAGTGAAAAACTACACATAATTTTAACTCGGAAAAAAATGAGTGGAAAATCACTAATTATTTTAAGCGAAAATAAATAGTGAGTGAAAAACCACTAATTATTTTAATCAAGAATAAATAATGAGCGAATAATCACTAATTATTTTAAGCGAAGATAAATAATAGGTGAAAAACCACGAATTATTTTAAGCGAAAATAAATAATGAGCGAAAAACCACTAATTATTTTAAGCGAAAATAAATAATGAGTGAAAAACCACGAATTATTTTAAGCGAAAATAAATAATGAGTGAAAAACCACTAATTATTTTAATCAAAAATAAATAGTGAGTGAAAAACCACTAATTATTTTAATCAAGAATAAATAATGAGCGAATAATCACTAATTATTTTAAGCGAAGATAAATAATAGGTGAAAAACCACGAATTATTTTAAGCGAAAATAAATAATGAGCGAAAAACCACTAATTATTTTAAGCGAAAATAAATAATGAGCGAAAAACCACCAATTATTTCAAGCGAAAATAAATAATGAGTGAAAAACCACTAATTATTTTAACCAAAAATAAATAATGAGTGAAAAACCACTAATTATTTTAAGCGAAAATAAATAATGAGTGAAAAACCACGAATTATTTTAAGCAAAAACAAATAATGAGTGAAAAACCACTAATTATTTTAAGCAAAAATAATGAGTGAAAAACCACGAATTAATTTAAGCGAAAATAAATAATGATTGGAAAACCCCACATAATTTGAACTCGTAAAAAAATTCGTGAAAAACCACCAATTATTTTAAGCAAAAATAAATAATGATTGAAAAACCACTTATAATTTCAACTCGTAAAAAAAAAGTGAAAAACCACCAACTATTTTAGACAAAAATAAATAATGATTGAAAAACCCCACACAATTTAAACTCAGAAAAAAATTCGTGAAAAACCCCAAATTATTTTGAGCAAAAATAAGCAATGCTTGAAAAACCACAAATTATTTTGACGCTGCATTAAAATTCTTTTTCATTCTCACGTGCTAATTTTTGTTCGAAATCTGCCAATTAATATGTACCTGAGTGACGACGAAAGATCCTTTCATACTGAACAACGGTTTGTGAAACATATGAAATTGCAATCTGAGCTTTCCCATATCATCGGCAACGCGAAAACTATCGGCGAGAGTCGTGATCCAATTTACAACGTCCTCGTTAGCGTACGTGATGAGACCTTGACCAAATTGGTGTTTTCCATCGAGTACAAAATTAATTATTCCACGAATGGAATTTTCCGTTAGTAGAGTTTCCTCGTCGAGATGAACAATCCAATCGTGATCGGTTAATTCGTTTACCGAATTCTCCAAACAATATTGCAGCGCTCGTGCTTTAAAAAGTGCTCCGCTGCTTGTTCGATAATTTCCTGGTACGACAACCTCGCGAATTCGTCGATGGGACATCAAACCAACGGGTTTGTCGCTCACAACTTCGATCTGAAAATTTTCCAACCCAGCCTCCGTGCATTTGTTCAAATTTCTCGTTACATTAGTTTTTACTAATTGCGGATAATCGCCACGTGTAACGACTCGTATGCA
Source organism: Ephialtes manifestator (assembly GCA_963970395.1). Taxonomy (NCBI): domain Eukaryota; kingdom Metazoa; phylum Arthropoda; class Insecta; order Hymenoptera; family Ichneumonidae; genus Ephialtes; species Ephialtes manifestator. The sequence goes on along the minus strand of OZ019982.1, from coordinate 26,509,868 downwards.
TATAAATGGCGCGAGAAGTGGAGAACCCTTAAGCTCGACTTTGTCAGGAAATGCGTTGTATATCGTGAGTCCCACGAAGTTGAAGAGTACTTGTGGAAATGAGAGAAAAGTGAGCAATCGCAATATGTAGAGCGTCGCTGCACCGATGTAACCGTATTGCGTCCATGGATCAAATTCTTTCTTTGGCTCCGAATCCCAGCGAAATACACCACCTGCGTACTCGAATATCAGCACTACGATCGCTAGCAGACAACAGTGCAGAATGTGTTTCGCTATACTGCTGAGCATTATTTCTGAAAATTGAAAATTTATCGAATTATTTTTTGTTGTATTTAATTATATAATATAATTAATATAATTATAAATAAATATAAATAAATATAATTATATAATTAATTATAATATAATATAATTAATTATATAATTTTTTGTATTTAATTATTGAGTTATTTATGGGATAAAAATCTTTTGCATCATTAAATTTGCAGATACGAGTAACAAAATAACAAATAATATAATATATAATAACTCTATGTGGAAACATAAATTATTCTAAAAGATACATAATTATTGCAGAAGTGCAATAATTTCTAATGTTCTACAGAATTATTAATTATTATTATAAGTTATTTAAAAAAATGTTTTAAATGTTTTTTCAATTATACCTATCGTTGTTTACATGAAAATATCAATTTAACTGTTTCAGTCTATAGCAGAAAATAGTGCAAAATGTGTTTTTCTATACTGCTGAGCATTTTTCCTGAAAATTAAAGATTTCTCGAATTTTTTTTTGTTTTAAATTTAATTATTTAGTTATTTAGTTATTTATGGGATAAAAAGCTATTGCATCATTAAATTTGCAGATACCAGAATGAAAATAATAAATAATATAATATAATAATCTAACATCTATATGAAAAATTATTTTATGGAAAAATAAATTATTCCAAAAGATTCATAATTATTGCAAAAGTGCAATAATTTCTACTGTTCTACAGAATTGTTAACCATTATTATAAGTTACTTAAGAAATTTTTTTTTATGCTTCTTCAATTAAATTGTAGTGCAGAATGTGTTTTGCTATACTGCTGAACATTATTCCTAAAAAATTAAGAGTTTTCAAATTATTTTTTTCAACTTTAATTATTTATTAATTTATGGGATAAAAATCTTTTGCATAATTAAATTTGCAGATTCCAGTATCAAGATAACAAGTAATATAATATCATAAAATAACATCTATATGGAAAAATAAATGACTCCAAAATATTCATATTTATTGAAAATGTGCAATTATTTCTACTGTTCTGTAAAATCGTTAATCATTATTATAAATTATGTAAAAAAATATTTTTAATGCTTTTTCAATTAAATTGCACCTATCACTGTTTACAGGAAAATATCATTTTAACTGTTTCAGTGAATATTATTAGTTAGTATTATTTTTAAAAAATCTCATTTTTTTTTTGTTCCTTCTCGCCTGAATTAATTGATAAAAAATATTCATGCAAAGTTGGACAAAATGTTCAGTTACAGCTATTTATTCAACAATTTTAAGGCATTCAATCTAAAATTTACAATTATTCAATTCATTTACTCATGAAAATGTATTTTAAATAAACTGGATTTTATTAAAATTCATTTTTTATAAATTTTCTATTAAAAATAAAATATAAAAAAACTTATAAAAAATAAAGAAAACCTACTTTAATAATCTACTTAAAGAAATCTTCTTTAATAACTACACCTATTTAATAACCTACTTAAAACCTGCTTCTATAAGTAAAATTGGAAAACAAGTAAAGCTCCTTTTTTAATAGCTCAACAATAATACAAAATCATTATGTATATTCTTCAAAATTTCATTTTCATTTCAATTTGTTTCAATAGGAAAACAAGTAAAGATCCTCTTTTAATAGCTCAACAATAACATTAAATCATTATGTATATTCTTCAAAATTTCAATTTCATTTCAATTTGTTTCTATAGGAAAACGAGTAAAGCTTCTTTTTTAATAGCTCAACAATAACATAAAATCATGATGTATATTCTTCAAAATTTCAATTTCATTTGAATTTGATTCAATAGGAAAACAAGTAAAGCTCCTTTTTTAATAACTCAACAACATAAAATCATTATGTATATTCTTCAAAATTGCAATTTAATTTCAATTCGCTTAATTGTTATCATCTTACCAAAATAATTCGCACATACATACAAATGTAGAATAAATATCGTTTTCAAATATAAAAAAAAACGTGATTCAGTTACGATAACAATTTTTATATACCCGAATGACACGATTCTTCAGATACGCAATCTAAACACACAGTGTTTAATGTTCACCAATTTTAAGGCATTAAATGTAAAATTTACAATTTTTCAATATCTCATAAAAATATATTTGTAATAAACTTTTATTTATCAAAATTTATTTTTTATAAATTTTCTATTAAAAACAAAATATTATAAAATACTTATAAAAATGTATTAAAAATAAAGAAACCTACCTAGCTCAACAATAACATAAAATCATTATGTACATTCCTCAAAATTTGATTTTCATTTAAATTTGTTTCAATCGGAAAACGAGTAAAGCTCTTTTTTTAATATCTCAAAAATAACACAGAATCATTACGAATATTCTTCAAAATTGCAATTTAATTTAAATTCCCTTAATTTTTATCGCCTTACCAAAACAATTTTTACACACATACAAATATAGAATAAATATCGTTTTCAAATATCGAAAAAAACGTAATTCAGTTACGATACCAATTTTTATACACCCGAATGACACGATTCTCCAGATACGCAATCTAAACACACAGTGTTTAATGTTCACCAATTTTAAGGCATTCAATGTAAAATTTACAATTTTCCAATATCTCATAAAAATTTACTTTTTAATAAACTTTTATTTATCAAAATTTATTTTTTATAAATTGTCTATTAAAAATAAAATATAATAAAATACTTATAAAAATGTATTAAAAATAGAGAAACCTACCTAGCTCAACAATAACATAAAATCATTATGTACATTCCTCAAAATTTCATTTTCATTTAAATTTGTTTCAATCGGAAAACGAGTAAAGCTCTTTTTTTAATATCTCAAAAATAACACAGAATCATTACGAATATTCTTCAAAATTGCAATTTAATTTCAATTCCCTTAATTTTTATCGCCTTACCAAAACAATTTTTACACACATACAAATATAGAATAAATATCGTTTTCAAATATCGAAAAAAACGTAATTCAGTTACGATACCAATTTTTATACACCCGAATGACACGATTCTCCAGATACGCAATCTAAACACACAGTGTTTAATGTTCACCAATTTTAAGGCATTAAATGTAAAATTTACAATTTTTCAATATCTCATAAAAATTTACTTTTTAATAAACTTTTATTTATCAAAATTTATTTTTTATAAATTTTCTATTAAAAATAAAATATAATAAAATACTTATAAAAATGTATTAAAAATAAAGAAACCTACCTAGCTCAACAATAACATAAAATCATTATGTACATTCCTCAAAATTTGATTTTCATTTAAATTTGTTTCAATCGGAAAACGAGTACAGCTCTTTTTTTAATATCTCAAAAATAACACAGAATCATTACGAATATTCTTCAAAATTGCAATTTAATTTAAATTCCCTTAATTTTTATCGCCTTACCAAAACAATTTTTACACACATACAAATATAGAATAAATATCGTTTTCAAATATCGAAAAAAACGTAATTCAGTTACGATACCAATTTTTATACACCCGAATGACACGATTCTCCAGATACGCAATCTAAACACACAGTGTTTAATGTTCACCAATTTTAAGGCATTCAATGTAAAATTTACAATTTTTCAATATCTCATAAAAATATATTTGTAATAAACTTTTATTTATCAAAATTTATTTTTTATAAATTTTCTATTAAAAATAAAATATTATAAAATACTTATAAAAATTTATTAAAAATAAAGAAACCTACCTAGCTCAACAATAACATAAAATCATTATGTACATTCCTCAAAATTTCATTTTCATTTAAATTTGTTTCAATAGGAAAACGAGTAAAGCTCTTTTTTTAATATCTCAAAAATAACACAAAACCATGACGAATATTCTTCAAAATTGCAATTTAATTTCAATTCCCTTATTTTTTATCGCCTCACCAAAATAATTCGCACACACATATAAATATAGAATAAATATCGTTTTCGAATATCGAAAAAACGTAATTCAGTTACGTTACCAATTTTTATACACCCGAATGACACGATTCTCCAGATACGCAATCTAAACACACAGTGTTTAATGTTCAACAAATTTAAGGCATTCAATGTAAAATTTACAATTTTTCAATATCTCATAAAAATGTATTTTTAATAAACTTTTATTTATCAAAATTTATTTTTTATAAATTGTCTATTAAAAATAAAATATTATAAAATACTTATAAAAATTTATTAAAAATAGAGAAACCTACCTAGCTCAACAATAACATAAAATCATTATGTACATTCCTCAAAATTTCATTTTCATTTAAATTTGTTTCAATCGGAAAACGAGTAAAGCTCTTTTTTTAATATCTCAAAAATAACACAAAACTATGACGAATATTCTTCAAAATTGCAATTTAATTTCAATTCCCTTAATTTTTATCGCCTTACCAAAACAATTTTTACACACATACAAATATAGAATAAATATCGTTTTCGAATATCGAAAAAACGTAATTCAGTTACAATACCAATTTTTATACACCCGAATGACACGATTCTCCAGATACGCAATCTAAACACACAGTGTTTAATGTTCAACAATTTTAAGGCATTCAATGTAAAATTTACAATTTTTCAATATCTCATAAAAATTTACTTTTTAATAAACTTTTATTTATCAAAATTTATTTTTTATAAATTTTCTATTAAAAATAAAATATTATAAAATACTTATAAAAATGTATTAAAAATAAAGAAACCTACCTAGCTCAACAATAACATAAAATCATTATGTACATTCCTCAAAATTTGATTTTCATTTAAATTTGTTTCAATCGGAAAACGAGTAAAGCTCTTTTTTTAATATCTCAAAAATAACACAGAATCATTACGAATATTCTTCAAAATTGCAATTTAATTTAAATTCCCTTAATTTTTATCGCCTTACCAAAACAATTTTTACACACATACAAATATAGAATAAATATCGTTTTCAAATATCGAAAAAAATGTAATTCAGTTACGATACCAATTTTTATACACCCGAATGACACGATTCTCCACATACGCAATCTAAACACACAGACTAAAAAATCCATCATATCGCAATACACCGATTCGCTTGTTTGTATAAAAAACAACCTGTAAATAAATCTTGCGTAACGCTATACAAATAAATAAATAAAATTTTTTAAAATAATCTTATCTCATACTAAACCCATGAAATCGAATTAAACCCATAAAATTCCATTGATACATAAATTCCATTCCCATACACACACATATATATACATATATATATATATATATACACAGAAGGCATAAAACAAAATTAGAATCAACAGTAGGTCAGTCGGACCCTCCCAAATCTACAAATACACGAAGCGCGTGAAAAAAAGCGTGAACTAAGCGCTCAACTTAGTAAATGTTGTGAATGTGTGGAAAAAAAAAAACGAATAAAATACACTTGACACAAAAAAGCCCATGGAATTCGAGACGCTATGTGACAGAAATTCAAGGCCGTGGATGCCAAATATATTACGTAAATATCACAAGTGTTGAATACTAAATAATATCTATTTGGGATTAAAAAATGTTTGCGGATAAAAATAAGACAAATGTGCGTTTGTACCTTTTCGATTTTCGTCCGGTTACGAGGATTTTCTCGATCACCAAACAATCATCACTTGTTCGCGACGCTTACGAGATTTTCTCTCTCTTTATTGTCGATAAACGCTCTTGAGATTTATTGTTTTAGTATCCGAACTATTTCGAGTTTAGTTAGTTATTAATTTTTCGGTATTTTGTTGTTTTTTTTTTTTGTTGGGATTTATCTATACACGTTTATCGGACGAAAACGCCTCTCCGCCTCTCTGCCAATTCTACGCGAGACTCTTTTTCTCTCTTTCTAGGTTTTTGTCTCTCTCTCTCTCTTTCGCTCTTTAGGGACTAACGTTTTCATCGAGCTTACGGTATGCACTAGTGGCGCGACGTTTCTGGCGCTGATGGTCAAAGTCCCGGCATTTCTCGATCGGCAGATCTTTTTTTTTTTTTTTTTGTTTTTTATTTACCTTCATTGGGAAAACCCAATGAAGGTAATAGTCGTGGTATTACCCAGACTTTAAAAAAAAATGTAATTCTACTGCATTACGGAAGTGCATAATTTTCAGTAACGGTGCATTACATTTTTTTTATTTTTAGCGCACTAAAACACGGAAATAGGTATTTGCGAAAAATGATTTTCGCAATATTTTGAAAATTAAGGAAATAACAATTATTTATTTTTTTATGGGCGTTTATAAAAAATGGTTTTTGTTCATCCGTAGAGCCTACTTTTTTTTTTGATGAAATATTTATAAGATAATTTCAAACAAACGCTTTTGAAAATTTCCTATTTTTTTTTTTTGTTTTTTTTTTTGTTTTAGTAACAACTAAATTTTTATTTATTTTTAGTGCACTAAAACACGGAAATATTTGCGAAAAACGATTTTCGCAATATTATGAAAATGAAGAAAATAACAATTATTTATTTTTTATGGGAGTTTATAAAAAATGGTTTTTGTTCATCCGTAGATCCTACTTTTTTTTTTGCTAAAATATTTATAAGATAATTTCAAACAAGCGCTTTTGAAAATTTCCTATTTTTTTTTTTTTTTTTTTTTCAGCGAAAATCGATTTTCGCAATATTTTGAAAATTAAGAAAATAACAATTATTTATTTTTTATGGGCGTTTATAAAAAATTGTTTTTGTTCATATGTAGATCCTACATTTTGAATGTTTTACATTTTTTTTTGCTGAAATATTTATAAGATAATTTCGAACAAACGCTTTTGAAAATTTCCTATTTTTTTTTTTTTTAAGTAACAACAACTTTTTTTATATTTTTAGTGCACTAAAACACGGAAATATTTGCGAAAAACGATTTTCGCAATATTATGAAAATGAAGAAAATAACAATTATTTATTTTTTATGGGAGTTTATAAAAAATTGTTTTTGTTCATCCGTAAATCCTACTTTTTTTTGCTAAAATGTTTATAAGATAATTTCAAACAAGCGCTTTTGAAAATTTTCTATTTTTTTTTTTTTTTTTTTAGTAACAACTACTGTTTTCATATTTTTAGTGCACTAAAACACGGAAATATTTGCGAAAACTGATTTTTGCAATATTTTGAAAATTAAGAAAATAACAATTATTTATTTTTTATGGGCGTTTATAAAAAATGGTTTTTGTTCATCCGTAGATCCTACTTTTTTTTTTTTTGCTAAAATATTTATAAGATAATTTCAAACCAGCGCTTTTGATAATTTTCTTTTTTTTTTTTTTTTAGTAACAACTACTTTTTTCATATTTTTAGTGCACTAAAACACGGAAATATTTGCGAAAACTGATTTTTGCAATATTTTGAAAATTAAGAAAATAACAATTATTTATTTTTTATGGGCGTTTATAAAAAATTGTTTTTGTTCATCCGTAGATCCTACTTATTTTTTTTGCTAAAATATTTATAAGATAATTTCAAACAAACGCTTTTGAAAATTTCCTTTTTATTTTTTTCTGTAATAACTACATTTTTAAATATTTTTAGTGCATTAAAACGCGGAAATATTTGCGAAAACTGATTTTCGCAATATTTTGAAAATTGAGAAAATAATAATCGTAGATCCTACATTTTGAATGTCTTACATTTATTTTTTTTTTGCTAAAATATTTATAAGATAATTTCGAACAACCGCTTTTGAAAATTTCCTTGTTTTTTTTTTTTTTTCTTTTTTTTTTAGTAACAACTAAATTTTTTTTTATATTTTTAGTGCACTAAAGCACGGAAATATTTTCGAAAACTGATTTCTGCAATATTTTGAAAATTAAGAAAATAACAATTATTTATTTTTTATGGGCGTTTATAAAAAATGGTTTTTCTTCATCCATGGATCCTACATTTTGAATGTCTTACATTATTTTTCTGCTAAAATATTTATAAGATAATTTTAAACAAGCGCTTTTGAAAATTTCCTACTTTTTTTTTTTTTTTTTACTAACTAAATTTTTAAATATTTTTAGTGCACTAAAACACGGAAATATTTGCGAAAACTGATTTTCGCAATATTTTGAAAATTAAGAAAATAACAATTATTTATTTTTTATGGGCGTTTATAAAAAATGGTTTTTCTTCATCCGTAGATCCTACATTTTGAATATCTTACACTTATTTTTTTTGCTAAAATATTTATAAGATAATTTCAAACAAATGCTTTTGAAAATTTCCTATTTTTTTTAGTAACAACTAAATTTTTTAATATTTTTAGCACACTAAAACACGGAAATATTTACGAAAACTGATTTTCGCAATATTTTGAAAATTAAGAAAATAACAATTATTTATTTTTTATGGGCGTTTATAAAAAATGGTTTTTCTTCATCCGTAAATCCTACATTTTGAATATCTTACACTTATTTTTTTTGCTAAAATATTTATAAGATAATTTCAAACAAATGCTTTTGAAAATTTCCTATTTTTTTTAGTAACAACTAAATTTTTTAATATTTTTAGCACACTAAAACACGGAAATATTTACGAAAACTGATTTTCGCAATATTTTGAAAATTAAGAAAATAACAATTATTTATTTTTTATGGGCGTTTATAAAAAATGGTTTTTCTTCATCCGTAGATCCTACATTTTGAATATCTTACACTTATTTTTTTTGCTAAAATATTTATAAGATAATTTCAAACAAATGCTTTTGAAAATTTCCTATTTTTTTTAGTAACAACTAAATTTTTTAATATTTTTAGCACACTAAAACACGGAAATATTTACGAAAACTGATTTTCGCAATATTTTGAAAATTAAGAAAATAACAATTATTTATTTTTTATGGGCGTTTATAAAAAATGGTTTTTCTTCATCCGTAGATCCTACATTTTGAATATCTTACATTTTTTTTTGCTAAAATATTTATAAGATAATTTCTTTTCTTTTTTTTTTAATAACAACTAAAATTGAAACGTTTCGGAAATTCGGCGAGTTGTAATTTTATCACGAAACATTTTCAAAAGATTTTCGTAAATTATCGAAACTTAAGAAAATATAAATTATTTATTTGTTTCTATGTGTGCGCAATTTTTGCCAGAATTTACATTTTTTTTAAATGCTTAAATTTATTTAAAAAAAAAACATATATTTATATATTTTTATTATGTTGAATGTCTTATATTCTTACGCTAAAATATTTCTACTACAATTAAAAACAATCGCCTTTGAAAATTTCCTTATTTTGTTCCTGCCTTTTTTTTTTCTTTTCAAAACAATTTTTTTTAATATGAAAAATTTTCAAAAACCTTTTCTGAAATTTAGTAAGTTGTACCTAATTTTGCCTCCACTTTAGTAAACCGCTCACGTTTATTATCCACATTGTAATAAAAAAATCTCAGCTTGAACTTCGTCCCATCAGCACTGAAAATTAGTCACAGCTGATGCTGTGTTCAAATTGATAACATTAGAGGAACGGAATCTCTGTTACGCTATATATTACTCATTCTTAAATTGATTCATTGTGCTTAATTCTTTGAGCGCTTGACGATGATCGTTCGACCGCTAAGATCTTGAACACTATTTTCTTTGTTCTATCTCACGTATTCGAGGACAAAAAGTACAACTTCAATTGTTTTTCCACTTACTTGCGATTTAACATGAGGTCGAACGTTTTTCAGCCATTACGACGTAAATTTTCTTGTAACAAACGCTTAGAATCGTTTAATGAATTTTTTTTTTCAATTTTCTATCACTAATAATAATCTTATAACTTACTGCTTAAATATGTATGTAATCTTTTCATAAAAATTTGGATATTTTAATAAAGAAATTTTATTTAGATAAAATTTTTTGCATAAATTTATTTTGATAAAATTCCAAAATTCTGTAAAAAAAAAAAAAGAAAACAATAATTTTATCACTAATAATAATTTTATAACTTGTTGCTTAAATATGTATGTAATCTTTTCATAAAAATTTTGATATTTTAATAAATAAAGAAATTTTATTTAGATAAAATTTTTTGCATAAATTTATTTTGATAAAATTCCAAAATTCTGTAAAAAAAAAAAAGAAAACAATAATTTTATCACTAATAATAATTTTATAACTTGTTGCTTAAATATGTATGTAATCTTTTCATAAAAATTTGGATATTTTAATAAATAAAGAAATTTTATTTAGATAAAATTTTTTCCATAAATTTATTTTGATAAAATTCCAAAATTCTGTAAAAAAAAAAAAGAAAACAATAATTTTATCACTAATAATAATTTTATAACTTGTTGCTTAAATATGTATGTAATCTTTTCATAAAAATTTTGATATTTTAATAAATAAAGAAATTTTATTTAGATAACATTTTTTCCATAAATTTATTTTGATAAAATTCCAAAATTCTGTAAAAAAAAAAAGAAAACTATAATTCGATCGGTAATAATAATTTTATAACTTGTTGCTTAAATATGTATGTAATCTTTTCATAAAAATTTTGATATTTTAATAAATAAAGAAATTTTATTTAGATAACATTTTTTCCATAAATTTATTTTGATAAAATTCCAAAATTCTGTAAAAAAAAAAGAAAACAATAATTTTATCACTAATAATAATTTTATAACTTGTTGCTTAAATATGTATGTAATCTTTTCATAAAAATTTTGATATTTTAATAAATAAAGAAATTTTATTTAGATAAAATTTTTTGCATAAATTTATTTTGATAAAATTCCAAAATTCTGTAAAAAAAAAAAAAGAAAACAATAATTTTATCACTAATAATAATTTTATAACTTGTTGCTTAAATATGTATGTAATCTTTTCATAAAAATTTTGATATTTTAATAAATACAGAAATTTTATTTAGATAACATTTTTTGCATAAATTTATTTTGATAAAATTCCAAAATTCTGTAAAAAAAAAAAAGAAAACAATAATTTTATCACTAATAATAATTTTATAACTTGTTGCTTAAATATGTATGTAATCTTTTCATACAAATTTTGATATTTTAATAAATAAAGAAATTTTATTTAGATAAAATTTTTTGCATAAATTTATTTTGATAAAATTCCAAAATTCTGTAAAAAAAAAAAAAAAAGAAAACAATAATTTTATCACTAATAATAATTTTATAACTTGTTGCTTAAATATGTATGTAATCTTTTCATAAAAATTTTGATATTTTAATAAATACAGAAATTTTATTTAGATAACATTTTTTGCATAAATTTATTTTGGTAAAATTCCAAAATTCTGTAAAAAAAATGAAAATAATTCTATCGGTAATAATAATCTTATAACTTGTTGCTTAAATATGTATGTAATTTTTTAATAAAGAATTTATATTTTTATAAAGAAATTTTTTTTAGATAAGATTTTTTCCATAAATTTATTTTGATAAAATTCCAAAATTCTGTAAAAAAAAAAAAAAGAAAACTATAATTCGATCGGTAATAATAATCTTATAAATTGTTGCTTAAATATGTATGTAATTTTTTAATAAAGAATTGATATTTTTATAAAGAAAGACATTTTTTTTAGATAACATTTTTTCCATAAATTTATTTTGATGAAATTCCAAAATTCTGTAAAAAAAGAAATTAGTACACAAATTTTTTTTGTCGCTATGTATTTTTTGAGCGTGCGATGAATTTGTTGTTACTAACAATAAGTTATGTTAAGCAAAATACGAGAAGAAATAAAATAGTTATTTTATTTAATACGTCTTGTTTGGAAGACTGACAAGAAATCAATAGATAAACAAAAGATGACACATGAATAGACTTCACTTGATTAAACAAGGATGCAAAGCAGAACCTTGCACATTGCTTCCTCATTATATTTCGCTTTTTACAAAGCAACCTCTAAGAGGAAGTATGGCAATTGATTTTGGCTTCCTCTTAGAGGAAGCTTTGTAAAAAGCGAAATATAATGAGGAAGCAATGTGCAAGGTTCTGCTTTGCATCCTTGTTTTAAATAAATATAAATAAGCGCACACTCTCGCTTTGTGAAAATATAATAAGGACAAACGGTCCAGAAACTCCCTCGAATACTCTATCTTCTCTGTTTTTTTTTTTGTAGAACACGATAGAAATCGGTGGTTTTCGAAATTTCATTGGGAAGCAAGGATATGGCTAGTTTATACGACATAAATCGCTACTTTTCGCAATATAGACTGTACAACATCGCTATGAAAATATGTTATCGTTCAACATTTTTGGGCTATATCTGACGTATTTTTCTGTTAATCATGAATTTGGCACTCATTTAACTCCCAGCTCGATATTTGATACCAAAATTCGCATCGCAGAAAAAAAATCAAAAAATTCAAAAAATCAAAATCTCATAAAATTTTAACGTTTCAACCGATCTTAACCAAATTTAATAGGGATCACCGGTGTATGAAAGCTCACGTACATACCAATTTTGAGCTTAATATCTCGAAAATTAAAAGAGTTATCGCGTTAACAGACATTTTTGAATAAATTCAAAACCGCGTAAAAATTTAATGATCATAGGGGATTTTTACAAAAATTTGTGTGAACGATGAGGATTGACCCCTCTATCTATGGTGTAAATTTCAGCTATATATCTGGAGGCGTTCCCGAGTTATAATATATAAGATATAAACTGTGCTCAATTTATATTTCGCACGAAACACGAAACTTTGTTAGTTCCAACTGAATTTCCAGGCGTGAATAATTCACCCGCGACTCTGGATTATTGGGGACAATTATTGACAATAAATATGAATTGATTCAGTCTATTTAATAGAATTTACCAAAGTAAATATATCTAAAAAAATGTCCTTCGGTAATTTTCAAAATTCCGTAAAAAAAGAAATTAGTATACGACTTTTTTTTTTGTCGCTGTGTATTTTTTGAGCGTGCGATGAATTTCCAGGCGCGAGTAATTCAAGTGCGACTCTGGATAATTGGGGACAATTTTGAACAATAAATATGAATTGATTCAGCCTATTTAATAGAAATAAATATCGTTTACAGTTGTAACGGGATTTAGTCGTGCTCTATGTGCTTTGGCGTTAGTAGAGATATATCTGTGGGTGGCCAGACTTTGCACAAAGCACGACCACGCAAAAGTCCTTGCGGTACTGCTCCGTAAATCCTGGAGTCTGCAGAATTGCTACTGTTGTCGCCTTCCAGCCAAACGTGACCAGGAGGCACCTGTTAAATCGATAAGATCATAAGAATTTATCATATTCGAATATTATTCAATCGATAATATTCACTGTTAAAAATATTTTGAAAATTAATATATGTATTTGAAGTTCTTTTCCAGATACAGTATATTAAATTTCATTTAATTTCATTTAATATTAACGTAAAATTCCAATAATTATATTATAAACACAAGTTTTATGAAGTATTCAGTACACTGTATATTAATTTTACAACAATTTTTTGTATATTAATTAACATTTGTGTATTAAATTTAATATACGCGTATCCGCAAAAAAACTTCCAATACTTTATATTAATTTTCATATAAAAATTCCTAACAGTGTTATCAACATATAATTTAATTTTTTTTTAAACCAAGATATTAAATTTAATATATCGGTTTGTACACAAAAATTTCCAACATAAGTTTATTAATTTTTGTAACGAAACCTTTTTATATTGTACAAGAGAATGATTGTGAAAAGATTTAAGAGTCATTAAGTCGTTTTCGTGCATTGCTAAAAATATTTTTTTGTAAATTTTCATTAAGGGTAAAGGAATTTTTTTTGCACAAACTGATATATTGAATTTGATATACAAGTGAGATGTAAAATTGATATAAATTGAAATAAATTTAATATAACAATTTGGAATTTTGCTGAACTCGTGTATTAAATAAAATATATCAGATGTTGAATAAAATATTGCAAATTAGTTATAGAAAATTTATGTATTTTCATCAAACTGCATCTTAAAGTTTGTTTAAGTATAATGTTTGCTGATAAAAAAAAAGAACTTACGACGTATGTTGTGAAGCCGTAACGAACTTTGTCACCGGGCAGTGCTGTTATTCTTTTGCATATGTGTTGTCGAGGATTCGACGGACATTTCGCGATTATTATATCGCCTTTGCTGAGAGTTTCAAACCTCGGCGATATATGTTCGGTGAACAATATGTCGTTACTAAATATTGTTGGTTCCATCGAAGGCCCAGTGCACTGGAAAATAATTAAAAGTAAAATTAATATAAAATAAAAAATAAAAAGTAAAATTAATTTTGAAATGTAAACATTTTTTTTCGTGTCAAATAAATGAAATATTGCATTCAAATTACCAGTCAAAGAATTTGTATATGCTATTCTAATTTTGGATCATATAATTCAAATATTCCATTAAAGAATATCGCGTCAAATAATTTAAATATTCGATTTAAATTTCGAGACAAATAATTCAAATATTCGATTTAGATTTCAAGTCACATAATTCAAATATTCGATTTAAATTTCGAGTCAAATAATTCAAATATTTGATTTAAATTTCGATTTAAATTTCGAGTCAAATAATTCAAATATTTGATTTAAATTTCGAGTCAAATAATTCAAATATTCGATTTTAATTTCAAGTCAAATAATTGAAATATTCGATTTAAATTTCGAGTCAAATAATTCAAATATTCGATTTAAATTTCGAGTCAAATAATTCAAATATTCGATTTAAATTTCGAGTCACATAATTAAAATATTCGATTTAAATTTCGAGTCAAATAATTCAAATATTCGATTTAAATTTCGAGTCAAATAATTCAAATAGTCGATTTTAATTTCGGGTCAAATAATTCAAATATTCGATTTTAATTTCGAGTCAAATAATTCAAATATTCGATTATAAATTTCGAGTCAAATCATTCGAATATTCGATTTAAATTTCGAGTCAAATAATTCAAATATTCGATTTAAATTTCGAGTCAAATAATTCAAATATTCGATTTTAATTTCGAGTCAAATAATTCAAATATTCGATTTAAATTTCAAGTCACATAATTCAAATATTCGATTTAAATTTCGAGTCAAATAATTCAAATATTCGATTTAAATTTCGAGTCAAATAATTCAAATATTCGATTTAAATTTCGAGTCAAATAATTCAAATATTCGATTTAAATTTCGAGTCAAATAATTCAAATATTCGATTATAAATTTCGAGTAAAATAATTCAAATATTGGGTTTAAATCTCGAGTCAAATAATTCAAATATTCGATTTAAATTTCGAGTCAAATAATTCAAATATTGGGTTTAAATCTCGAGTCAAATAATTCAAATATTCGATTTTAATTTCGAGTCAAATAATTTAAATATTCGATTTTAATTTCGAGTCAAATAATTCAAATATTCGATTTAAATTTCGAGTCAAATAATTCAAATATTCGATTTAAATTTCGAGTCAAATAATTCAAATATTCGATTTAAATTTCGAGTCAAATAATTCGAATATTCGATTTAAATTTCGGGTCATATAATTCAAATATTCGATTTAAATTTCGAGTCAAATAACTCAAATATTTGATTTAAATTTCGAGTCAAATAATTCAAATATTCGATTTAAATTTCGAGTCAAATAATTCAAATAGTCGATTTTAATTTCGGGTCAAATAATTCAAATATTCGATTTTAATTTCGACTCAAATAATTCAAATATTCGATTATAAATTTCGAGTCAAATCATTCGAATATTCGATTTAAATTTCGAGTCAAATAATTCAAATATTCGATTTAAATTTCGAGTCAAATATTTCAAATATTCGATTTTAATTTCAAGTCAAATAAGTCAAATATTTGATTTAAATTTCGAATCAAATAATTCAAATATTTGATTTAAATTTCGAGTCAAATAATTCAAATATTCGAGTTAAATTTCGAGTCAAATAATTCAAATATTCGATTTAAATTTCGAGTCAAATATTTCAACAATTCGATTTAAATTTCGAGTCACATAATTAAAATATTCGATTTAAATTTCGAATCAAATAATTCAAATATTCGATTCACATAATTGAAACATTCGATTAAAATTTAGAGTCACATAATTCAACTATTCGATTTAAATTTCGAGTCAAATAATTCAAATATTCGATTTAAATTTCGAGTCATATAATTCAAATATTCGATTTAAATGTCGAGTCAAATAATTAAAATATTCGATTTAAATTTCGAGTCAAATAATTCCAATTTTCAATTTAAATTTCGAGTCAAATAATTCAAATATTCGATTATAAATTTCGAGTCACATAATCCCAACATTCGATTTAAATTTCGAGTCAAATAATTCGAATATCCGATTTAAATGTCGAATCAAATAATTCAAATATTCGATAATAAATTTCGAGTCAAATAATACGAATACGGAATTCAAATTAAGTCAAATAATTCAAATATTCGATCTAAATGTCGCGTCAAAAATATTACAAATATTCCATCCAAATTTCAAGCGCGCCAACAAAATAAAAAAATTTCGAACAATATTTGAATATTCAAAAAAACTACATTGCCCACGAATGACCGATTGTAATTGTAATAAAAAAACCAAGAGACAGATGGCGTTGTCAGTAAAATCGTCTATGTCGGACAAAAACACAGTTTAGGGTAGTTGACGTAACCTCAAACGGTGATACAAATGACAAAAGTGCGTATTATTGACGATTTACCAAAAGGATTAATTGTAATTGCTTACCACGACAAAATCGCCGATATACTCGAGTGCGCAGTGAGTCATACAACCGTATTGTACAACGGTACCAAAAGCGCTCAAAACCTTGAGCGCCAGCTTGTTAAACATACTCGCGACTTTCAACTGACATATTATCGCACACAAAATATGTGCTTAGCTGATTTCTCAAACCCAAACCCCTCGTTATTTACCTTTCAATGATACCACAGACGCGCATCATTGAAAGTTCCGCCTGAAAATAAAACAACGCCTTTCGCGATTAAACGATTCAGTTGTTAGTCGCGCGTCGCCAGCGACGAGACTGTCAGTCTGATCAGATCGAACGAATACATCGCGCATCTATATCTACAATCTTCTATCGTACACTCGACTTTTCTATCTTCGTCTATATCGCGCTTTTCGCGCGATTAGGAATGTCAAAATATCATAAATTTGTGAGCCGGTAAAATATTACCGAAAAAATACCGTAATTTGAATTTTTTTAAAAATATTTTTTATTTTAATGTGTGTTGTGAAATTGTGGCTAAATTTTTGTGAATATTTATCGTTAAAAGGATAATACGAGACTACTTTT
Organism: Ephialtes manifestator; assembly: GCA_963970395.1. Taxonomy (NCBI): domain Eukaryota; kingdom Metazoa; phylum Arthropoda; class Insecta; order Hymenoptera; family Ichneumonidae; genus Ephialtes; species Ephialtes manifestator. Next base: position 26,492,328 of record OZ019982.1, on the reverse strand, counting down.
TGGAAACTTACCGGTGAGATATATTTAAGTATTATTTGGGCATAATGAAATATATTTAGTATCGTGCACTCTTAATAAATACCTTTTTAAGTATGAAAAAAGTATATATAAATACTTTTTTAAGTATGAAGAAAGTATATATAAATACTTTTTTAAGTATGAAAAAAGTATATATAAATACTTTTTTAAGTATGAAAAAAGTATATATAAATACTTTTTTAAGTATGAAAAAAGTATATATAAATACTTTTTTAATTGTAAAAAAAGTATATATAAATACTTTTATAAGTATGAAGAAAGTATATACAAATACATTTTTAAGTATGCAAAAAGTATATATAAATACTTTTTTAAGTATGAAAAAAGTATATACAAATACTTTTTTAAGTATGAAGAAAGTATATGCAAATACTTTTTTAAGTATGAAAAAAGTATATATAAATACTTTTTTAAGTATGTCGAAAGTATATACAAATACTTTTTTAAGTATGAAAAAAGTATATACAAATACTTTTTTAAGTATGAAAAAAGTATATACAAATACTTTTTTAAGTATGAAAAAAGTATATACAAATACTTTTTTAAGTATGAAAAAAGTATATACAAATACTTTTTTAAGTATGAAGAAAGTATATATAAATACTTTTTAAAGTATGAAAAAAGTATATATAAATACATTTTTAAGTATGAAGAAAGTAGATATAAATACTTTTTTAAGTATGACGAAAGTATATATAAATAATTTTTTAAGTATGAAAAAAGTATATACAAATACTTTTCTAAGTATGAAAAAAGTGTATATAAATACTTTTTTAAGTATGAAAAAAGTATATATAAATACTTTTTTAAGTATGAAAAAAGTATATACAAATACTTTTTTAAGTATGAAAAAAGTATATAAAATACTTTTTTAATTATGAAAAAAGTATATATAAATACTTTTTTAAGTATGTAAAAAGTATATATAAATACTTTTTTAAGTATGAAAAAAGTATATATAAATAATTTTTTAAGTATGAAAAAAGTATATACAAATACTTTTCTAAGTATGAAAAAAGTGTATATAAATACTTTTTTAAGTATGAAAAAAGTATATATAAATACTTTTTTAAGTATGAAAAAAGTATATATAAATACTTTTTTAAGTATGAAAAAAGTATATATAAATACTTTTTTAAGTATGAAAAAAGTATATATAAATACTTTTTTAAGTATGAAAAAAGTATATATAAATACTTTTTTAAGTATGAAAAAAGTATATATAAATACTTTTTTAAGTATGAAAAAAGTATATACAAATACTTTTGTAAGTATGAAAAAAGTATATATAAATACTTTTTTAAGTATGAAAAAAGTATATACAAATACTTTTTTAAATATGAAAAAAGTATATATAAATACTTTTTTAAGTATGAAGAAAGTATATATAAATACTTTTTTAAGTATGAAAAAAGTATATATAAATACTTTTTTAAGTATGAAAAAAGTATATATAAATACTTTTTTAAGTATGAAAAAAGTATATATAAATACTTTTTTAAGTATGAAAAAAGTATATATAAATACTTTTTTAAGTATGAAAAAAGTATTTACTTTTATAGTACTTTTATATCGACGATCTTCGTCTATATCGCGCTTTTCGAGTGATTAGGAATTTCAAAATGTCGTGAATTTGTGAATCAGTAAAATTACTCAATAAATACCGTAATTTCAATTTTTTTTTTCAAATATTTTTTATTTTAATGTGTTGTGAAATGATGGTTAATTTTTTGTGAATATTTATCATAAAATGGATAATACGAGACTATTTTTGACAACATATCGATGAGATATATATTTTAGCGTCATGCACTCTTAGTAAATCGTTTTTTAAGTATGAAAAAAGTAATTACTTTAACAGTAAGTACTTTTATATCTATGATCTTCTATCGTACACTCGACTCTATCTTCATTTACATCGCGCTCATCACGTGATTAGGGATGTCAAAGTACCGTCAATTTGTGAGTCAGTAAAATTACCGAAAACATACCGTAATTTAAATTTTTTTAAAATATTTTTTATCTTAATGTGTGTTGTGAAATAATGGTTAAATATTTGTGAATATTTATAGTAAAAAGGATAAAATTAGGATATTTTTGTTGACATACCGGTGCGATATATTTCAAGTATAATTTGGCGGCAGTGAAACGTACTTCGAATATTTAGTATCATGCACTCTTAAGAGCATGTGATACACCGGTGAGAATTTCTTCGCCCAATGTTAAACGCCTATAGGTCTATCTCTCTTGGACATAGCTCTGTCTCTCTCGCACTATTTTTCTTTTAATTCTCACAAAAAAACGACTGAATCGATTGAGGAGCCAGAAGCTTAGTCCAATTCTGCCATATTTCCGCATATTCTCTCAAAATTTGAGCCCTATCTGTCGAGTAGTTTAGGAGAAAACCGGTTTCGAAATTTTGAGGTGTGGTGGGAGAAGTACCACTGCCTCTTAAGGAGGTTGGAGCGCTCCACACTAGTCAAATCAGTGCTAAATTTTTAAAAGCGTTTCTACAATTTCAGATGGTTTAATAATCTGTTCCAAGGTGTTAATCACATAGCAGCATTAGTTCTTGATATTCAAATACATTCATAGCTGTGATATCAACAGTAAATCGATCAATATCTGCAAATTTCCGATGTTATGTTTTTTCATCCAGTTTTTTAAAAGGGTAAACCGTAATATCAGTCCGATTATGACGACCAATAGCTCATATTGTTCACTAAAAGATATTCTATCGATTGGCCGTCTATTTTTTAAAATCGTATTAGTAGTTCAAAAGATACAACCGTTTGTTTATCCTCTCATAACCTAACATCAAGTATACAAATGGCTGTAACTTTTGAACGCCTGATACTATAGAAAATCCGGACGGTCAATCGATTAAGGATCTTTCACTGATCAAAATGAGCTATGTTTCGTCATAATCGGACTGATATTACGGTTTACCCTTTCACAAAACTGGATGAAAAAACATGACATCGGAAATTTGGAGATATTGATCGATTTACTGTTCATATGACAGCTGTGAATGTATTTGAATATCAAAAACTAATGCTGCTATGTGATTAACACCTTGGAACAGATTATTAAACCATCTGAAATTGTAGAAACGCTTCTAAAAATTTAGCACTGATTTGACTAGTGTGAAGCGCTCTAACCTCCTTAATAAATACTTTTGAAAGTTGTATGAAAAAAGTACTTTTTAAAAATCTTGAACAAATGCATTTTAAAGTAAGCTTTTAAAGTATTGAAAAAAAAACTTTGTACAAGTATTTTTTAACGTGAACTAAACGTATTTTGATCTAGCGCCTTTTAAAAAACTTCGAAAAAGTTTTTTTTTTTTTTAATATTTGATACCTTAAAGTGATCTTGCAATCTTGGAAGAGAGATAAAGCCATCGGTGATCATGGTGGAACGAGAGAGAAGAAATTAAGGCGATCGAGTCGCCGTGAGTGCGAGTGAGAAAGCATCATTGGTGGTTGCAGGGGAGCGAGAGAGAAAGAATCATTGACAGTCGCATGGGAGCGAGAGAGAAAGCATCATTGACAGTCGCAGGAGAGCGAGAGAGAACGACAATGGCGTTTTCTCTCTCACGCTCACACTCAATATACCACATCATCTTAAATAGAGATTTATTTTTATTATTTACTTATTTTTCCGTTTGCAATATAAGTTCTTCAGTTTTTCTATCATCTTTCCGAAATCGTAGGTTACTATAACTATAATTCTCCGGCTTTGTTTCCTTAATTTCATTACACACTGTTTCATCGTTTTAATTGCCAAATCACTTTGTAACATTTTTTCTGCTATAAACAAACAAATTACAAAAAAAAAGACATTTTTTCGCTGTAAAAAATGATCAACAGTCGATAAAACAGTCTGCCCATGTCTGCCAACTTATCATCCAAGCAGACGCTTTCAAGTACCAAATTTGTCCGCGAGGGGCGCAGTAAAACAAATAACTACCAACAAGAGGTAGAGAAAAGAGATAAAAACCAGTGTGCTTTAAGCCGACGAGCCGCGAGTACGTAAATCTCGCGCCACTGCCTATCGATGAGCTTTCTAACGTCACACTAAATTTCGTTCTTCCCAAAAAAAGAAAAAAGAAACAAAAAAAAAAAACCAGTCTTCGTCCTTCAAGATTCCCGAGCGTGTAACTCTAAATCTCGAATATCTCGCGTCTTATAACCCCAAGTGCATAAAACGCTCGTGTGTGACTCTTAAATCGTTGAGCGAAGGAGCGTCGCTTATACATTTTTATTTCACTCCTCCTTTTTTTCCCACATGCAACAAATATTTTTAATTCCGTGTAAATATACATGTAGATAGTGAAAAAAAATAGTGAGTGTTGGAGATGCTGGTTGTTATTTCGGGCTGCGCGATACGAGACGACGAAAACGTTCGATAGAAAAGATCGAAGGGCTGTTTTTTTTTTTTCATTTCTTTTTTATTGATAATACCGCGATATAAAAGTGACGGAAAAGCCGAACGAGTGTCGAGGGGTAAGTGGAAATTAAAAATACGATCTTTCCTTCGATGACAGAAAAAATGTTGCAACCTTTTTCGTTTTTTTTTTTTTTCACACGCGACTGGAATTTCCGTTTAGTCGGATGGCGCGGATTTAGCACAGATTTATTTATGAATTTTCTTGTGATTCACGCAAGATATACAGTCATTCCACGTGCGGGAATCACTGGAATTGCCACTTTTGAAGGCAAACTTCTATTTCTCTCTCTCTCTCTCGTTTTCTCACGTTCTCTCTCTCTCTTTCGTTTTCTCGTTTTCTTTCTCTCTCTCTCTCTCTCTCGTTTTCTCGTTTTCTCTCTCTCTCTTTCTATGTATTTCCAAGCGCGGCCTCAGCGTCTCCAACACCGATGATTAGTTAATTCGATAATACGCTTTGGTCATGTAAAAGGATTTTTATACTATCATCAATGTCCTATAAGTGTTTGATGAAAAGAAATTTCTAGTGAATCGTTTGCGACGATGAATCAACTTTTGTGGCGGACAACGGACTTTGAAGTTGTGCAAATTGTACTTTGTTGCTTGTACGCTACTTCATTTTAAGTCGTTGAAAAATTCTAAGCGCAATTAGGACGATCTCGATTACATACGGGTCATTCCGTACCAAGTGGGCCATGTAAATTTTGCATCGTTGCAAAAAGAGTTCATAATTTTTTCACAAGTTTTTTAGAGCATCAGAAATATCTGTAAATTATTTCAGAATTTTAGCACCTATCGTTTATTTAATAACAATTTATTTCTCATTTTTTTCAATTTGCTGTATTTTCAAAATTATAGAATATTTTGAATGGAATTTATTGATATATTAATATTTAAAGTATCATATATTGATATTATTATTGATATAATAATATCAATTATTGCTTTCAATTATTCAATTATTAATTGGGTTATTCCGTACCAAGTAGGCCATGTAAATTTAACATCGTTGCAAAAAGAGTTCATAATTTTTTTACAAGTTTTTTAGAGCATCAGAAACATCTGTAAATTATTTCAGAATTTTAGCACCTATGGTTTATTTAATAATGATTTATTTCTCATTTTTTTTCAATTTGCTGTATTTTCGAAATTATAGAATATTTTGAATGGAATTTATTGATATATTAATATTCAAAGTATCATATATTGATATAATAATATTCAAATTATAGTAATTCAGCATCGGAAATATCTGTAAATTATTTCAGAATTTTAGCACCTATCGTTTATTTAATAACAATTTATTTCTCATTTTTTTCAATTTGCTGTTTTTTCAAAATTATAGAATATTTTGAATGGAATTTATTGATATATTAATATTCAAAGTATCATATATTGATATAATAATATTCAAATTATAGTAATTCAGCATCGGAAATATCTGTAAATTATTTCAGAATTTTAGCACCTATCGTTTATTTAATAACAATTTATTTCTCATTTTTTTCAATTTGCTGTTTTTTCAAAATTATAGAATATTTTGAATGGAATTTATTGATATATTAATATTCAAAGTATCATATATTGATATAATAATATTCAAATTATAGTAATTCAGCATCGGAAATATCTGTAAATTATTTCAGAATTTTAGCACCAGTAGTTTATTTATTAGTGATTTTTTTTATCTCATTTTTTTCAATTCGCTGGATTTTCAAAATTATTGAACATACAAAAAATTTGTTGAAATCAAATTTTTTTAATGAAATTTATTGATATAATTAATATTCAAAGTATCATATATTGATATAATAATATTCAAATTGTAGTAATTAAAAATTATTGATGGTAAAAAAAATTTGCTCCTGTGTGAAATTTAAGAAGTAAGTTTTTAAGATGTAAGAAATGATAAGAAGCTGATGATTAATTAACAAACCAAAAATAAACAGGAAAAAATTTGAATTTTTGTCAAAACTGATCCACTAGATTAATTTTTGCTCAATTTTCTATCAATTATTGGTCAATTTCATTTTATCTATTCAGAAAATTACAGCTTTGTATTAAGAAATTTGAGCAAATTAAAAAATGTTTATTTCAAGTCAATTTCAATTTTAATTTCAGTCATAAAATTTCAATTATGGGACAATTTTTGCCAAATTTCTGCCCAAACCTTTTTTTTTTTAATCATAGTCCAAATTTGATCCATATTTACTTTTTATTAATTTTTGCTCAATTTTATACCAATTATTGGTCAATTTCATTTTATCTATTCAGAAAATTACAGCTCCGTATTAAAAAATTTGAGCAAATTAAAAAATGTTTATTCCGAGTCAATTTCAATTTTAATTTCAGTCATAAAATTTCAATTATGGGTCAATTTTTGCCAAATTTCTGCCCAAACCTTTTTTTTTTAAATCGTAGTCCAAATTTGATCCATATTTACTTTTTATTAATTTTTGCTCAATTTTATACCAATTATTGGTCATTTTCATTTTATCTATTCAGAAAATTAAAGCTCTGTATTAAGAAATTTGAGCAAATTAAAAAATGTTTATTCCGAGTCAATTTCAATTTTAATTTCAGTCATAAAATTTCAATTATGGGACAATTTTTGCCAAATTTCTGCCCAAACCTTTTTTTTTTTAATCGTAGTCCAAATTTGATCCATATTTACTTTTTATTAATTTTTGCTCAATTTTATACCAATTATTGGTCAATTTTATTTTATCTATTCAGAAAATTACAGCTGTGTATTAAGAAATTTGAGCAAATTAAAAAATGTTTATTCCGAGTCAATTTCAATTTTAATTTCAGTCATAAAATTTCAATTATGGGACAATTTTTGCCAAATTTCTGCCCAAACCTTTTTTTTTTTAATCGTAGTCCAAATTTGATCCATATTTACTTTTTATTAATTTCTGCTCAATTTCATACCAATTATTGGTCAATTTCATTTTATCTATTCAGAAAATTACAGCTCTGTATTAAGAAATTTGAGCAAATTAAAAAATATTTATTTCAAGTCAATTTCAATTTTAATTTCAGTCATAAAATTTCAATTATGGGACAATTTTTGCCAAATTTCTGCCCAAATTTGATCCATATTTACTTTTTATTAATTTTTGCTCAATTTTATACCAATTATTGGTCAATTTCATTTTATCTATTCAGAAAATTACAGCTCTGTATTAAAAAATTTGAGTAAATTAAAAAATGTTTATTCCGAGTCAATTTCAATTTTAATTTCAGTCATAAAATTTCAATTATGGGTCAATTTTTGCCAAATTTCTGCCCAAACCTTTTTTTTAAATCATAGTCTAAATTTGATCCATTATCTAAATAGTTCCAATTTTTATTTTACGATTACTAATCATAAAGTAAATCGTAAATTCTTATGAATCTCCCTTCATAAAAATTCAAAATTTAAACAATACATTCCTCTCATCAACTCTGCAAGGAATTTACAATTGATTGAACTAAAGTTTTGACTATTGGAGCACATAAAAAGTTGATGGCGATATAAAGATATTTCAATGAAATGTATACAAAACTCAAGTGGTTTTTTAAATTAATTTTGTATAAAAACTTAACAAATTGCTTGTACAATATTTATCTACTTTTTGTAAGAAGAAAAATTTCAGCTTACCATAAATTTTATTGAATGAATGAATGATTAAAAATTTCCACATAAATCGTTCAAAAATGCCATAAACAAAAACAAATGGATTATAAATAAGAAGAAAAATAATAGTTTGTTACTTTCTCCATTACTTTAATATTCGTGATATTTTGTAATAAATTTTCAAGGAAAATCTTTTTTTTTTGTTTAAATTAATTATTTAAAATTGTTATTAATACGGTAGAATATTCTTAATAAATAATGGGCATCAAATTATTTAAGAAATAAATAAGCAAATATGTTGTAAATATGTTTTTAACAACAGATTAATTTGAAGATTGATTATTAAGTTACTTGTATATTCATTACTCGTTAATACTGCTTTAAATATTCATCAGAGAAAGTGAAACATTTCAATTTTCAATCGTTTTTATATTATAATATAAATATTATAATATAATATTATAATATATAAATATTATAATATAATTATAAATATTATAAATTTTCCAGAGGATATTTCGTTGTATTAATATCGATAATTTAAACCATTTTGTACTGTTAAAAATTATGACACGTTTTCCTAATCAGTAAGAAGATAAGAAGGTACTTCAGAATGAAGATCGTTGCTCCCGATAATAGATATTCAATTGCACTATCTTCTTAAGATTCCCTCAATTTGCCTGAATATATATATATATATATATATATATGCATTATTATTTTGTATTACGTTAATTAAATCTGTAATAAAGAGATTACTGTTTGCATTCTTATTAATATACAATTAGAAATACCAGACAATCTGTGATAAGGAATAAAAAGTTTCATCATTTTTCGATGCATTGTCAATTTATTTTTTGGATTTTTCTATTTGAAAAATATAGAAATTAATTTCGAAAAAAGAAAAAAAAGATTTAAAAAAATATATTAATATTATCATTATTATTTTAAAGAAATAAAATTTAATAATTAAAAAAAATAATAATAATAATATTCTTTTTTTTTTAAATTAAATTTAATAATTAAAAAAAATAATAATAATATTCTTTTTTTTTTTAAATTAAATTTAATAATTAAAAAAAAATAATAACAATATTATTCTTTTTTTTAAATTAAATTAAATTTTTTTTTAATCTTTTTTTTTTACGAAATTAATTTCTATATTGTTAAATAGAAAAATCCAAAAATAAACATTCAATGCGCCGAAAAATTATCGAAATTTTTATTCCTTATCACTTTTAGTCTATTTTCGGATTTTTCTATTTAACAATATAGAAATTAATTTCGTAAAAAAAAAGATACTTTTATATAATCTATAATTTTAAATTGTATAAATAAAATTAAGAAATAATCTTTTTTTTTTATTTAACAATATAGAAATTAATTTCGTAAAAAAAAAAAAGATATGTTGATATAATTTATAAGTTTAAATTGTATAAATAAAATTAAGAAATAATCTTTTTTTTTTATTTAACAATATAGAAATTAATTTCGTAAAAAAAACGATACTTTTATATAATCTATAAGTTTAAATTGTATAAATAAAACTAAGAAATAATCTTTTTTTTATTTAACAATATAGAAATTAATTTCATAAAAAAAAGATACTTTCATATAATTTATAATTTTAAATTGTATAAATAAAATTAAGAAATAATCTTTTTTTAAATTTAACAATATAGAAATTAATTTCGTAAAAAAAACGATACTTTTATATAATCTATAAGTTTAAATTGTATAAATAAAACTAAGAAATAATTTTTTTTTTATTTAACAATATAGAAATTAATTTCATAAAAAAAAAGATACTTTCATATAATTTATAATTTTAAATTGTATAAATAAAATTAAGAAATAATGTTTTTTTAAAATTTAACAATATAGAAATTAATTTCGTAAAAAAAACGATACTTTCATATAATTTATAAGTTTAAATTGTATAAAAAAAATTAAAAATTAATCTTTTTTTTATTTAACAATATAGAAATTAATTACGTAAAAAAAAAAGATATGTTGATATAATTTATAAGTTTAAATTGTATAAATAAAATTAAGAAATAATCGTCTTTTTTTTTGTGCAGACATAATCCGTGACGATGGGCAGATTCACAGGAAAAAAATGCCGCTTAATGACGATGCTGTGGCTCACAGCTTTTTTCTTCCTCGTGGAAATAATAGTTGGTTACATAACGAACTCTATGGCACTTATAGCGGACAGTTTTCACATGTTGTCCGATGTGGCGGCTCTGGTCGTCGCCTTTCTGTCCGTTAAGGTGAGTTTTGTGGGTCGTTGTTTGGCTAAACTAACCGACATTATCTCTCCGATACTCGAGATTTGTTACAAGTTTGTATGAGCGAGAAAATTATATCTCGACAAGCGTATATGACGAAAAAAAAATTAATTATCTCACGATCTTAGATGCGATCGACGACGATAAATAGCGTATAATCGATATAGTCAAGATTGGGATTAACTTTTTTTTAAAATTCATTGTGATCTACTTTGTTAATTGCTTAATCCAGAAACTGATACTATCTCTGCATAAAAAAAAAAAAATAGAATTCAGCAAAGAACAGTTACTTTGTTTTTAATAACTAATTTTATTTTCTGTATAGTTAAATATTTAAAAAAAATTTTAAAGATACTTTTTCATTTTTTTGGAATTTACGCGAATTTGTTAAATAAAATTTTTTTATTCACGTGACTTTTGAGGAAAGAAATGTAAATCGATGAAAATTGAAAATTGAAAATTTATGGAGTATCCAGAATTTTGGGTGTGACGAAATTCATAAAAAATCATTTTTTTTATTCACGTAATTTTTTTTTGGAAGTCACGAAAATTGCAACGAAAAAGTTAATTTATGAAATTAAATTTAAAAATCTAGAAAATTTTAATTTTTGAAAATTAAATTTTAAAAATTTAGAAAATTTTAATTTTGGAAAATTAAATTTTTAAATATAGAAAATTTTAATTTTGGTGAATTAAATTTAAAAATCTAGAAAATTTTAATTTTGGAAAATTAAATTTAAAAATCTAGAAAATTTTAATTTTGGAAAATTAAGTTTAAAAAACTAGAAAATTTTAATTTTGGAAAATTAAATTTTAAAATCTAGAAAATTTTAATTTTGGTGAATTAAATTTTAAAGTCTAGAAAATTTCAATTTTGGTAAATTAAATTTACAAAACTAGAAAATTTTAATTTTGGAAAATTAAATTTAAAAAACTAGAAAATTTTAATTTTGGGAAAATAAATTTACAAAACTAGAAAATTTTAATTTTGGAAAATTACATTTTATAATCTAGAAAATTTTAATTTTGGTAAATTACATTTTATAATCTAGAAAATTTTAATTTTGGAAAATTAAATTTACAAAACTAGAAAATTTTAATTTTGGAAAATTAAATTTAAAAAACTAGAAAATTTTAATTTTGGGAAAATAAATTTACAAAACTAGAAAATTTTAATTTTGGAAAATTACATTTTATAATCTAGAAAATTTTAATTTTGGTAAATTACATTTTATAATCTAGAAAATTTTAATTTTGGAAAATTATATTTTAAAATCTAGAAAATTTTAATTTTGGAAGATTAAATTTAAAAAACTAGAAAATTTTAATTTTGGAAAACTAAATTTTAAAATCTAGAAAATTTTAATCTTGGTGAATTAAATTTAAAAATCTAGAAAATTTTAATTTTGGTAAATTAAATTTTTAAATCTAAAAAATTTCAATTTTGGTAACTTAACATTTCTGAAATTCACTAAAATTGTAAACCTTACGAAGAAAATTACGAGTGTTACGAAATATGTGCATATTAGCCTAGTTTTGCCGACACTTTTTTTTAAAAGTCGTCAGAACTGTCTCGAAATGATTAATTAAAAATCAGAGTAGAAAATTTTAAAAATTAAGTCAAATTTTTTGAATTATTTGTAATATAAATTTATACAGAAATTTTTAGAAAACCCTTAATGTGCTAATGAATGAGAATTATTGTGAAATACGATGGAATTATTATTTTTTTTTTTTCAGATGTCTCCAAAAAAGTGGTCGAAAAATACGTTTGGTTGGGCGAGAGCCGAAGTTTTGGGTGCCTTGGTAAATGCCGTATTTCTGGTAGCACTTTGCTTCAGTATAACGGTCGAGGCTTGCAAGAGATTTATCGAAGTCGAAAAAATTCACGATCCGGACTTGTTGGTTATCGTTGGGGCCCTTGGATTGCTCGTCAACCTCATTGGACTCTGCCTGTTTCACGGTAATTAAAAAGTCGTTCGACAATGCACATCAAGTGTGTTCAAGTTCTTAGTCTTGCATGCAATTGCGCTGTTCACATTTTCGCGAATATCCAGGTCACAAAAGAAGAGAAATAACGCCAAGACTCGAGGAAATTGTACCCGTACAGCCATCCTGTCCTTGCAATCTTCCCACGACATCCTATGGAGGTCAGCAAATTCAAACCTCAAATTATCCAGAGTCCAAAAAAAAAAAAAAATGCTAAGTAGCATTATTTTTCACTTTTTACAAATTTAATTCTATGAAAAAGTATGTTAATCTATTTTGGTTTCCTCATAGACAAAGCTTTATAAAAAGTGAGAAATAATGAGAAAGCAATACGCAAGATTTTGTTTTTAAAAAAATTGAAAAACTGAAGTATACTGAAATTTTACGAGTTCAGAAATAATAACAAAAAAAAATAAAAAACAAGAATGGAAAGTAGAATTATTTTTCAATTTTTACTAATTTAATTCTATGAAAAAGTATGTTAATCGATTTTGGTTCCCTCAAAGACAAAGCTTTATAAAAAGTGAGAAATAAAGAGAAAGCAATATGCAAGATTTTGCATTCTCGTTTTAAATAAATTTGAAAAACTGAAGTTTAATGAAATTTTACGAGTTAAGAAATAATAAAGAAAAATTTTAATTCCTTGTATAATCCGAATCCTTCTACCAATTTCCACTAAATTATGTCTCTACGATCCCTGAATATATTATATTATATATAAAAAATCCCCAAAAATTGTAAAATATACACATCTAAAAAATGATAATAATTACCAAATGTAAAAAAAAAATTTGCCTTGCTATGGAATGGTGGCCAATCCGATCGTTTAGTACCGTAAGGATTTTTGTATTACTATCTGTGTAATAATTGCAGAACACGGGAGCGCTCACGGTCATTCACACGGAATATCGCGAAGTCACAACCGATTGAGTACGTTAGTGGGAACGGATGACAATGAAAACGACGAGGCATATCGTCCATCACCGCCACCGGTTAAGAAGAGGGCTTCACATGGACATAGTCACGATGCCAGTCAGATGAACATGCGAGGAGTTTTTCTTCATGTATTATCCGATGCGTTGGGATCCGTTATCGTAATTGTCTCGGCTTTGATTGTCTGGCTTACCACATGGGAATACAGGTGCGGTATATACATATACTAGGATTTTATTGTGGCTCGCTCGTGCTGGTGAAAATTTTTGAAATTTGAATGTGAAACCCCGTCAAAAATCTCTCGGACCCCCCCCCGCCCCGTCAGAAACCCCGTCACTCGACCCCCATAAGCCTCCCTCACTCCGTCGGAAACCCCACCACTCAGCCCTTCAGAAATCACCTCACCCCGTCAGAAACTCCGTCACTCAACTCCTCAGAACGCCCCCCCCCCCCTCATTCCGTCAGAAACGCCGTCACTCAATCCCTCACAAACCCCTCCCCACTCCGTCAGAAACTCCGTCAGTCAACCCCTCAGAAACCTCCCCACGCTGTCAGAAACCCCGTCACTCAACCCCTTAGAAACCCCCCCCCGTCAGAAACTCCGTCACTCAACCGCTCACAACCCCCCCCCCCCGCCCGCCCGTCAGAAACCTCGTCACTCAACCCCTCAGAAACCCCCTCCACCCCGTCAGAAACCCCGTCACTCAATCCGTCAGAAAACCCTCTACCCCGTCACTCAACCCGTCAGAAACCCCGTCACTCAACCCGTCAGAACCCCCCCCCCCCCCCCCCCCCCCACAATCTCCCACCAATCCGCGCTTGTGAAAATTTTTGAAATTTGAATGTGAAACCCCGTCAGAAACCTCTCGGACCCCCCCCCCCCCCCCCCCCCCCGCCCGTCAGAAACCCCGTCACGCGACCCCCCATAAGCCCCCCTCACCCCGTCGGAAACCCCACCACTCAGCCCTTCAGAAATCACCTCACCCCGTCAGAAACCCCTTCACTCAACCCCTCAGAACGCCCCCCCCCCCCCCCATTCCGTCAGAAACCCCGTCACTCAACCCCTCAGAATTTTCCTAAGTCCCTCGATTCTTGACACGACGGCGAAGGTGGCGAGAACTTTTTATAATATAGAGAGATATGTATAACCAGAGTTGTGAAACCCCATTAATTCATGAAATCTAGTTTACAGTACAGTTCGTTTTGTAATTATTATTTCGTAATAATAATATCTAGTGATTATAAAATAGAGTGTACACTTTTTAATAGCTGCAAACAATACTAATTTTCGCTTAAATATTTGAAGAAATAGGGGGAAAAATGGAAGAGATAATTTCAGCTATTCGAAAGTTTAGTCATTGTTTTATAATTGCTACATGTTGTTATTATGAAATTTAGAACTGGCTATATTTCTGAATCCCTGATTTTATAATCTTTACGAATTTGTGGTCGAAAAATAATTTCCAACATTTTTCGAGATAAATGTTTTTATACCTTAAAAAAATCATTAAAAGACCACATCTTAAATCAACCCACACAACCAATAAAAAGGAGATGACCACCTTAAAATTGTCACCCTGTATATATGTTGCATTTAATAGAATCGATTGTAACATAAGACTCAAAAAGCGAAGCTTGTTGTTTTTATTAGTCTATTTAAAAGTATGAGGCATTTTTCATCAAGTCATTTTCCGTTGGAAATGTTAGAGTATTTTTTTTAAATTTCGTTTTGAATATAAAGTTGCTTGCTTGAATTCAGGAATTCATAAAAAAAACGAATTCATTAGAATGTATTTTTAAAAATTTGATTCAAGATATGAATTGTTAAAAATTTAATTAACACTTGAATATCTAGAACGAAAAATCTGAAAAAAATTCACAGGAAGTAGTTTCCAAGTAGTAGTATAATTTAACAAAAATTTTTTACCAGACGAATATTTTTTGTCTACTTTGTCAATTTTTGCATAGTTTCTTAAAATACTCCTGTGAGTTATGTAAAAAATTTACAGTAATGTAAAAAGTGTTGGAATGAGTGGTAAAAATATAATTCAATAGAAAAATGGTTGCACTGATAGAGAATGGCTCATAAATACGATCATTAATTTTTTTTGCTTTTTAAATATCAGGTTCTATATTGACCCGGCACTTTCACTCTTATTGGTGTTACTCATTCTGCGATCGGTGTGGCCATTGTTGCAAGAATCCGCATTAATTCTCTTGCAAACGGTGCCAACGCATATACAGGTATGTAATTTAGTTTATTTTGTTTCTATCGTGGAAATATATATTGGCAACATTTTACGAGTATTAATAATTGAGCTAAAAGAGGAAGAAAAGCAGAATGTTTTTACAATTGTCTTATAAAAGACGGAATAATGTCTTGAAGAAAAAAAATTTAGCTTGGATTTTCTGACCGAAAAAATGTTGTTTTTTTTTTTGGGGTAATTTTGAAAAAATCGAATGTTTTAATTATTTGTATTACGAATTTTTCAATTTGTAGGTTGATGCAATTCAGCAGCGACTATTGGAAAATGTTGACGGGGTTTTGGCCGTGCACGAGTTTCACGTATGGCAATTGGCCGGCGATCGTATTATCGCATCGGCGCACATTCGCTGTCGCAATTTGTCGGAATACATGAAGATCGCCGAGCAAGTTAAAGAATTCTTCCACAATGAGGGCATTCACTCGACCACGATACAACCCGAATTTATAGAGGTAAGAATAAATCCGCATATTCATATAAGAATGTAATTAAGGAGGTTGGAGCGCTTCACACTAGTCAAATCAGTGCAAAATTTTTAAAAATGTTTCTACAATTTCAGATGGTTTAATAATCTGTTCCAAGGTGTTAATCACATAGCAGCATTAGTTCTTGATATTCAAATACATTCACAGCTGTCATATGAACAGTAAATCGATCAATATCTCCAAATTTCCAATGTCATGTTTTTTTCATCCAGTTTTGTAAAAGGGTAAACCGTAATATCAGTCCGATTATGACGAAATATAGCTCATTTTGATCAGTGAAAGATCCTTAATCGATTGACCGTCCGGATTTTCTATAGTATCAGGCGTTCAAAAGTTACAGCCATTTGTATACTTGATGTTAGGTTATGATAGGATAAACAAACGGTTGTATCTTTTGAACTACTAATACGATTTAAAAAAATAGACGGCCAATCGATAGAATATCTTTTAGTCAACAAAATGAGCTATTGGTCGTCATAATCGGACTGATATTACGGTTTACCCTTTTAAAAAACTGGATGAAAAAACATAACATCGGAAATTTGCAGATAATGATCGATTTACTGTTGATATCAAAGCTGTGAATGTATTTAAATATCAAGAACTAATGCTGCTATGTGATTAATACCTTGGAACAGATTATTAAACCATCTGAAATTATAAAAACGCTTTTAAAAATTTAACACTGATTTGACTACTGTGGAGCGCTTCAACCTCCTTAAAATACTTTTAACTTCGTTGCTGCGTTTCACACTAGTCAACACATTTTAAAATTACATTACCACTAAAAAATCATTAAACTACAATTTTTAATTTAAAAAAGTGTACGAATAATTATATTTTTTTCAATATATTTCTAAAATATTAAAAAAATCCATTGTAAAAATCGGCAATTTTTTAAAATAATTCCAGTTCTCATTTTCCACATGCATAGATTTTATGCAACTAAAGTTATCTGTTTTAATTTGCCCCCTAACGTTTTTTAAGGGTATTTTCTAATTTTTTATAGTTATTTATTTATTTATTTATATCAACGGGAAAATCCCTTTTACATACATTTGGTTTAATACATTTGAGCTACAAATTATTAATATTTTTACAATGGTATTTAGCATTAATATAGGCATGAATGAAAAAGAGTTTCGGATAGATTTTTATTCGATAGTTTATTTCCTTGAAAGTAAAAGACACTTGTGTACGCGCTGGCTTTTCGATAGACTCTATTCGTCATTTAAACACGAAATATTTATTGAAAATACGGCATTTTATCATTTTTAGTATCACTCGAACAGCGAAGTAAAGGAAACTCCGACGGAAGATTGCGTCCTCGATTGTCCAAAAACCGATAAACCTTGCAACCAAGCGACTTGCTGTGGGCCTTCGAAACAGGTAAGTAAATCAACGAGAATTTTCTCCGATCATATTTCGTTCCTACAATCTCCAGCACAATTATATTCCCGAAATGCAGTATTATTTGAAGAGATCGGCCAATAGTCCCTCCTCGTCTCCCAAACCCCGATGTCTTGGACGTTGCCTCGAAGGCGTTCAATCGGAATCCGATACGGTTATAGGTAAATTAATTAAGGGGAGTGATTCAGTCGTATTTCCAAAATTCATTATTTTTTAAAGAAAAACGAAGAATTTTAAATCAATAATTCTGAAAAAATTCATATGTATTTGAAAAAATTGACAAATCATTTTCACCCGAAAAAAAAGTTAGGTTTTCGGGTGATTCGTACAACAATTGTTTTATTCATCAATTTGTTAATATCATTTTGGAATTATTATTATGTAAAAACGATCTTTTAAGCAACTTTTATATGCTTGATTTTGTTCCGATTTTTGTCCCATCGGGAAATGTTTGAGATTTTTTTAATGACAATTGATATAAAGTATTGGAAGTATTTTTTTGTGGATTTATTTTGTGTATATTAAATTTCATTTATTATATATTCAGTCGTAAAATACCAATAATTATATTATGAACACAATATTATATATTATATTATAATATTATAAACAGAACAAAATGAAATTTAATATATCGTATCTGCTAAAGAATTGCCAATACATATATTAATTTAAAAAATATTTTTAACAGTGTAAAGTCTGCATTAAATTTCATAGATTTTTTTAGTAGTTTTTACTACTTTTTTAAATTTATTTTTAAAATTACTGTTACGCTTGCATTGTATATGGGGCACTCCACACCAACTCGGTCAACAGCTGAACCTCAATCTTTTTTTTAGCGACAATTTTTTATGATATTCTTCCAACTGAAAAATGCATGCAGAAATTTTTTCAGATTTTTTTAAATCGAAATTTCTGAGTTATAAATAATTAAAGATGAGGAGTCTCGTAAGGCATTACAAATTTTCTTTTAATACTTGGCGTCGAGACGCTACCGCGTCTCTTGATATCTCAAAAACCCCCTAATTTAAAAGGCTAAAAAAATTCTCAAAAATACTATGATGTGCAACAAAACTAGTTAGTTTTTAGCTTTTTTGGCAGCTGTTTTTAGCTTGTCCCATTCAATGTGCAATAAATAAAAAATAAATAAATAAATGTGACGGGAAGAAAACTTCGATTAATGATAAATTATAAATAAAATTAAAAAAACAGGGTCGTGAAACTCCTTCGCCGGGTGAGACGCCATACATGTGCCGGCAGCGTAACAGTCTTGCCCGTTCTACGGGTTCTATGGTGGAAGCCGATCAACAAGAGGTGAACGAAATGGAACGTGGTCGTTTATTGTCGCCGCCAGGTTTTCATCTTTCCGTCCTGCCACATCCTCACGTCGAGCCGCCGACAGTCTGAAATGACGAAAAATAAAATAATAATAACGATAGAACGAATAGATACGAGAGAAAAAAAAATGCCTACCTCCATAGCCGAATATAACACGACACACACATACGACACTGTTGTACAAACGCAATAAATTAACGTAATCGAGCACTCATCTCATTTTACTCCTGCGGAGATGGCAGAGGTATATTTAGTACGAGATGTTAGCCTTATTGTGATTAGAACGAGAATGAATACTAGACATTTTTTCCGTACCGACGGTACGTTAGTTAATTATCTGTACAGAGACAGACTGTATTACGAGAAATATCATCGATTATATTTCTCAGTCTTTCGACTGAAGTGTAGGTCTTTCATAATTGTTTTTAAACGAGCGAGGATGCTTCAAACGGTTTCGAAAAATCTCTACATAAGTTCCAATTGAAGGAAACTTTTTGTGCGATGTCATCCTTAAGGGGAGAGAGTCAGGTCAAAAAAATTGATTTTGGAAATTCAATATCATCCAAATCCTATTGCATATAAAAATGCCCAACGCACTATATTGTTGGTATTCGATTAAAGGATTTTTTACTGTCGTCTGACTTGCATATGCTTTTAAATATTATCTTAAGCAAAGATCTTAGGTTTTCCATTCTGCGCATGATTCAGATCAAACTACTAGGCAGATTGGAATGGCTGACGTCTCATTTTCTTCTTCATGAACAGATACACCGGCTAAATGAAGCAGATGTTAATAAACTGTAATATTTTTTAAGTAACATAATTATTAATAAATAAATTTTATGCTATTTTCTAAATCAGTGATTAACTTTGCTTTCAGAATGAAAAAAAATAGTTTGCTCCATTTAGCCGGTGTATCTTTTCATGAAGAAGAAAATGAGATGTCAACCATTTCAATCTGCCTAGTAGTTTGATCTGAATCATGCGCAGAATGGAAAACCTAAGAACTTTGCTTAAGATAATATTGAAAAGCATATGCAAGTCAGACGACAGTAAAGAATTCTTTCATCGAGCACCAACAATATAGTGCATTGGGCATTTTTATATGCAATAGGATTTTAATGATATTGAATTTCCAAAATCAATTTTTTTGACCTGACTCCCTCCCCTTAAGGTGATGCTGCAGTAGATTTTGATACCGACTTTGCTCGGTAAGTTTCCCGATTAGGACGTTAGGTGGCGCCGAGTAGTCTGCTTACTTATGGCAAAAGATACCGAAAGCAAAATGGCCGCACACCATATGTCAACAGATCTTTGCTGTAAGATATAATTGTTTCTGGAAATTAGATATGTAAAATCAGAGCGGACGTCAATTCTGTGATGATTTCTAAATATTCCAAAACCATCAGAATGTTAACTACACAAGCAAAATCCATATATAGTGTATACTACGGTCGCATTGCAGAGGCGCGGAGCTTTTGCCAAAAGTAAACAGCGCCACCTGTCTCCTAATAACGGAACTATATTCATGCTCTTTACCAGCTCTGATCTTGTGCGAAAAGCAAATAGTCTTTGCAATCGTAGTATACACTATTCGTGGATTTGGTTTGTGTAATCGACATTCCGACGGTTTTAAAAGGTTCAGGAATAATCAAAGAATGGGTGTCCGGTCTGATTTAACACGTCTGAGTTCCAGAAACGTTTATATCTTACCTCAAAGGACCTGTTGACACTTCGAGCGGCCATATTGGTTTTTGAGAGGTTCAGTAATATACAATTTCTTACATTTCTTGTATGTTTTGAACAGTAATTCGACCGGACACCCAAGCATGAATGTTTTTATTACATCTCTGCAAAATTTGACGTATATTTGTAACCAGAGTTGGGCAGCAAAAATTACTTAGTTCAGAAATTACTGCTTTAATTACAATTACCTTCAGTAATTGTATTGGATTTCAAATTAAATACAATTACTTTCAGTAATTGTATTGGATTTCAAATTGAATACAATTACTTTCAGTAATTGTATTGGATTTCAAATTAAATACAATTACTTTCTGTAATTGTATTGGATTTCAAATTAAATACAATTACTTTCAGTAATTGTATTGGATTTCAAATTAAATACAATTACTTGCAGTAATTGTATTGGATTTCAAATTAAATACAATTACTTTCAGTAATTGTATTGGATTTCAAATTAAATACAATTACTTTCAGTAATTGTATTGGATTTCAAATTAAATACAATTACTTTCAGTAATTGTATTGGATTTCAAATTAAATACAATTACTTTCTGTAATTGTATTGGATTTCAAATTAAATACAATTACTTTCAGTAATTGTATTTAATTTCAGTAAATACAATTACTTTCAGTAATTGTATTTATTACTTTCAATTACTTTCAGTAATTGTATTTACTGAAAGTATTGTATTTACATTACATATTTACAAAATGTATTGTATTTTGTATTTACAAAATACAATTACATTTTGTAATTATATTGGATTTCAAATTAAATACAATTACATTTTGTAATTGTATTGGATTTTGAATTAAATACAATTACATTTTGCAATTGTATTGGATTTCAAATTAAATACAATTACTTGCAGTAATTGTATTGGATTTCAAATTTAATACAATTACTTTAAGTAATTGTATTGGATTTCAAATTAAATACAATTACTTTTAGTAATTGTATTGGATTTCAAATTAAATACAATTACTTTCTGTAATTGTATTGGATTTCAAATTAAATACAATTACTTTCAGTAATTGTCAGTAAATACAATTACTTTCAGTAATTGTATTTACTGAAAGTATTGTATTTACATTACATATTTACAAAATGTATTGTATTTTGTATTTACAAAATACAATTACATTTTGTAATTGTATTGGATTTCAAAATAAATACAATTACATTTTGTAATTGTATTGGATTTTAAATTAAATACAATTACATTTTGCAATTGTATTGGATTTCAAATTAAATACAATTACATTTTGTAATTGTATTGGATTTCAAATTAAATACAATTACATTTTGTAATTGTATTGGATTTCAAATTAAATACAATTACATTTTGTAATTGTATTGGATTCCAAATTAAATACAATTACATTTTGTAATTGTATTGGATTTCAAATTAAATACAATTACATTTTGTAATTGTATTGGATTTCAAATTAAATACAATTACATTTTGTAATTGTATTGGATTCCAAATTAAATACAATTACATTTTGTAATTGTATTGGATTTCAAATTAAATACAATTACATTTTGTAATTGTATTGGATTCCAAATTAAATACAATTACATTTTGTAATTGTATTGGATTTCAAATTAAATACAATTACTTCCAGTAATTTGTATTTTGTAATTTTCCATTACAATTTTGCCCAACTCTGTTTGTAACATATTTTCGATGAATAGTGTATACTACGAAATCGCCTATTTTTACCGACCAAAGTCGGTAAAAAAATCTACTCCAGCAGCCCCTTAACTGGGAAAATCGTTTAAAACTGCCAAAGGCACGATGGATACCAAATGGAACTTTTTAAAATAATAATTACACTAATCGTTTGTCTAAAAAAATCGTCGCCACTTTCGACTTTGTAGATTTTTTTTTCTTCAATTTATTACTTTATCTTTTGATTTATAATTAGCACGATTTATCGAAAGTGGCATTCAATTTTGGAGAAAAAAAAGAGAAACTTATACACATGGATAAAACTCTGGACTTCAGAGAAATTTTTTTGTAATTCTTACGGTATTTTATTGTAAGATTTTCGTGAATATTGACGGAGGATCGCGTAATTTCTATCTCATTTTTAATCGCTCTTTTTGTATCTTCGCACACGCACTAGAAAAAAAAATCGTCCTAGCGACTCACGATTGATCGTGAAAATTTCGTAAAACGACGAAAGATTCTCAAGTAAGAATCAAAAGAATCGATGCGAAATTTTCGCCACGATTGTAATTAACAATAATGAAAATGGAGAAAATCCTCGCGCTTCTCTCCACGACGGAAAAGTGATTTTACTAGTTTCACAGGTAGAATATACTGCGTGACTATAAGTTAAGAAGCACACAGAAACTCTACGAGTAATTCCTAAGATATCAATGTCCAGTATTTGCAATTAAGTGAGCGACTTAGTCGACGACGAAACGCTGATGAACAAATTGTTGCGCAAACTCACCAATCAATTGACGCACTCATTAAATAATAAAAAAGTTAATAAGTGAAAATATCAGTTTTTCTTTAAAAATCATTGATGTAAAATAAAAGTCAATAAATCGAAACTTTCATTTCTTAAAAATATTGTTTTAGAATTTCGTACGATATTTTCATGAGAAAAATTGTTCTTTTTTTTTAAGTTCGTTTCACCAGTAAGAACATTTTTTTACACGATATTTTACTGACATTTTTGCTCATTTTTATAGCGACGATCTTTTATTAAAGGGGAAGAAAAATGATTTATTGATTGCCAAGTTTGCGCTACAAATTAAACCATTATAAACTAGTTTTACGATTCTGCTTGTGTTTTTTTATGTGTGCCTGCGGTTTTCTCAAACCGTTCAACGCCTCTCGAAATGTGTTTTATAAAAGAAAAAAGAACAAAAAAAAAAAAAAAGAATTTTGGGCGCGTAATTTTCGCTGGAAGACGAAACTATCTGTCTTCGTTCCTTTTAAGAGCATTTCGATGCCTCTTTTGAACTGCCTTTAGTCAGCAATTTTCAGCGTATGTCCGATGGCACTTAAGACGTATTATACACATTTCCCGCATAAAAACGACAAGTAAAAATCTCAAATGGGCGAAAAATAATTTTCTAATTCCTTTAAAAAAACACACACACATTTTTCACAATTTTTTTCATTTCCCTCATTTTTTTCTTACAGAGAATAAAAAATCAAATACACTTTAAAACTGCAACGTTTTTTAAGCAATTTGTGAATTATATTTCGCCCATTTCCGAGCAAAACACATATAGCTCATTCACCGAAAGTTTGAGATATATAGAGAAAAAAAAGGCGTGTGTTGCGACTTGTCGTCGCCGCACGAACATGTATAATATTTTGTACGATTTTTAAGGTGTCGCAAGAAACGTATTATTTATAAGATGCATAAAACGCAGTGAAGAAACATTTTTTCATAAAACGCAAATAACAAATAAAGCGTTTATAATAACTTCTACCTCCTGTCGTAAACTCGATTAGCAATACTGCCAAAAAAAAAAAAAATGAAAAAAAAAGAGAACCTTTTAGAATGACAAAGATTGTAAAATCCGGCAACGAGCTGCTAGAGCATCACTTAAGAGGCTCCATTAAGCCAAACGGAACATTTGTATTGATCGAAAAGTTGTTTAAAAAAAAGAGGGGAGGTTGAGAAGAAAAAAGTGTGTGAGAAGAAGACACATTATGAATCATAGTGACGAATAGTGAATTCTATATTTGTACAGTTTGCGTCGCACCGTTAAATGCGGACAGGAAATAATTGATCGTGTTGATTCACGGATCGTCTGCGTGTCTCTCTCTCTTTTTTTATTTTGTAGTTAAGAGAAAAAAAACAAAAAAAAAAGAAAACTCTTTCTTCGACGCGTTGAAAACAAAACCACGTGTAAATAAAAATTTAAGATACGAAAAAATAACAAAAACAAATATTTATAAGCCAATGTTACAAATATGTGGAGAAATATAAATTTTATCCATCAGAAATGGGTTTGAAATTTTTCTGTATTTTCTGCAATGTTCACAGTTATTAGTCTTAGAGATTAACGGCGTATGATTATTAAGTGACGATATTTATCGTCGAGTCTTGGAAATAAACGCATCAATCTCCCTTATCCTTTGGAACACGGAAGTGAGTAAGCGGTTGTTACAGTCTTGATGTATGCTTTTTTATTGCAGAGGAACTTTTCCCGAATATTTTATCCTGATACTCCCATTTGTTGGTTTATCCAGCTGCGATAGTTTGGAATATTTACGTAGACTCCAGGAACTGCTGAAGTTGCACATCCGATTCCCCAAGCAACTAGACCAACTACTTGCCATTGACCACTGCTGGATTGACAAACAAGAGGCGCTCCACCATCACCCTGTTGAAATTAAACACAAAAGGTATAACAAATATTTTTACGGAATTAAATGTAGAATAAAATTTTAATCGTATCATCGAAATATAGTCGATGATACGATTGGCTTTATGATTACGTTTCCATAAAATTAACATGTGGCGATTATAATATGATGGTTAAACTTTTGAATAGCTGCAAAAAATATTAATTTTACAAGAGCAGCACATTTTAGAGGCATAACATTTAAAAATCGAGATCTACACATAAAACATCTTGTGAAAATAAATAAGAGCATCTGCTGCGCAAAAATAACAACAATTGAGCATAGTACAATATTCCGAGTGCCCTGTGTGTGTGAGTATTGCAACGTGAAGAGTAAGTACAATAATACGATGCAAGTTTTGTTCGTATTTCCAAACGCTTGTCGCGAATCGAGCGTATTCTTAACAGTGACCGCTTCAATAGTCCGTACTGCATCCGGAATTTGTACAAATCGAATAATTTTTAGTGCAAACGATAGATTATGAGTTCATTTACTGATTCAGCAAAAAAAGAAGTTGTAAATAATTTATTTTTCATTTTTTTACGGTTGTCGAAGTTAGGCACAACGAAATTCCTGGCTGTCCCTATTACCGTAAACGTTATTTAGGCAGTCAAAAAAATGTCTTTGTTACAAGGTTTACTTTCTCAGTGATAAAAAAAGTTTGATATAATTCAATTGTTACAGGATCGCTGTGAAGAACTTGGACTTTTTTCCCTCCGTGATAAAAATTTTGAAATAATTCAATTTTTACAGCATCGCAGCGATTTAAAAAAAAGTGTATGTGGAGACGGAAATGTAACATAAGTTCCGAAAAACGAAGTTTTTTATAATTATGCAATAAAAATATTAATAGCCATTTTGTCAAATTCGATTTAAAAAAAGCCTCCATAGCAAGATAGCCAATACGATCTTAATTAATAATCCTTTGGGTTTTTTTTTTCTTCAGATCCAATTTACGACCTCTACAATGTCCACCGTGCGGCTACTTTTTTGGTAAACATTGTTTTCGAAAATAAAAAAAAATGTTTAAACAATAAAAATTGTTCAGTAAAAAATCGTTTTGTCATTTATGATTACCTTAATATAGTATAAAAAATTCAGAACGATCGCCGCATCGCAAACCCTCCGAAAAAAATCGCGAAAATAGGCCATTTTTCGGGCCGACACACTAGCAAGATCCCTTAAGGAGGTTGGAGCGCTCCACACTAGTCAAATCAGTGCTAAATTTTTAAAAGCGTTTCTACAATTTCAGATGGTTTGATAATCTGTTCCAAGGTGTTAATCACATAGCAGCATTAGTTTTATAATTATGCAATAAAAATATTAATAGCCATTTTGTCAAATTCGATTTAAAAAAAGCCTCCATAGCAAGATAGCCAATACGATCTTAATTAATAATCCTTTGGATTTTTTTTCTTTCAGACCCAATTTACGACCTCTACAAGGTCCACCGTGCGGCTACTTTTTTGGTAAACATTGTTTTCGAAAATAAAAAAAAATGTTTAAACAATAAAAATTGTTCAATAAAAAATCGTTTTGTGTCATTTATGATTACCTTAATATAGTATAAAAAATTCAGAACGATCGCCGCATCGCAACCCTCAGAAAAAAAATCGCGAAAATAGGCCATTTTTCGGGCCGGCACACTAGCAAGATCCCTTAAGGGGATGCTGGAGTAGATTTTGATACCGACTTTGGTCGGTAAGTTTCCCGATTAGGACACAGGTGGCGTCGAGCAGTATGCTTACTTTTGGCTAAAAATACCGAAAGCAAAATGGCCGCACACCATATGTCAACAGACCTTTGCTGTACGATATAATTGTTTCTGGAAATTAGATATGTAAAATCAGACCGGACGTCAATTCTGTGATGATTTCTAAATATTCCAAAACCATCAGAATGTTAACTACACAAGCCAAATCCATATATAGTGTATACTACGGTCGCATTGCAGAGGCTCGGAGCTTTTGCCAAAAGTAAACAGCGCCACCTGTCTCCTAATAACTGAACTATATTCATGCTCTTTACCAGCTCTGAACCTGCGCGAAAAGCAAACAGTCTTTGCAATCGTAGTATACACTATTCGTGGATTTGGTTTGTGTAATCGACATTCCGACGGTTTTGAAAGGTTCAGGAGTAATCAAAGAATGGGTGTCCGGTCTGATTTAACACGTCTGAGTTCTAGAAACGTTTATATCTTACCTCAAAGGACCTGTTGACATTTCGAGCGGCCATATTGTTTTTTGAGAGGTTCAGTAATATACAATTTCTTACATTTTTTGTATGTTTTGAACAGTAATTCGACCGGACACCCAAGCATGAATGTTTTTATTACATCCCTGCAAAATTTGAAGTATATTTGTAGCATATTTTTGATGAATAGTGTAAACTACGAAATCGCCTATTTTTACCGACCAAAGTCGGTAAAAAAAATCTACTCCAGCATCCCCTTAAGGAGGTTGGAGCGCTCCACACTAGTCAAATCAGTGCTAAATTTTTAAAAGCGTTTCTACAATTTCAGATGGTTTAATAATCTGTTCCAAGGTGTTAATCACATAGCAGCATTAGTTCTTGATATTCAAATACATTCACAGCTGTTATATGAACAGTAAATCGATCAATATCTCCAAATTTCCGATGTCATGTTTTTTCGTCCAGTTTCGTAATATCAGTCCGATTATGTTGAAACATAGCTCATTGTTCCTTCGAAAAAAATATTTTGACACGACTAAAAGGTGAATAAGGCCTTCAGTTTACACATTAGTTTATTTGAACTGCTTAAAATTGATATTTATGCAATAATCGAAATTAGAGAATTAGAGAGGAATGATGGAAGATTGTTCTTTTATCCAAAAAAAAAAATATTCTGGACAAGTGGTTACAGTTTTTGTTACTGACTCAGTAGTTTTTGCCACTTTTGGTGATGTGAAACAGAGAAATGAAGTTAATGAAACGCTGATATTATGTTTCACATCACCTTAAAGAGAGTCCTCTGTAGTTTGTGGAGGAGATGTTGAAGAGCGTTGAGAAGCAAGCCGGAGGTAGCCAATCGCACAACAATGTTGCAACGCAGGTGGTCAATGCGTGCAACACGAATTATATTTTTATTTAATTTTTGACAAAAAAAGAAGACAATTTTTTTTAAACGATAGGCGTTTTAAAAAAAGATAATATCTTAGATTTTGTTTCACACAATCGAAAATGCACTATTTTCCTTAAACCGATATTAAAATTCTTATCTTGGAGTTTGAAATTGAATTGAAAATAAATTTATCATCTTTCAATTTGAAATTGAATTCAAAATAAATTTATCATCTTTCAATTTGAAATTTAATTGAAAATTAATTTTGTCATCTTTCAATTTGTAATTGAATTTCTCATCTTTCAATTTGTAATTGAATTTCTCGTCTATCAGTTTGAAATTGAATTTCTCATCTTCCAATTTGAAATTGAATTTCTCGTCTATCAGTTTGAAATTGAATTTCTCATCTTTCAATTTGAAATTGAATTTCTCGTCTATCAGTTTGAAATTGAATTTCTCATCTT
Source organism: Ephialtes manifestator (assembly GCA_963970395.1). Taxonomy (NCBI): domain Eukaryota; kingdom Metazoa; phylum Arthropoda; class Insecta; order Hymenoptera; family Ichneumonidae; genus Ephialtes; species Ephialtes manifestator. Next base: position 26,463,834 of record OZ019982.1, on the reverse strand, counting down.
TCAATTTGAAATTGAATTCTTCGTCTATCAGTTTGAAATTGAATTTCTCATCTTTCAATTTGAAATTGAATTTCTCATCTTTCAGTTTGAAATTGAATTTCTCGTCTATCAGTTTGAAATTGAATTTCTCATCTTTCAATTTGAACTTGAATTTCTCGTCTATCAGTTTGAAATTGAATTTCTCATCTTTCAATTTGAAATTGAATTTCTTATCTTTCCGTTTGAAATTGAAATTAAATTTCTCATCTTTCCGTTTGAATTTGAATTGAAATTAAATTTCTCATCTTTCAGTTTGAAATTGAATTGAAATTAAATTTCTCCTCTTTCAGTTTGAAATTGAATTGAAATTAAATTTCTCCATTTTCAGTGTGAAATTGAATTGAAGTTGAATTTCTTATTTTTAATATGATGAAAACTGCAAACTATTTACCGGAAACTCCACAATTTAGTGAGACGACTAAGGAAACTGTTGTCGAAATTGCTTAAATAAATGCCAATTATAGAATTTAAGGTGCGCTTAAAAATATATATATTCCCACGTAGCATTTATTTTTAATACCATAATTTTCAGCAACAAGAAAAAGAGTCACCAAGGTGTAAATCCTTTAATTAAGCGTCCTGATACAATTCTTGCTCCTAAAACTAGCTAAGAAATAATGAAGTATGTAATTGCAAAGAAAAAGCTTACCGTGCAAGCATCTTTTCCAGTTTCTCCTCCAGCGCACATGAAGCTCGTTCTATCGAGATTGAAAAATTGTCCGAGTCTGGTGGTTCGCATTCGCGTTTCGCAAGTTCCTTGATCGACTATCGGAACGTCCACTTCTTTAATCAAACTCTGATAGTTTCCATTGAAAGCATTTTTGCCCCAGCCTGCGACCCAGCATCTTTTGAATTAAAAAATTTCATGAGTTACATTAAAAATAATTCCCATGTACTTGTTTAGCAATATAACATTTTATTTTACTTCACAATTTTTCCTGCACGCAATTTTTTCATAAATTAAAATCTTTTTTTTTTTTAGCACTGAGTTTAAAGATTTTAGTAAAATTCTTTATGATCCTCTTGAGTGAATTAAAGAAAAAAATACATAATAAAATATAAATTAAAATATAATTAAATTATAAAAAAATATAATGTATAATATAATATAATTTAAATATATTTAAAAAAATATAATTGCCTTGCTGTTTTGAAAATTTTCAAAATTTCCAAAATTTCTAAATTTTTCAAAATTTCCAAAATTTCAAAATTTTTCAAAATTTCCCAAATTTTCAAAATTTCTACATTTTTCAAAATTTCCAAAATTTTCAAAATTTCTACATTTTTCAAAATTTCCAAAATTTTCAAAATTTCTACATTTTTCAAAATTTCCATAATTTCCATAATTTTCAAGATTACCATAATTTTCAAAATTTCCATAATTTCCAAAATTTTTATAATTTTCAAAATTTCCATAATTTTCAAAATTTCCATAATTTTCAAAATTTCCATAATTTTCAAAATTTCCATAATTTTCAAAACTTCCATAATTTTCAAAATTTCCATAATTTTCAAAATTTCCATAATTTTCAAAATTTCCATAATTTTCAAAATTTCCATAATTTTCAAAATTACCATAATTTTCAACATTTACAAAATTTTCAACATTTTAAAAATTTTCCAAATTTTAAAACTTTCAAAATTTTCAAAATTGTCAACATTTTTTAAATTTTCCAAATTATCAACATTTTTAAAATTTTCAACATTTTTAAAATTTTCAAAATTGTCAACATTTTTTAAATTTTCAAAATTTTCAAAATTTTGATTTTTGACACGACAGCGGCAGCGGCGAGATCGTTTTAAAATATAGAGAGACATAATTACCTTGTTCCAACAGCAGGTACAGCAGTAGCAAGAGGCGCACAATTGATATTTGGACTTGAAGTTATTGGCACAGCTCTGTCCAATCTTATAACGGCAACGTCGTTCTGAAGATTACTATTCGTGAAGCTTGGATGCGTTATTACTTGAGCTGGGTTGAATTCTTGATACGGGTAAGTCTCAACATTCTGTTGGCCATTCCACTCGCCGAGTCTCACTTTGAAGTTGCGATTCCTGCAAAATATATTTTTTATCAAACTAGTTTATATATATTAATATTTATATGTTCTTACTATTTTTTTCTTTGGGAATTAATGTAGTAGGTAAATCTGTTTATTTATGAAACATATTACAAGAATTTCAAATTCAACATTTTTATATATTTTTAGATAATTTATTTAAAAAATGTCAATAGATATTATTAGAAGAAAAAAATGGCAGCAGTTAATTTTGGCGAGTTATGAAAATTAGTAGTCAATATATTTTCATATTTTTTTAAAATTATTGTTTTCTTTTAATTTTACGCATTTTTTAAAGAAATATGGTTTTCTTTTAATTTTACGCATTTTTTAAAGAAATATTAATATTAATTAATATTTATAATATGTCTACCAAAGGTATATAATTATAGTATTAAATTGACTTACGGATATGGCAAAACTTTGTGAGCTGCTGTTACCACATAGTTAGCATTGACTAATACACCAGATCCTATGTATTCGTTGGTTGCGGTAAGAAGAGCCGCTTGCCATGGATACGATCCATATCTCGCCGTACCGGCTGGCTGAGCTGGTGAGTTTGTGATTTTTCTTATACCGCAAGTTCCGTCTGTTATACCTCCACTTCCACCGCAACACCAAACTTGACCCGCCGCACAATTATTATTGCCATTGTTTCCTCCCTAAAATTAAATTTACAGAAGAAAAACAAAATTATCATCTACATTTTTTTAAATTTTTACATTTCAAAATTGGATAAAGTAGGGAAAATTTCCCAAAGTACTTTACTAACTACTCCGAGTTTTTACAGTACTTCAAAAAAAAAAAAAAAGGAGCGCGTATTTTTTTTTTCAACTTTGAAAGTATTTAATCATAATTTTTTTTTTTTTACAAAGCTAAAATCAGACAAATTTTCTTTTCATAGAAACGATTTTGGAAAATTGAGGAAAATCTTTGTAAGAGAGTCCTACATTCCCACCACACTTGTGCCGCCGTAGAATTATTATTGTCATTGTTTCCTCCCTAAAATTAAATTTACAGAAAAAAAAAAATTATCATCTACATTTTTTTGTTACTTTTCAGAATTGGATAAAGTAGGGAAAATTTCCCAAAGCACTTTACTAACTACTCCGAGTTTTTATAGCACTTCAAAAAAGAAGAGCCAGCATTTTTTTTTCAACTTTGAAAGTATTTAATCATAATTTATCATTTTTTACAAAGCTAAAATCAGACAAATTTTCTTTTCATAGAAACTATTTTGTGAAAGCTGGAAAATAGAGGGAAAATTTGTAAGAAAGTCCATCTCTCAGGATTGCCATTGTTTCCACCCTAAAATTAAATTTACAGAAAAAAAAAATTATTATCTACATTTCTTAAAATTGTTACATTTCAGAATTGGATAAAATAGTGAAAATTACACAAAGTTCATTACTAACTACTCCGAATTTTTATAGTACTTCAAAAAAGAGGAGCCAGCATTTTTTTTTCAACTTTGAAAGTATTTAATCATAATTTATCATTTTTTACAAAGCTAAAATCAGAGAAATTTTCTTTTCATAGAAACGATTTTGTGAAAGCTGGAAAATTAAGGGAAAACTTTGTAATCAAGTCCATCTCTCAGGATTGCCATTGTTTCCACCCTAAAATTAAATTTACAGAAAAAAAAATTATCATCTACATTTCTTAAAATTGTTACATTTCAGAATTGGATAAAGTAGCGAAATTTATCCAAAGTACTTTACTAACTACACCGAATTTTTATAGTACTTCAAAAAAGAGGAGCCAGCATTTTTTTTTCAACTTTGAAAGTATTTAATCATAATTTATCATTTTTTACAAAGCTAAAATCAGACAAATTTTCTTTTCATAGAAACTATTTTGTGAAAGCTGGAAAATTGAGGGAAAATTTGTAAGAAAGTCCATCTCTCAGGATTGCCATTGTTTCCACCCTAAAATTAAATTTACAGAAAAAAAAAATTATCATCTACATTTCTTAAAATTGTAACATTTCAGAATTGGATAAAATAGTGAAAATTACGCAAAGTACTTTACTAACTACTCCGAATTTTTATAGTACTTCAAAAAAGAGGAGCCAGCATTTTTTTATTCAACTTTGAAAGTATTTAATCATAATTTATCATTTTTTACAAAGCTAAAATCAGACAAATTTTCTTTTCACAGAAACTATTTTGTGAAAGCTGGAAAATTGAGGGAAAATTTGTAAGAAATTCCATCTCTCAGGATTGTCATTGTTTCCTCCCTAAAATTAAATTTACAGAAAAAAAAAATTATTATCTACATTTCTTAAAATTGTTACATTTCAGAATTGGATAAAGTAGCGAAATTTATCCAAAGTACTTTACTAACTACTCCGAATTTTTATAGTACTTCAAAAAAGTGGAGCCAGCATTTTTTTATTCAACTTTGAAAGTATTTAATCATAATTTATCATTTTTTATAAAGCTGAAATCAGACAAATTTTCTTTTCATAGAAACTATTTTGTGAAAACTGGAAAATTGAGGGAAAGCCTTGTAAGAAATTCCATCTCTCAGGCCTGCATTCCCACCACATTTTTCCCCCCGCAGAATTATTATTGCCATTGTTGCCTCCTTAAAATTAAATTTATAGAAAAAAAAAAAATTATCATCTAAAGTAGCGAAATTTATCCAAAATACTTTACTAACTACTCCGAGTTTTTATAGTACTTCAAAAAAGAGGAGCCAGCATTTTTTTTTTCAACTTTGAAAGTATTTAATCATAATTTATCATTTTTTACAAAGCTAAAATTAAACAAATTTTCTTTTCACAGAAACTATTTTGTGAAAACTGGAAAATTGAGGGAAAGCCTTGTAAGAAAGTCCATCTCTTAAGACTGCATTCCAACCGCAACACCACACTTGTCCCGGTGCACAATAATTATTGTCATTGTTTCCTCCCTAAAATTAAATTGATAGAAGAAAAAAAAATATGATCTACATTTTTTTTTTTTTTTAATTTTAGATTTGGATAAAGTACCAAAAAGTACTCAAAATACATACTAACTACTCCGAATAAGTACTTTCAAATAAATTACATCAACGAGTTTTTGCAGTACTTCAAAAAAGAGGATTTTTAAATTTTGAAAATATTTAATAATTTTTTTGAAATTTTTTACAAAACTAAAATCAGTCAATAATTTTTTTTTTTAAATAAAAATGGTTTTGTGAAAGCTGGAAAAAATTAGAGAGAAAGCTTTGTGATTTGGTTCCACGCCAGTTAATTTTTCATTTCATAAAATAGGCGACAAGCTTCACTGACCTGGTTAACAATCCTGACGTCAAATCCGGTGCTGGGATTTGTATTGCACGTTCCAGCTGCCACGCAACGACATCCAGGTTGCGTGATTGGAGCCGCTGAAAATAGAAATAATAAAAGCAAATATTATCTAGTGTTTAAACTTAAATCGTGTTTAGTCAACAAGATTAAAGTTTATTGATCCCTGCTACTTTTTTTAATGGGTGGAAGTCAGACCCAAATTTATGAACTTTATTGAAAAATATTTCACTTATACATTTGTCATTTTAAAAAAATGATATATATAAAAATGATATATAAAAGGGTTTTTCCCGTAAAATAAATAAATAAATAAATAAATAAATATTCTTTTGGGACCTGAAACAAAGATTTTTTTTTGTTTCCTTACTAAATATTATTGCATTTGTGTACAAACTTTTTAACAGTATTTTTCCAACAATTCAAAATTCCACTGAGTCCAAATCATCGTTTAAATTATTATTATTAGTTAATAAATTTTGTAAAAATTATTACTATTGATCCGGCATCGAAGCAAATATTATCTAGTGTTTAAACTTTAATCGTGTTTAATTAACACGATTAAAGTTTAAACACTAGATAATATTACACTAGATATATTCCGGTATAAAAAAAAATAATACCCCCGTTTTTCGAAACTTCTACACGAACAATTTTTTTTAATACCGTAAGCTCGATCCTTGCCACTCTGATGATTTTTTTGCAATATATACAGCCATGCAAGAATACTCTGTAATTTTATTAGCCAAAAAAAAGTAATCTTTTTTTTATCTAAAAAATAATAATGGCCCCGTTTTTCGGAACTTTCACACAAATGCATTTTTTAATACCAGAAGATCGATCGGTGCCACTCTGGCGATTTTTTTGTGATATCAACAGTCATGTAACAATACTCTGTAATTTTTTCAGTAAAAAAAAATTTCCTTTTTTTAATTAAAAAATAATTCCTCCATTTTTCGGAAAAAAATCATACTCACAGGAACGTGACAATTATTTGGAATATTCCGCTCGAAAGCTAACAATAAACGACAACTTTTATGTGCAGACATTTTTTTTCAGTAACTTCAAAATTCGGAGATATTTGCACTTGAATAAAAAAAGCCATTTTCTGAAAAATTATTTTCAAAAATCTGAAAAAATTCACATAGAGTGTCTTTTAGTGGTACATTCATATAATCAATTACAGGGCAAATCGGAGAGGGTCGAAAAAAAAAGTGGCTGAATTGACAGAGAATACTTTTTGTATTAATATTAGGATTTAAGTTTTGAAGGCTTGAATTTTGAAACTTAACACATATTATTTCCGACGTTTAAGACGATTTCTAAAAACGAAAAAAGAGTTTTTTTTTAAGACTAAATTGGGAAGAAAAGCACTAAAAAATTTGTACACTGTCAACAATAATTAATTTTCGTACTAGTAAAAAAAAATGTTTACTTTGACAGCAAAAAAAATTGCGTCATTTTTTTTTCACCAATTAATAAATCCCATTAAATCTCAACCAGCAATTCAATTATTATTACAACATAATAAAGCTAATAATAATGATAATTATTATTCCATCAATAGGAATCATATTAATCTTTAAGTTATAAAAATTTGAATTTTCAAATTTCACATTATTTTAATTTTTATTTTATTTCTGACTAACAAAAAAAAAATCTGAATTTTTTTTAGAAACACTAAAAAAAATCTGAATTTTTTTTAGAAACACTAAATAAGAATCTGAATTTTTTTTAGAAACACTAAAAAAAAAATCTGAATCTTTTTTAGAAACACTAAAAAAGAATCTGAATTTTTTTTAGAAACTAAAAAAAAACTGCATTTTTTTAGAAACACTAAACAAAAATCTGCATTTTTTTAGAAACACTAAACAAAAATCTGAATTTTTTTTAGAAACACTAAAAAAAATCTGAATTTTTTTTAGAAACACTAAAAAAAAATCTGATTTTTTTTTAGAAACACTAAAAAAAAATCTGATTTTTTTTTAGAAACACTTAAAAAAATCTGAATCTTTTTTAGAAACACTTAAAAAAATCTGAATCTTTTTTAGAAACACTAAAACAATCTGAATTTTTTTTAGAAACACTAAAAAAAATCTGATTTTTTTTTAGAAACACTAAAAAAAAAATCTGAATTTTTTTAGAAACACTAAAAAAAAAATCTGAATTTTTTTGTTTCTAAAAAAAAATTCAATTTTTTTTAGAAACACTAAAAAAAATCTGATTTTTTTTAGAAACACTAAAAAAAATCTGAATTTTTTTTAGAAACACTAAAAAAAATCTGAATTTTTTTTAGAAACACTAATAAAAAATCTGAATTTTTTTAGAAACACTAAAAAAAAATCTGAATTTTTTTTAGAAACACTAAAAAAAAATCCTACACACTATAGATGATAATTAATATTTTGCTTACGAGTAGAACCATCGAACGTGATAGTTTGGGCAAAAGTGCAAACACAAAATACTAAAAATACAAAAGCGAACGAAAACGACATGATCGCGAAGCACAAATGTTACACAGTGAGATGATACAGTTGGACTGACGTTGAGAATCAAAGTTTAGCTATTAAATGTTCCGCAGGCTTATATAAGTAACCGACTTTCCAGGTAAAGCATGACGAGAAAAGTGCGATATTGTTAAACTTTTTTTTTTTTTTATATATAGTGACAAAACATAGTATAGCAGATATATTAAGTCGGACATCCATCCGCGGCGATGAATAATGAGTCGGCCTTCCCCGATCACGTTCCCTGGAACAATACGATTATTATACGTACGTAAAACCCCCGTGAACGAGTTGCGCACACAGCAAAATGAAAAATTACTTCCTATCATAATATGTGTCATTTGTATTCCAGTTCACGTGTTACAGGTGCGCGAAACTACAGCTTCCTGACACCTCGGATAAACGCTATATTGTGCACATATAATTGAGGCATATGAATAGTACATATGTATGTGCTCGTTGGGAAGGAACCGTTCAATGTCAACGAGGTATTATTAAATCCATTACACATTTACAAGAAATTTCAGTAGATGAAGCATTCTCTGTCAATTCAGCCACTTTTTTTTTTCGACCCTCTCCGATTTGCCCTGTAATTGATTATACGAATATACCACAAAAAGACACTCTATGTGAATTTTTTCAGATTTTCAAAAATAATTTTTCAGAAAATGGCTTTTTTTATTCAAGTGCAAATATCTCAGAATTTTGAAGTTACTGAAAAAAAAATGTCAGCACATAAAAGTTGTCGTTTATTGTTAGCTTTCGAGCGGAATATTCCAAATAATTGTCACGTTCCTGTGAGTATGATTTTTTTCCGAAAAATGGAGGAATTATAGTTTAATTAAAAAAAGGATATTTTTTTTTAACTGAAAAAATTACAGAGTATTGCTACATGACTGTTGATATCATAAAAAAATCGCCAGAGTGGCACCGATCGATCTTCTGGTATTAAAAAATGCATTTGTGTGAAAGTTCCGAAAAATGGGGGCATTATTATTTTTTTGATAAAAAAAAGGTTACTTTTTTTTGGCTAATAAAATTACAGAGTATTCTTGCATCACTGTAGATATTGCAAAAAAATCATCGGAGTGGTAAGGATCGAGCTTACGGTAGTAAAAAAAATTATTCGTGTGGAAGTTTCGAAAAACGGGGGAATTATTTTTTTTTATACCGGAAGCTCGATCCGTACCACTCTGATGATTTTTTTGCAATATCTACAGTCATACAAGAATACTCTGTAATTTTATTAGCCAAAAAAAAGTAACCTTTTTTTTATCAAAAAAATAATAATGCCCCCGTTTTTCGGAACTTTTTTAAAAATCATCGTAAAAAGGCATGTAACCGGTACTTTCTGAGGTACAATATGCGACTTGAGAACGATAATGAAGGCCAAAATTTGATATCTTGAAGAAAAAACATGTACAGTAGCCTCCCGCTAAGTGCTCGCCTACTGTAGGGGTAAAATCGAGCACTTAGCGAGTTACCACCTCTCCGTAGAGATTCTGCGAGCTCGGGCCGCATTCGGCCGAGATCGGTAGAGCTCGGGCGCATTCGTCCGCGATCGGCCGAGATCGGTAGAGCTCGGGCGCATTCGTCCGCGATCGGCCGGACTCGGTAGAGAATCGTAGTCTTGGTGGGGGAACATTCACGCCTCCCGATCGAGGGGAAGGCGCCTCGGCGAGCACTTAGTGGGAGGCTACTGTAGGTTGGATTTACCATAATTATTAGTTGATAAGCGGTCGAGAGTTATGATAAGTGTGGACAATTTTTGGCTGCGTTCGACCAACTCCCAGTTGTTTATTGGGAGTGATAGGGAGAATTAAATTTAAAATCCCAGTAATTTTACGTTTCGGTCCTGAGTGTGGACCCTCTTCAGAGATTTTATTTAGTGTCCTGTACAAAAATATGTATAATTATAGTGTAGGTTCAATCACGAAAACTCATATACCCACTTCCCGGATAAAGTCCTAATATACCCCTATTAGTATTAACAATTAATATTATCATCTAATAACTTACTTAAATAGTATAAATATCACGTGACAACAATTAGAATATTATAAGTCCGGCTCACTAACCTATGTACAACAGCAAATATGGATTTCCATAGTTTTTCCCATGTCCACTCAGAACCTCAGCAAGAATCACAACCATTTGTGAGAGTTCATGGGTGCAATTATTTAAATAATTCCACCAATTATGACTACTGTCAAATCAGACCAAATATCAAAGGCCAGTGGTTGACAAACCCATGTCAATTTCTGTGTCAATAATAAGAAATACAAGCAAAATAGAGTTAATTAAATAAAATTTCGTCCAATAAGATAAAACATAAAATATGGATTATAAAATTCCGTCAGATAAAAAATACAAACAAAATAGAGTTAATTAAATAAAATTTCGTCCAATAAGATAAAACATAAATTCAAATGTACTATATGCTATATAAAATTCCGTCAAATAAAATAAATTATTACATATAACATATAGAGTTCAATTAGATAAAAAGATAAAATGTAAAATATAGAAATCAGTGTACCTTTGATCATTGATGTTGACGTATAATTTGTGGTTAAAGCTAAGTCCATAGGCTGACACAGACAATTGTACGTTTACATGTCTCTGAATTTAAGAACATTGTCTTCTTAAATTCAGAGATGTGGAGAAATCGATCAAGTGGTAACGGTCACTGATTTGTATCAGTAGTGTACCTTTTAGTAGGTTGGATTTACCGACCGGAAGTCAGACCTGTAAATTCTGAAATCAGAGTGGGAAAAAAGTCGCGATTTTTTAAGGAGGTTGGAGCGCTCCACACTAGTCAAATCAGTGCTAAATTTTTAAAAGCGTTTCTACAATTTTAGATGGGTTAATAATCTGTTCCAAGGTATTAATCACATAGCAGCATTAGTTCTTGATATTCAAATACATTCACAGCTGTGATATCAACAGTAAATCGATCAATATCTGCAAATTTCCGATGTTATGTTTTTTCATCCAGTTTTTTAAAAGGGTAAACCGTAATATAAGTCCAATTATGACGACCAATAGCTCATTTTGTTTATTAAAAGATATTCTATCGATTGGCCGTCTATTTTTTAAAATCGTATTAGTAGTTCAAAAGATACAACCGTTTGTTTATCCTATCATAACCTAACTTCAAGTATACAAATGGCTGTAACTTTTGAACGCCTGATACTATAGAAAATCTGGACGGTCAATCGATTAAGGATCTTCCACTGATCAAAATGAGCTATGTTTCGTCATAATCGGACTGATATTACGGTTTACCCTTTTAAAAAACTGGATGAAAAAACATGACATCGGAAATTTGGAGATATTGATCGATTTACTGTTCATATGACAGCTGTGAATGTATTTGAATATCAAGAATTAATGCTGCTATGTGGTTAACACCTTGGAACAGATTATTAAACCATCTGAAATTGTAAAAACGCTTTTAAAAATTTAGCACTGATTTGACTAGTGTGGAGCGCTCCAACCTCCTTAAATCATTTATAACGATCAACATGAACAACATGCCTGAAATTATTCGCCGACGAGTATCTGGTACGACAGCTATTTACGTGACGAATAAAATGACAACAATAGTTATATCGAAAATGAGAGATATTTCATCCACTGATTTTTTAAAGAGGGATTCAAAACCATTTATTTAGTTAAAAAAAAAATGTTCAGCTGCGTTTTAGAATTTTTCATTCTTGATTTTTATCTTCACTTTATTTTGTTAAATAATGAATTCGCAAATATTTGTTCATTAAATACGGTAATTAATTGTATTTTTCATTATTAAATTAATTCCCTGCATTGTGAATGCAGGGAATTCTAATGTATTCCTATGTATGCAAAATAAATTCTCTATTTATATAATATTATATATATATATATATAATTATTTATATTACAAAATTATTATTATTTAAAAATTATAAATATTCTTATTAATATAAATTATTAGCAGAGTTTAAGAATTTTTTAAATTTTTATTAAATTCGATTAGAGTATCTTTTACGACAGCTATTTACGTGACGAATAAAATGACAACAATAGTTATATCGAAAATGTGAGATATTTTCATCCACTGATTTTTTGAAGAGGAATTCAAAACCATTTATTTAGTTAAAAAAAAAATGTTCAGCTGAGTTTTAGAATTTTTCATTCTTGATTTTTATCTTCACTTTATTTTGTTAAATAATGAATTCGCAAATATTTGTTCATTAAATACGGTAATTAATTGTATTTTTCATTATTAAATTAATTCCCTGCATTGTGAATGCAGGGAATTCTAATGTATTCCTATGTATGCAAAATAAATTATTTATTTATATAATATTATATTACAAAAGTATTGTTATTTAAAAATTATAAATATTCTTATTAATATAAATTATTAGCAGAGTTTAAGAATTTTTTAAATTTTTATTAAATTCGATTAGATTTTTGGCATTTGACAATAGAAATTTTAAAGTCAAAAAACAAATATAATTCAAAATCAGTTTTTAATAAGGAATCGTCATAATTGGTCAACATATACTTCGTGTGAACGTTGAAAAAATAAGGAAACACGTTGCACTACTTTGAAAATTTTTTTTTTTCTTTTTCAAACTAATTGTGATTAATGCTTCCACAATATTACATTTAAAAAATAAAAACAAGGCTGCAAATTTAATTACAGGATAATTAAAAATGCGATGCCCTCGGAATCTTGACAAACGCGTTGGAAAAGCGACCTATGCATGTGACGTAAATAATAGCATTATCATTTGATATAGTATTCGACGTGATAGCATCGATAACGGACTAGTCATCTCTCATCGATAATGCGCCGATAGACAGATATCGACATCAGTTTTTAAGTCCTTCCTGCCTGCTGTGAATTATACTTGAGTCGTATTTTACACGTTCTGCCATCGAATTTAAAATGTATATACCACATCTGCTCATTTTTGTTTTCGTACTTTTTTCCCAACGTGGTTTTTTCGTAAATGGTAGGTTTTATAGTGTTGTGCAAATCTGTTTATGTGTAGAAAAAGCAGAGAGTTAGTGAAGGAAAATACAAGAAAAGGAGTGGCTGAGTTGATGAAAAATATTGACGAGGGGGCGATTGTTGGAGAAGTAATAAAAATGTTAAGGGGAAAAATTCAAAAGGAAATATGTGCGTATTTCGGGGAAATTGAAGAGGTATGGATTAAAAGAAGTATGGAATGAGAGTTGGAGAGAATAGAGTAATGAGTGGGAAAGCGTGAGAGGGAGATGACGCAGATGTAAGGTTTAGAATTAAGAATACAAAAGAGATCATAAGAAATGTTAACGTTATACGAGATTTTATAAGCTTTGTAAAAAACTTTTTAAAAGTTATGCAAATAAAACTATCTACATACACACATATTACGTTTGACTCAATAGACTTTGAAAAGAAAATTTAATTTCGTCGGATCGTTGTTTAATAATAAGTATAAAAATAATAATTCTGCGTGAAAATGTGTGAATCTTTAAGACGAAAAAAGTGGCCGAGAATTACTAAAATTGACTTTTTGAGTCTTGGATTATATAATAGTTAAATTTGGAATTACATCAATATTTTGATACTTCTAATATTTGAGATATCAAATATTCTGTAGTGACTCATCATCTGGGGTCTAAGTGGACCCCAAATTTTTAATTGTATATATATTTTTTTTAATTTCTACTCAATTATTATTTTTTTTTTCAAATTCTATTTTGATTTTTAAAAAAATTCAATTTTATTTTATTTTTTCAAATAAAAATCTTAAGGTGCTTAAGGCGCATCAACTGCGTTGGTTATTAGCGACCCTATCAAATTAATGTAATTCGTAAAATGTAAAAATTTCGCTAGAATTAATAATTTCTATTTAATTGTTTAATATTCAATTTTTAAAAATTCAATTTTATTTAATTAAAAAAAAAAATAAAAATCTTAAGGTGCTTAAGGCGCATCAACTGCGTTGGTTATTAGCGACCCTATCAAATTAATGTAATTCGTAAAATGTAAAAATTTCGCTAGAATTGATAATTTCTATTTAATTGTTTTATATATATATATATTTTTAAATTTTATTTTGAATTAAAAAAAATTCTACTTTATTTTATTTTTTCAAATTAACATCTTGAGGTGCTTAAGGCGCATCAACTGCGTTGGTTATTAGCGACCCTATAAAATTAGTGTAATTCGTAAAATGTAAAAATTTCGCTAGAATTCATAATTTCTATTTAATTGCTTTGAATTTTTTTTATTTCTTTCAAATTCTATTTCTATTTTAAAAAATTCAATTTTATTTAATTTAAAAAAAATAAAAATCTTAAGGTGCTTAAGGCGCATCAACTGCGTTGGTTATTAGCAACCCTGCAAAATCAGTGTAATTCGTTAAATTAAAAAATCTCGCTAAAATGATTAATTTATCAAAAATTAAAAAAATACTATTGGAATTTCGAAATTGATATAACTGGAGTTTGCAATAGCTAGCGATCTTTAATTGTTTCAACCCTTTACCCCGCAGCTATTTCGTGTTACGAGTGCAGAGGCTCGGCCTCGAGTCATTGTATTTCGGACGGTGGAATTCCGAGCGACTGTGACAAAAAGTATTGCACAATATATCGTCAGGAGTACCTTGACCCAGCTGGAAAAATTCAACATTTCTATCGCACCTGCGAGGACGCCCCGACCTATTTGAACGCCGTGATACAGACACCGAATCATCGTGCTTATTATCGTGCCTGTGACAGTGATCTTTGCAACAGTGGCGATGGAATCGAGGAGTTTACGGTGGAGTTGCGAAATTCATCATCAACAACTGTTTACCTCGTGCCAGGAGTTGGATCTGCCGGCGATAGAGCGTTTCGCCTCGACATTCTAATTGTCGCTCTTATCAGTCTCGTGCTCTTGTTACCACGACAAATTATCCAATGAATAATTAAAATAATTATGTTATACTATTTTTGTTACAATGAAAACGATGAGTCATAGTTTTACTGCGAAAAAAAATAAACTAGTCATTATTCCCCCTGATTTTTCAGAGTACTGATTGTCGTTTTAACTCATAACTCAAAATAAGGGCGAAGTGAAAATTATCGTCATTGACGAAAAAAGTGGCATCAAATATAGTCATAGACGCAATTTAAAAAGTAACAAAATTATATTGGAACGTATACAAACGTGATATCATTTACATAATCAAGTATTTCGGATTATAATTATTATTTATATCATGTTTTCACACTTATGTCTATAATAATGATAATTTACTGATATCATTTAGAGGATATAATAAGGTAAAATAATAAGTGAAAGAAAAAAAAAGAAAATAAATTAAACTGAAAACTTTAGGCCCTTTGCCATTATCGGCCATTGCCGAATATCGTAGTCGTGGTGGTATGTTTCAATTATAATAAAAACCACATTCAATGGATATAAATGAAAAAAGAAGTGTAATGGATGTTGCAAAGAAAATGATGTCGTGCGGTTCCGATTGACTGAAGAAGTGCCAAATGCCCACAGAGTCTCGTCCAGTGTTACCTGAAAAATAAGACGTATTGTAAATAATTTGATCTGGAATTCAATTCGGTGTATGGTTCAATATAATAAGCTGCAAAGACTGGCTGGTTTTTTTCCAGAATGTTGTCTTTACTTTTTGAATTTTGAAAAATTCGCTTTTTTTCCCACATTTTTTTCAAAATAAAAAAATAAAGAAGAAATTTTGAAAAAATTCATACGTATTCGGAAAAATTGAGAAATCATTTTCATTCAGAAAAAGTGTTATGTTGTCGGGATTGTTGAACAATTTTTTAATTCACATTTTCGAATTATTATTATGCAAAATCGATCTTTTCAGCACATTTTACGCGTTTGATTTTTTTCCGATTTTTATCCCATCGGGAAGTGTTCGAAATTTTTTTTGAACCTCACTTTTGGCAGGGCTGTACGTATCATACATCTTTAAACGCTTATATCTTTCGGAAATCGCACCTAATACATACAATCTATGAAAAAAAAGACACATGAACTGGTACACAGAATCTGTTGACCAAATTTTGTTGACATGTTTAACCGTTTTAGAGAACATTATATTAGTAGAAATAGTATAAATCACGCCATGCCAGTGAAACACATACAGTAGCCTCCCGCTAAGTGCTCGCCTACGGGGCTGTAGGGGTAAAAACGAGCACTTAGCGAATTACCACCTCTCCGTAGAGATTCTGCAAGCTCGGGTCGCATTCGGTCGAGATCGGCAGGGCTCGGGCGCATTCGTCCGCGATCGGCCGGGCTCGGCAGAGAATCATAGTCTTGGTGGGGGAACATTAACGCCTCCAGATCGAGGGGAAAGCGCCTCGGCGAGCACTTAGTGGGAGGCTACTATACCCCGTTTTTTTTTCTGCCCTGCGAGCAGTCGGGAGTAAAATGACAGTTTTTCGTGAAAACAAAGCTTCCTCTATGATCAAGTAAAAAGTAACAAAATTGACTTCTATGTAATTGCGCGCCATTATAATTATTAAAGTAAAATAAAAAAATAAAGAAGAAATTTTGAAAAAATTCATACGTGTTCGGAAAAATTGAGAAATCATTTTCATTCGAAAAAAGTGTTATGTTGTCGGGATTGTTGAACAATTTTTTTATTCACATTTTCGAATTATTATTATGTAAAATCGATCTTTTCAGCACATTTTACACGCTTGATTTTTTTTCTAATTTTTATCCCATTGGGAAGTGTTCAAAATTTTCTCTGAACCTCACGTTTAGCGGAACTATATGTATCATACATCCTTAAACGCTTATATCTTTCGGAAATCGCACCTAATACATACAATCTATGAAAAAAAAGACACATGAACTGGTACACAGAATCTGTTGACCAAATTTTGTTGACATGTTTAACCGTTTTAGGGAACATTGTATTAATAGAAATAGGATAAATCACGCCATGCCAGTGAAACACATACAGTAGCCTCCCGCTAAGTGCTCGCCTACGGGGCTGTAGGGGTAAAAACGAGCACTTAGCGAATTACCACCTCTCCGTAGAGATTCTGCAAGCTCGGGTCGCATTCGGTCGAGATCGGCAGGGCTCGGGCGCATTCGTCCGCGATCGGCCGGGCTCGGTAGAGAATCGTAGTCTTGGTGGGGGAACATTAACGCCTCCCGATCGAGGGGAAAGCGCCTCGGCGAGCACTTAGTGGGAGGCTACTATACCCCGTTTTTTTTCTGCCCTGCGGGCAGTCGGGAGTAAAACGTCAGTTTTTCGTGAAAACAAAGCTTCCTCTATGACCAAGTAAAAAGTAACAAAATTGACTTCTATGTAATTGCGCGCCATTATAATTATTAAAGTAAAATAAAAAAATAAAGAAGAAATTTTGAAAAAATTCATACGTGTTCGGAAAAATTGAGAAATCATTTTCATTCGAAAAAAGTGTTATGTTGTCGGGATTGTTCAACAATTTTTTTATTCACATTTTCGAATTATTATTATGTAATATCGATCTTTTCAGCACATTTTACACGCTTGATTTTTTTTCTAATTTTTATCCCATTGGGAAGTGTTCAAAATTTTCTCTGAACCTCACGTTTAGCGGAACTATATGTATCATACATCCTTAAACGCTTATATCTTTCGGAAATCGCACCTAATACATACAATCTATGAAAAAAAAGACACATGAACTGGTACACAGAATCTGTTGACCAAATTTTGTTGACATGTTTAACCGTTTTAGGGAACATTGTATTAATAGAAATAGGATAAATCACGCCATGCCAGTGAAACACATACAGTAGCCTCCCGCTAAGTGCTCGCCTACGGGGCTGTAGGGGTAAAAACGAGCACTTAGCGAATTACCACCTCTCCGTAGAGATTCTGCAAGCTCGGGCCGCATTCGGTCGAGATCGGCAGGGCTCGGGCGCATTCGTCCGCGATCGGCCGGGCTCGGTAGAGAATCGTAGTCTTGGTGGGGGAACATTAACGCCTCCCGATCGAGGGGAAAGCGCCTCGGCGAGCACTTAGTGGGAGGCTACTATACCCCGTTTTTTTTCTGCCCTGCGGGCAGTCGGGAGTAGAAAAACAGTTTTTCGTGAAAACAAAGCTTCCTCTATGACCAAGTAAAAAGTAACAAAATTGACTTCTATGTAATTGCGCGTCATTATAATTATTAAAGTATGTCTAATGCTTACACTTCAGCAACCAAAACAGGATGTTTAGCCTTCATCGATTTGTAACTTTTTGTTTTCTTCACGTGCGCCGCATTTTTTCTTATGTAGTTTATCGCTTGAGCCTTCAACAGTTGGCCATTGTGAAGATCAGCTAGTATCAAAATATCCGCAGCATTTTCAATTCCGAGTTTCGAGGTCAGAGCCTCCTCGCAGTTGACTTTGAGTGTCTCAAGGGCGTACTTGTTTGCAGCTGCCAATAAACCCTCCGCCATTTTGTCGAGATTCGCCGTTTTCCCGGTGTACATGAACTTTAGCATTGCTCTGAAAACTTCGGGCTCCACGTCGTTTACGCGAACAAGACTGTTTCGATCTTCTGTCATTCCGTGTTTGAACATTGCGGCAAAAACTTCGCTACCGGCGATTAAAATCAATTTGTGTGCTCGTATTTCACGGCCGCATACGTTTATCGTAACGTCGCAAAGTTTGTGAGATTCAAGGGCAAGTCCCAGGTTGTCTAAAAGCCGATACTCGGGTGCCTTGAAGCTGCATCCTTTCTCACTAATAATGCCGTCAAGAATGCTAATATCGCACAAAATTGTTAATGTATCATTTAGTAACAATCCATTATTGTTGTCAAATAGGAATTCCTTGCTCACATATTGGGGCCACCTGATTGGTGCATGGGAAGTTACTTTTTGTGTTTCACTCTCTTTGAAATATATTTCTTGCTTGCCAGCATCAAGAATGGATATTTTACATTTGACTACAGCCTCGAAGTGAGAGGATTCGCGACAAATGGAAATCTCCAAATGATTAGAGCTTTTGGTTTTGCTAGAATAACCTCTTACGTACGTTAGCTTCAAGAACCAGTTATCTCCATTTCCAGCTAAGAGTGGCGATTTGAGCTCTTCACCATCGCATAGAACAAAGCTGAAATTTTTTATGTTCCATTCGCTGACAATCTTTCTGATCTTCCCTTCCGTGTAAAATTTGGTCCTAGGGATTGCAGAGTTCATTGTGCTGATATTATTTCCGTGGGGATCACGTACTCTTCTTTCGTCGTGTATTTCTCGATCGTGGGGATCACGTCCTTTGTTCTATGAACCGTAAGGTTTCTTTAACTAAGGATTACTCGATGTATCACTGGCCGAAAGCTCGGGAAGACTGAATAAGATATACGGATTAGATCAGACATCAGCGCCACTATACTCGACTATTCCGGAAAAAGGCGCCATTAAAGCGTTCCTACATAAAATTGGTGGGGGATTCCCCAGCATTTCAAACATGGACGATTCGCAGAACCTCCCGAATTCAACCGGAAACCACCGACTATTGTCTTCGCGGGTTACTTTTATCCGCGGCTATTTTAAACAGCCAGCGCACGGAGTGGCCAAATTTATAAATTTTGTATAGCCAAAAATATATGGGCTTTATATCTGTGGGGCATTCCATCCCAATTCGCCCTGGGTCTGACCCTCGACCTCCCCGATGTGGCTCGCAATTTTTTGTTGGATTGGTTAGACCCTCAATGCACCACATTTTTATTTTTTATTTTTTCTATGCAATTTTTTTTTAAATGTTTTTTTACAGTGACATTTCGAATGCCATAATTTAACAATCTGAAAAAAACATTGTTGAATATCAAAATTTTCTAGCTTATCGCCAAAGTGGGCAAGATTTTTCTTATTGTTTTTAAGCTTTTATGATTAAACAAATTATAAAAGAATTTTTAAAAAATTAATCTACTACCATTATTCAATTAACTTTTCATTTGCGTTTTCATTTGCATTTTCTATGTACTTTCTTTTGTATTTTTGGTACGGTTAAAATTAATTACATTTTACATGTTCGTCTCTCTTCTGCCTGCAATATTTATGTTTTCAAGGGCTTGTCCCGTCTATTGTAAATAAATAAATAAATAAATAAATAACTTCGTCGATTTCGGCCTTATAGATGGAATTTTTGAAAATTCCATCTATAAGGCCGAAATCGACGAAGTTAATTGAATAATGGTAGTAGATTAATTTTTTTTTAATTCTTTTATAATTTTTTAAATCATAAAAGCTTAAAAACGATAAGAAAAATCTTGCTCACTTTGGCGATAAGCTAGAAAATTTTGATATTCAACAATGTTTTTTTCAGATTGTTAAATTATGGCATTCGAAATGTCACTGTAAAAAAACATTTAAAAAAAATTGCATAGAAAAAATAAAAAATAAAAATCTGGTGCATTGAGGGTCTAACCAATCCAACAAAAAATGGCGAGCGACATCGGGGAGGTCGAGGGTCAGACCCAGGGCGAATCGGGATGGAATGCCCCACAGATATAAAGTATTTTTGGCTATACAAAATTTATAAATTTCGCCACTCAGTGCGCTGGCTGTTCAAAATAGCCGCGGATAAAAGTAACCCCCGAAGCCAATGGGTGCGTTCCGAATGACGAAGTGTTTCGTTGATCGATGCGCATGCGCAATAATCTCCGTCAAGATTTACGGTGAAGTTTAAGAATTATAGTAAAAGTTGAAGATAGGGGAAACAGTTTGTTCATTTCTATTAATTCCAAAGTATCGGAATTTCGATTTCTCACGGATTAGCCGTTTATAAAGTATTAAAATTTTTTATCCCCACCTCACGATCGGACAACTTTTTGCCGTACCTCGCGAGTAGGGTGAATAGTTGTCGTCCAATCAGGAGACGAGGATAATATTTGAATTCTTTACAAATAGGCAAGTCCATGAGAAATCTAATTATTCATACTTCAGTACCAGTATAAATAAAACAATTGTATTTTTATGTTTCCGCTTTTATTATACTTCTTAAAGTTCACCGTAAATCTCGGGAAAAAACCATTGCGCATGCGCATCGAACAATAAAAAACCTCGTCATTCGGAACGCACCCAATAGTCGGCGGCTTTCGGGTGAATTCGGGAGGTTCTGCGAATCGTCGAAATACCTCGTCTCCATGGTTGAAATGCTGGGGAATCCCCCACCTGCCTCACCAATTATGTGGGAACGCTTTAATGGCGCCTTTTTCCGGAACCGTCTCATTGGTCGGCAAACTATTCAGTACAGATGGCGATAGCCATCCTCGCGCATTTTTGCCGTACCTCGCGAGTAGGGTGAATAGTTGTCGTCCAATCAGGAGACGAGGATAATATTTGAATTCTTTACAAATAGGCAAGTCCATGAGAAATCTAATTATTCATACTTCAGTACCAGTATAAATAAAACAATTGTTTTTTTATGTTTCCACTTTTATTATACTTCTTAAAGTTCACCGTAAATCTCGGAAAAAAACCATTGCGCATGCGCATCGAACAATAAAAAACTCGTCATTCGGAACGCACCCAATAGTCGGCGGCTTTCGGGTGAATTCGGGAGGTTCTGCGAATCGTCGAAATACCTCGTCTCCATGGTTGAAATGCTGGGGAATCCCCCACGTGCCTCACCAATTATGTGGGAACGCTTTTTAATGGCGCCTTTTTCCGGAACCGTCTCATTGGTCGGCAAACTATTCAGTACAGATGGCGATAGCCATCCTCGCGCATTTTTGCCGTACCTCGCGAGTAGGGTGAATAGTTGTCGTCCAATCAGGAGACGAGGATAATATTTGAATTCTTTACAAATAGGCAAGTCCATGAGAAATCTAATTATTCATACTTCAGTACCAGTATAAATAAAACAATTGTTTTTTTATGTTTCCACTTTTATTATACTTCTTAAAGTTCACCGTAAATCTCGGAAAAAAACCATTGCGCATGCGCATCGAACAATAAAAAACCTCGTCATTCGGAACGCACCCAATAGTCGGCGGCTTTCGGGTGAATTCGGGAGGTTCTGCGAATCGTCGAAATACCTCGTCTCCATGGTTGAAATGCTGGGGAATCCCCCACGTGCCTCACCAATTATGTGGGAACGCTTTTTAATGGCGCCTTTTTCCGGAACCGTCTCATTGGTCGGCAAACTATTCAGTACAGATGGCGATAGCCATCCTCGCGCATTTTTGCCGTACCTCGCGAGTAGGGTGAATAGTTGTCGTCCAATCAGGAGACGAGGATAATATTTGAATTCTTTACAAATAGGCAAGTCCATGAGAAATCTAATTATTCATACTTCAGTACCAGTATAAATAAAACAATTGTTTTTTTATGTTTCCACTTTTATTATACTTCTTAAAGTTCACCGTAAATCTCGGAAAAAAACCATTGCGCATGCGCATCGAACAATAAAAAACCTCGTCATTCGGAACGCACCCAATAGTCGGCGGCTTTCGGGTGAATTCGGGAGGTTCTGCGAATCGTCGAAATACCTCGTCTCCATGGTTGAAATGCTGGGGAATCCCCCACGTGCCTCACCAATTATGTGGGAACGCTTTTTAATGGCGCCTTTTTCCGGAACCGTCTCATTGGTCGGCAAACTATTCAGTACAGATGGCGATAGCCAGGCGCTAAGGAGAAGAAGAAGAAACTATTCAGTCGTCCCGAGCTTTTGGCCAGTGATACATCGAGTAATCCTTAGTTAAAGAAACGCTACGGTTAATAGAACAAAGGACGTGATCCCCACGATCGAGAAATACACGACGAAAGAAGAGTACGTGAACCCCACGGAAATAATATCAGCACAATGAACTCTGGAATCGCTAAGAACAATTTTTGCACGGAAGGGAAGATCAGAAAGATTATCAGCGAATGGAACATCAAAAATTTCAGCGTTGTTCTATACGATGGTGAAGAGCTCAAATCGCCACTCTTAGCTGGAAATGGAGATAACTGGTACTTGACGATAAGGTACTCTAGAAAATCTCCTGCCGAAAGCACCTACTCTAAACATTTGGAGATTTTCATTAAGCGCGAATACTCTCACTTCGAGACTGTGGCCAAATGTAAAATATCCATTCTTGACGCTGACAAGCAAATAATATATTTTAAAGAGAGTGAAGCACAAAAAGTATCTTACTACGCACCAATCGAGTGTCTCCAGTACGTGAGAAGGGAATTCTTGTTTGACAACAATAATCGTTTGTTAGTCAATGATACATTAACAATCTTGTGCGATATTAGCATTCTTGAAGACACTATTTGTGACAAAGGATGCAACTACCAGTTCCCTGAGTATTGCCCCCTCGACAATCTGGGACTCGCCCTTGAAACCCACCGATTTTGCGACGTTACGTTTGACGTAAACGGCCAAAATATACGAGCACACAAATTGATTTTAGTCGTCGGTAGCAGCACTTTTGCTACAATGTTCTTAAACAGAATGGCAGAACAAAACATTGTTATTTGCGTAGACAACGTGACGCTCGAAGTTTTCAAAGCAATGCTAAAATTCATGTACACCGGGAAAACGACGAATCTCGACAAGATGGCGGTGGGTTTATTGGCAGCTGCAGACACGTACGCCCTTGAGACACTGAAAGTCAAGTGCGAGGGGGCTCTGACCTCGAAACTTGGATTTGAAAACGCTGCGAGTTTTTTGACACTAGCTCATCTTCATAATGCCCAACATTTGAAGAATGCAGCAGTAAATTACATAAGGGAAAATGCGGCGCGCGTGAAGGAAACAGACAATTACAAATCAATGATGGCTGATCATCCTCTTTTGGCTGCTGAAGTGTAAGTATTAGACATACTTTAATAATTATAATGGCGCGCAATTACATAAAAAAAATTTTATTAAAAAAAAAAAAAACAAGGATGCAAAGTAGAACCTTGCACATTGCTTCCTCATTATTTTTCGCTTCTTACAAAGCTACCTCTATGAGGAAGTATGTTATTCAATTTTTGGCTTCCTCATAGAGGAAGCTTTGTAAAACGCGAAAAATAATGATGAAGCAATGTGCAAGGTTCTACTTTGCATTCTTGTTTTAATTAGATAAATATACATGTTGTGGATTCGCTTTTTCTATTTCGTTATTGCGTTATTTCGTGATTATTAGAGCGTTCCGAAGTGAATGTGATAATGTATATTTTGAAAAATAATTCAACATTCCATAAAATCAAAAATTTCATACCGTTCGTCACTAAATTATACATATATAATGGCTGAATATTGTTTTATTTATATACAAAATTTGAGCTCGCTATCTTAAGTTTTGCAAAAGTTACAATAGAGCGATAATGTCAATTTTTTGAAAAATTCAAAACATCATAAAATTTTTACGGCTCAACCGATCTTAACCAAATTCAATAGCGATCACCGGCATATGAAAGCTCAAAGTCATACCAATTTTTAGATCAATATCTCGAAAATTGAAAGAGTTATCGCGTAAACAGACATTTTTCAAAAAATTAAAAAACGCGTAATAATTTAACGATGAAGTGGATTTTAACAAAAATTTGCATGAACGATGAGGCTTGATCACTCTATCTATGGTCCAAATTTCAGCTTGATATCTCAAGGCATTCCCGAGTTATAAAGGTTTACATTTTTCGATTGTGTAACATACACACACACATACACACACACACACACATACACACACACACACACACACACACACACACACACACACACACACACACACACACACACACACACACACACACACACACACACACACACACACACACACACACACACACACACACACACACACACGCACACGCACACGCACACGCACACGCACACGCACACGCACACGCACACGCACACGCACACACACACACACACACACACACACACACACACACACATACAGACATTTTTTCTAAATCACTTTTCTCGATGTTTTGGACCATTCTGAGTGTACTGACATGAAAATCTCGAAAAAAAAAATTTTCACGAAAACAAAGCTTCCTCTATGAGGAAGCAAAATGCGTGAAAAGTAACGAATTTTGGATATGCGTTTGGCCATTATTGCGTACTCTGTAACTCACTTCACAGCAGTTATGGTGAGGTATTAGCAGTATTAGAATTATTTAAAAAACGATGAAATTGGAGGGTCAAAACAGCGAATTTCATAATAATTGCTATTTTAGATTCAGACGTTTATTATTTTCAAATTCGCTATTTTAGCCATTCGATATTTTGACCCTCACCGTGGCCAACTTCGCAATGTTCGCCAAAATCCGACTAAGGCGTATGGAAGAATATGCAAATAAATAAAAATAAAAAATAAAAATAAATACATTCGAAAATGTGAATAAAAAAATTGTTGAACAATCCCGACAACATAACACTTTTTTTTAATGAAAATGATTTCTCAATTTTTCCGAATACGTATGAATTTTTTCAAAATTTCTTCTTTATTTTTTTATTTTGAAAAAAATGTGGGAAAAAAAGCGAATTTTTCAAAATTCAAAAAGTAAAGAAAACATTCTGGAAAAAAATCAGCCAGTCTTTTCAGCTTATTATATTGAATCATACACCGAATTGAATTCCAGATCAAATTATTTACAATACGTCTTATTTTTCAGGTAACACTGGACGAGGCTCTGTGGGCATTTGGCACTTCTTCAGTCAATCGGAACCGCACGACATCATTTTCTTTGCAACATCCATTACACTTCTTTTTTCATTTATATCCGTTGAATGTGGTTTTTATTATAATTGAAACATACCACCACGACTACGATATTCGGCAATGGCCGATAATGGCAAAGGGCCTAAAGTTTTCAGTTTAATTTATTTTCTTTTTTTTTCTTTCACTTATTATTTTACCTTATTATATCCTCTAAATGATATCAGTAAATTATCATTATTATAGACATAAGTGTGAAAACATGATATAAATAATAATTATAATCCGAAATACTTGATTATGTAAACGATATCACGTTTGTATACGTTCCAATATAATTTTGTTACTTTTTAAATTGCGTCTATGACTATATTTGATGCCACTTTTTTCCTCAATGACGATAATTTTCATTTTGCCCTTATTTTGAGTTATGAGTTAAAACGAAAATCAGTACTCTGAAAAATCAGGGGGAATAATGACTAGTTTATTTTTTTTTCGCAGTAAAACTATGACTCATCGTTTTCATTGTAACAAAAATAGTATAACATAATTATTTTAATTATTCATTGGATAATTTGTCTTGGTAACAAGAGCACGAGACTGATAAAGAGCGACAATTAGAAATTCGAGGCGAAACGCTCTATCGCCGGCAGATCCAACTCCTGGCACGAGGTAAACAGTTGTTAATGATGAATTTCGCAACTTTACCGTAAACTCCTCGATTCCATCGCCACTGTTGAAAAGATCACTGTCACAGGCACGATAATAAGCACGGTGATTCGGTGTCTGTATCACAGCGTTCAAATAGGTCAATTATTTATATACGATTAAATTGATTATTAAATTAATTCCATTAATTTAGATAAACAATAAATAGACAATTTATTTTTCATACATAGGAATACATTGATCCATAATGCAGGGAATTAATTTAATAATGGAAAATGCAATTAATTACTCAAAGAAAAAATAAAGTAAAAATAAAAATCATAAATGCAAAATTCTAAAATTCAGCTGAACATTTTTTTTTAAACTAATTTAATAGTTTTGAATATGATTTTAAAAAATATCTATTGAATAGACTATTCGTATGTCGCAATTGTATGTGCACAATTTTTGAAAATTCCATCTATAAGGCCGAAATCGACGAAGTTAATTAAATAATGGTAGTAGATTAATTTTTTTTAAATTCTGTTATAATTTTTTAAATCATAAAAGCTTAAAAACGATAAGAAAAATCTTGCCCACTTTGGCTATAAGCTAGAAAATTTTCAAAAATTCCATCTATAACGCCGAAAGCGACGAAGTTAATTAAATAATGTTAATAATAAACGGCTAAAGCCTAACAACAATTCTATTAATCTACTACGGTCGACTTGTTAAACATTTTTGTATATCAAACTGAATTTTTCAGAATTTTTTCGGATTTTTTAATTGTGCCATCAACACTATTATGTGAATAATAATGTAATAAATATCAATTAGAACATTTATCATTATTAACTTTTCCTGTAATAAATTATAAAGTTATCATTGTGAATTGGTAACGCGACGTTTTTAAATTTCCCTTTTTGGTTAATACCCAATTATAGTATTCCGATATTGAATTTTTTTACATCGCATTAGGTTGGTAAGCATTTCACTATTAGGTTGGTACGCACTCGACTTGTGTTAGCGTTTCTCAAATTTTACACAGAGTTGCGAGTCTGCTAACTCATCTCTACTCTTCTACGATTCGTCACAAAGGCTACGTCCAGTTGAGAAATAGAAACTTGATTGGCTGGCACAAAGCAGGAACTAAATTCACAACCAATCAAATGAAAGCACCGAAGTAGGAACCAGAGCGAGGACCAATCAAATTAAAGCACCAATTTAGGAACCAGAGCGAGTACCAATCAAATTAAAGCACCGAAGTAGAAACCAGAGCGAGTACCAATCAAATTAAAGCACCGTAGTAAGAAACTAGAGCGAGTACCAATCAAATTAAAGCACCGAAGTAAGAAACTAGAACAATTACCAATCAAATTAAAGCACCAAAGTAAGGAACTAGAGCTAGTACCAATCAAATTAAAGCATCAAAGTAAAGAACCAGAGCGAGTACCAATCAAATTAAAGCACCGAAGTAGAAAACCAGAGCGAGTACCAATCAAATGAAAGCACCAATTTAGGAACCAGAGCGAGTACCAATCAAATCAAAGCACCAATTAAGGAACCAGAGCGAGTACCAATCAAATTAAAGCACCGTAGTAAGAAACTAGAGCAATTACCAATCAAATTAAAGCACCGAAGTAAGAAACTAGAGCAATTACCAATCAAATTAAAGCACCAAAGTAAGAAACTAGAGCAATTACCAATCAAATTAAAGCACCGACGTAAGAAGCTAGAACAATTACCAATCAAATTAAAGCACCAATGTAAGGAACTAGAGCTAGTACCAATCAAATTAAAGCATCAAAGTAAAGAACCAGAGCGAGGACCAATCAAATTAAATCACCGACGTAGAAACCACCAGAGCGAGTACCAATCAAATTAAAGCACCAATTTAGGAACCAGAGCGAGTACCAATCAAATTAAAGCACCGAAGTAGAAACCAGAGCGAGTACCAATCAAATTAAAGCACCGAGTAAGGAACCAGAGCGAGTACCAATCAAATTAAAGCACCGAAGTAAGAAACTAGAGCAATTACCAATCAAATTAAAGCACCAAAGTAAGGAACTAGAGTTAGTACCAATCAAATTAAAGCACCAAAGTAAGGAACTAGAGTTAGTACCAATCAAAGTAAAGAACCAGAGCCAGTACCAATCAAAAAAAGGAATCGCTAAAATTGTCTAGATTGCCTATTTCTTCTCAACGGAACGTCACAAAAGTTCTGTATCCATAAAGAACTAGCGGACCAATGTGTTTTATCACTCGATCGAAACTAGACCGAAGAGTAACGAAAACCTCCGTCGTGTTATCCGCGGCGTTGTGCGTAAACACGACGACGTCTTGAGAGGTTTCTCCGTAATACAACCGCAAATCGAAAATACAATTTTTATCCCAAGTATTTGTTGCCAACAAAGTGTATCGAGTGTCTTTTGCCAAGCTTTGGATTATTGTATAAAGTGAATCGTCATGGAGGCTGCCGGACGATCGGAGCAATACGAAGAATGGAGGAGACGGGTATGATTTCACGTATACATTTATCTACTGCTCGAAAAACGTCACACAGGTGTCAAATACATACTTATCTATCGAAGTTGTATACTTAAATGATGAATCATCCGTCCTTTCCACAATTATGAGCTCGGTTTTATCGCCACGCAACAAATTATACAGACACAAAAAAAATTATATCACAATTTTGCGATGTTTACGATATGCAATAATATGCAACTATGCGATTTTATAGGTTCTCTAAAAAAAAAAATTACATTATTCAGCGAAACACATTTAGTTATGAATTTGAAATATCATTTTGTTTTATTCATTGAAGCAAAATCATTGCAGATGATTCGCTAAAATATGATCTAGAATAAAAAAAAAAAAAATTTTATGATATATTATTAATAAAACTTGTTAACACATTATCAATAAATAATTAATAAACAAATAAATTTGTTTATTCGATGAAATATATTTAATTAGGAATTTCAAATTTCAAAAAAAAAAAAAAAAAAAAAAAAAAAAAAAAAAAAAAAAAAAAAAAAAAAATCTTAAATATTTTTATTTTCTTAATTATAAATTTTTTAGTGAACTCAAATTTAGGAATAACAAAGCGATATATTTAGTTATAAAATTAAATGGTAATGGTAGAAATTTTGAAAAATGCATTTTGGTTTTTCCGTTAGGCTTTTTTGGGTCCTCTTCCTCGTGGCTTTTTGAGACTCGAGGAATATTCACCTCAGCAGCAACAGGAAGCAGCTGATCAACAGGCTGCAATGGCACTCCAACAATTGCAAGGAACGCCACAAATGCATGATCCTAGAGTTGGAAGACTTAGCGTCACTATAGCGCAAGTAAGACAATTTTTAAGAGTCTTAATTTATTATGTATTTATATGTTATCTCCATAAACACATTTATTTATTATATTTATCACTAGTGATTACTTAATTAATGATTTATTTATTATTATTATTATTATTTATATGATATATATATATATATATTATAATTAATGATTTATTTATTTATTATTATTATTATTTATATATATAGTTTTTTAATCTAATTTTTTTAATATATATGATAGATTAATTTTAAGGATAGAGATCGCAAACAATCCCTCTACAGGACTTATGCTACAGACATGAGGTACTTGATAAAAGTATCTGAACTCGATGCCAATAATTCAAATGAATATTATAATCATGTATACTTTTAGCATGCAAAAAAATATATATTATTAATATAAAAATATTATTAAAGCAATCAAAATTTTATCATGAAATCCCTTAAGGATATATCACATTATCTACAAGTAGTTTAATTAATTTGGAATTAAAAAACTCCACAAGAGACCTTTTTTTTTAAAAAAGACAATTTGTAAAATTTTTATTTATAATTTTTGTGTTTCAGGGAAAATTAGTAAAATTAGGAAATATTTTCTAAACTTGAATTTTCTATTTACACATATTGTGTTTAAGGCAAAATTAGCAATACCAAAAAAAATAAAAAAAATTTTATTTACGAATTTTGTTTTCCAGGCAAAATTAGTAAAAAATTATGGCATGACCAGAATGGATCCCTACGTGAGATTGCGAGTAGGACACGCAGTTTATGAAACGCAAACGGATACAAACGGAGGAAAGAATCCACATTGGAACAAAGTTATACAATGGTACAGTAAATTTTGAAAGCTCTGTTGACGATTGGAATTATAGAGATACATTGATTATGATTAAATTTTATGGTAGTTTTTTGCCACTTGGAGTTACGAAAATATACGTCGAGATATATGACGAGTGTTCCTTCACGATGGACGAACTGATTGCATGGGGACACATAGAAATACCCTCGCAAGTTATACAGCGCGGTGAAACACACGAGGATTGGTACGTGCTGAGCGGAAAACAAGGAGAAAATCTTGAAGGAATGATCAACTTGGTTTTAAGCTACACGGTAATTATAAATGAATTTTCGCTACTAAATTACATACATTGATCGCTGTGATATTTGTATTTACATTTCATTAGGGTATGTTGCCATGTATTGCCAATTGGCCATCGACCGCGGTCCTTCAGCTTGGATTTTCTGTATCATTTTGCTGTCTTATATTATATTTATTTATTTATTTATTTATTTATTTATTATTGGCAGTGGACGGGACAAGCCCTTGAAAATACATTATAATATAATGACAGATAAGCTAGCCTGGCATATATATATTAAAAAAAAGAAAAAAAAAAAAACATACGTATAAAATATTTAAAACTTTTCACATCTTTACACAAGCATATAATTAAATATAGATCAAATAAATTAACATAAAATTAAAGAGAATCAACAAGTATAATATAATCGTTAAGTGAACGGAAAAACACGGAATAAGGCTGACGAAAAAAGTCCACGA
Organism: Ephialtes manifestator; assembly: GCA_963970395.1. Taxonomy (NCBI): domain Eukaryota; kingdom Metazoa; phylum Arthropoda; class Insecta; order Hymenoptera; family Ichneumonidae; genus Ephialtes; species Ephialtes manifestator. The sequence goes on along the minus strand of OZ019982.1, from coordinate 26,432,747 downwards.
AAACTGACGCGACATTAGCATTTCGGAAAATCCGCGTAAGCGACTCATTATGCCCGTAGTTAGTGCGGTGAGTTCGCACCTGAAAAATAGCATGATTTCGGACATTGCGCATGGGTACCGACACGATTACAGAAGCCAAAAGGTCAGGACAGTTGATAACACCGTGTAGGATCTTGTATAGTAGGACCAATTCAGCCTTCAGCCTACGTGCAGAGAGCGTCGACATACCCAGCTCATCATGTAAATATTCGAGATACGCCCTATCAACGACCCTAAACTTAAAACAAATGAATCGCACAAATTTCCGCTGCACCCGCTCAATCGCCTTAATATATACAATATAACTGGGTGCCCAAATTATTGATGCGTATTCTAAAATGGGCCTAACCAACGCACAAAACAGTGTCCTAAGGGACCGAGGGTTCTTGAAATCAACGGTGTTACGCCTAATAAACCCAAGAACACGCAAAGCACGCCCACACGTTACCGACACATGGTAGTTGAAAGAAAGCGAGGGACATAGATATACCCCAAGATCCTTTACCAAATTGCTCCTATCAAGTGCCACCCCATTTAGAATATAATTAAAAGTATAAGGCTGCACGGCTCGAGTGAAAGACATAGTGAGGCACTTCGATAGATTCAGTAAGAGAGGGTTACGACGACACCACTCAGCCAGTCGATCAAGGTCGCTCTGCAATAGAAACGCATCCTCCGGGCCAAGAATAACCTTGAAAATCTTTAGATCATCCGCATACAAAAGAAATTTTGAAAACTTTGAATTTTGAAAATTTTGAAAATGATGATAAAACATGGGTCTCACCCTTTTTTTTTTTATAAACTTTTTATTCGTTTGCCATTGTTTCAAGGTGTTGATATGTTGTGTGTGTGGGGTATTTGTGTTTTCGGTTTATATTTTGTTGTGGTTGTATGGCTAGCGGTTGTAAATTCTCTATTTGTGCAATTGCAAATCGTTTTGTTAGTTCACGGGTTCTTGTCATTATGGGTGTGATTCCTGTAGTATTGTAAAGAAGAGTGTTGGGAGGGTTGTAGAGTGGATTTGATGGATGTCTGATGCGTGTTAGTCTGCGAATGGTGCTTGTTTCGGCGGTTTTCGTTTTTTTAATTGCCGATTTTTTACAGTTAATGAGTATATTAGTTAATGAACCGTACTCAATTAGCGGTCTGCAGATGGATTTATATATTTTGGCTGCCCGTTTTACTTGTATATTTTGGTTTTTATACTAAATTATTCTCTTCATTTTTCAAATTTTTATCAATTTCATAAATCCATTTCCATAACTTAAAAGGGTTCCATTTCTAAATAACACAGCGTCAAAATAACACATACAATAACAACACAAACAAAAATAACAAAAAACCTAAAGAGCCGTGATATCCGCGAGAAAAACCTAAAGAACACCTAAATAATCTAAAGAAAGAAATAAAGAGAAAGCTAAAACTTACTGAGACCTAAAGAACGAAACCTAACGCGAAATCTCTAAAGAACCTAAAAGAAAATTTTGACGTGTGATATTATTGACTGAGATATTTTTATGTGGTATTATTTACTGTAACATCACAGACATGTGATATTTAGATGATATACCCTGAAAAAACGTCTTCTGAATAACAAATTTCTCCCCCAAAAATGTATACTGTGTAAAAGGAGAAATCCGTTAATAAATTAAATTAAAAATTAAATTAAAAATTAAATTAAAAATTAAATTAAAAATTAAATTAAAAATTAAATTAAAAATTAAATTAAAAATTAAATTAAAAATTAAATTAAAAATTAAATTAAAAATTAAATTAAAGATTAAATTAAAAATTAAATTAAAGATTAAATTAAAAATTAAATTAAATTAAATTAAAAATTAAATTAAATTAAATTAAATTAAATTAAAAATTAAATTAAATTAAATTAAAAATTAAATTAAAAATTAAATTAAATATTTGATTTTCATGTTCAATAGACGAAATGCAATCCGTATCCAGGCTCAGCGCCAGTAATGATGGTGCCTTCGGCTACGATGTTTGGAATGCCGCCTTACGCGCCTGTTAATGTTTACACTCAGCCTCCGGTTGCCGCAGTGCCTCCGGTTACAGTTATTCCGAGTTCGTTGCCGCACGCTGAAGTAGAACTCAAGCAGGTAAACACGAGAAGATTCTATCGAATTTCCTCAATGATTATTCCTTTTTTTTGTCGACGGAATGTTATTTCCAAACGGCCAGTTTACAAGTATTTCAACTCCACATTTTGTTTTTTTTTTTGCATTTCCTTTTGCGAATTCAGTACTTAGTACCAGATAGTTTATTTCCAATGTATGGCTTCTCGCCTTTTATATTTTCCCTTCTACTTCTTTTCGATTATACAATATTTCCACATCCGCCTTCATAAAAACATTCCTTTAGCATATTAAAAAAAATCATTTCCATACAATAATTCCACGTCCGCCTTTATACGAACATTGCATACTTTAACATATCCAAAAACATTTCTGATAAAACCATTTCCCTACAATGTTCTCCTGAATGAATTTCCTGAACGATTATTCCTTTTTTTTGTCGACGTCTTGAATGTTATTTCCAAACGGCCAGTTTAGATTTTATTCCGATTTCCTTACTTTAAAAGTAGATTAAAGTAAGGCAAATGATTATTCATTTTTTTGTCGACATCTTGAATGTTATTTTCAAACGGCCAGTTTACAAGTATTTCAACTCCACATTTTGTTTTTTTTTTTTGCATTTCCTTTTGCGAATTCAGTACTTAGTACCAGATAGTTTATTTCCAATGTATGGCTTCTCGTCTTTTATATTTTCCCTTCTACTTCTTTTCGATTATACAATATTTCCACATCCGCCTTCATAAAAACATTCCTTTAGCATATTAAAAAAAAATCATTTCCATACAATAATTCCACGTCCGCCTTTATACGAACAGTGCATACTTTAACATATCCAAAAACATTTCTGATAAACTACCATTTCCCTACAATGTTCTCCTGAATGAATTTCCTGAACGATTATTCCTTTTTTTTGTCGACGTCTTGAATGTTATTTCCAAACGGCCAGTTTAGATTTTATTCCGATTTCCTTACTTTAAAAGTAGATTAAAGTAAGGCAAATGATTATTCATTTTTTTGTCGACATCTTGAATGTTATTTCCAAACGGCCAGTTTAGATTTTATTCGCGTGATTTTCACACGTGATACTTTAACCTGTGATATATTTGATCTCTGGTTTTTATGGGGGTGATATTGTCACGTGATATTTTAATTTGTGATATGTAGACATGTAACCGAATAATCCGTCAATCCAGTCTTTCCACAGATAAACATTTTCCTACAAAGTCATTTCCGTCAAATTCCTTCTTTTTATCGTTGCGCTTCACCTCCACTCTTGACCGTCGACATCCTTCAACTGCTTTTGGCCCATCGTTCCACACAGTGTTGCCAACTCGGTCACACTGAACGTCGCTACCCCTACTCGACAAAATAGCTAAAAGTCACTGATGTCGAAAATTTGAAATGTCGCTTGATATTTCTAAAAATCGCTAAAAAAGTCGCTAGATGTTTTTTTTTAATCTCCAAAAATATCGCTAAATAAACTCAATTATTCATAATATGTCCCTAGTAATCCCTGTGACGTCGAAAATGACCGAAGAAACGATCGGTCATTAAATGCAAAAAAAAAAACCATTGAAAAGAGCCAAATGACCAAGAAAACGACCATTGAAATTAACCATTGAAATTGTTCTTGATTGGTCGTTTCTTGGTCGCGAAAAATCGGAAAATTACCGTCAAAATGACCTCTTTTTTCATCGAATTTCGAAAAAAAAAAAAAAGATCACAGCCAGGATTCGAGCCCGGGACCTTCTGACTGTTGCTCTGCGCCTTAGACCAACTAAGCTATTCAAACCTTTATTGGTATGCATATTGAATGTCTATTTGAAGTTTGATTATCTAGTTGGTCGTTTCGATAGTCATTTCCCGGTCTTCACGGAAAAATGACCGGTTACAAATTATTGAAATGGTCATTTCGACAGTCATTTTCTGATTTTTCGTGACCAAGAAACAACTAATCAAGAATAATTTTAATGGTCGTTTTCTTGGTCGTTCGGCTCATTTCAATGGTTTTTTTGTGCATTTAATGACCGGTCGTTTTTTCGGTCGTTTAGCCGGTCACTGGATATTTTTGTTATTATAAAATTAACAGTAGAATTAAAAACGGTATGAGTTCGCCCTTACGATTAAGCCAAGACACAAGTCAACAAGTCCCGGAGTCATGAAAATCTTGGACCCGGTAATGTTGACTGGCAAGTGGCAAAAGTTTCTCCGTAGCTCGATACTCGATTTTACGAAAGTCGACAAGTCAACAAGTCACGGAGTCATGAAAATCTTGGACGCGGTAATGAGGACTGGCAAGAGTTTCTCCGTAGCTCGATTTTACGAAATTCGCCAGATGTCGCTAAAGGAATTCTGAAAATCGCCACGATTTACAAAATTCGCCAGATGTCGCTAAACGAGTCCTGAAAAATCGCCAGATCGCTACATGTCGCAAAGTCGCAAAAAAAGTCGCCGAGTAGCTTTGAAAGTCGCTAAAACTAACGACAAAATCGCTGAATTGGCAACACTGGTTCCACGTTAGACCGTCGATCCCGTTTTTCCTCGAAATACCTCCTCAATTTTGTCTTTTCCCTCACACACCATTTCCCTTTTTTCAAATTCAGTATTTAGTATTTTTTGTTAATAATCTCATGTGACGTAATTCTTAAAGTTTAATAATCAATAAATTAATAATAAATTCTTGCAGATTGCTGAAATGTTCCCGAACATCGACAAAGAGGTGATAAAATCAGTGTACGACGCGAATCACGGAAAGAAGGACGTGACAATCAATTCGTTACTTCAGATGGTCGAATAATTCAAATGCTCGCTTCGCAAACGACAAATACGAGAGAAAACAATTACGAGAGACTCATATCTAACCCCGCGAACGCCATATTTGTATTTTCTGCTAAAAAAAAAGAAATGTATTATCCTATCACCTTCTCCGAATTAAGAATGTAATATATTTGTAAATTATTACAATCTATTGTGATGTCTTCTCGCGAACAAATCGTGATTCTGTCGGACTATATTACGCATAACCGAACGGATCGCAAGGTGAGCGACGATTTTTTCCATTCCAAGGATAAAGATAAGTATTTTATTTAAATTAAAGAATCGATTAAAAGCGGCTCTAATTACGATCACGCCATGCATCGAAAAAAATATCGTGTATTTTATATCCCACAAACCTTCACTGCTCTTTTTTTTAACAATAGCTTATTCAATCGCTTTTACAAGCGTACAATATTATTTTTATAACATTGGTAAAATGTTGAAACGAAAAAAAAATTAAAAAATAAATCTACACTACAGAAAATTAACAGTAAAAGGATGTAAACCTTGCGGAAAACATTCTTTTATATCATATAATATAACGTGTGTTGTGTCAATATTCTCACGTTCAATGTTAAATCTCCAGTCGCACTCGAAAGTAAAGTTTATTAATAAATTTTAATATATTCCTTAATTTGTGTTCTATAATTATTTGTTATTGTGCAATTTTATATATGAGGCATTCCACGGTACTTCAGCCACCCAAAAAAAAAAAATTCTGAAATTTTTTCTAAATATCGGGTTCAGTTGTATATATAGATGCACCAAATTTCAAAATTAAAAAAAAAATTGGCCAAAATATGCCAATTTTTCGTTTTCCATTTAATATGTAATATCTCAGCAACGATTAATCGTATCGAAATCATTGAAAATCTAAAATGTGCGTTTTTTATGGCCAAAAGGAAAAAAATATATTCAGAATTAATTGTGTAATTTCAGACCACATTTTATGAAAAAAAACAACATTTTTTCTTTTCTTTAATAGTTGGACTTCGGATTTTTTCGTGGGATAAATTGCCTCGAAATCTTTAAGTGATCGCTGAATTTTTAGTATTTTTGTTTTCATGGGATGGCACAATGCTTTGACGTTATAGCAACTTGACTTTTTTTAAAAATAATTTTGTTGTTTTTTCCATAAAATGTGGCCAGAAATTACACAATTAATTCTAAATACATTTTTTTCTTGCCGGCCATGAAAAAACGAACATTTTTGTTTTTTAATGATTTCGACATGATTAATCGTTTCCTAGATACTACAGATTAAATGGAAAATAAAATAATACGCATAATCCGGACAATTTTTTAAATTTAATTTTGAAATTTGGTGCATCTATAGATACCACTAAACCTGATTTTTAGAAAAATTTTGAGAATTTTTTTTGTTTCGGTGGTGAAAGTACTGAGGAATGCCTCGTTACATTTTTTATTTACTTTTCAAATTGCTATAACATCAAAGCATTGGGCCATCCCATGAAAACAAAAATACTCTAAATTTGACGATCACTTAAAGATTTCGATGCAATCTGTCCGATGAAAAAATCTTAAGTCCAACTATCAAAAAAAAAAATATTTGTTGTTTTTTCTACAAAATGTGGTCTGAAATTACACAATTAATTCTGAATACATTTTTCCCTTTTGGCCATGAAAAAACGCACATTTTAGTTTTTTAATGATTTCGATACGATTAATCGTTGCTGAGATATTACATATTAAATGGAAAACGAAAAATTGGCATACTTTGGCGAATTTTTTTTTTTTTATTTTGAAATTTGGTGCATCTATAGATACAACTGAACCCGATATTTAGAAAAAATTTCAGAAATTTTTGGCTGAAGTACCGTGGAATGCCTCATATTTAACTGCCAATTGCCTCAAATCTTGCAGCCAAAAAAAAGTTCGTAATCTTCGATATTATCGAATATTTTTAATGCTGTTTGATAAAGCAAATTAATTGCTCTTCGCATCGTACTTTGTTTCAATAAAAGTCCATAACTTTCGAGAGGAACTCTAAATAAAAAATGTAAAAGTAAAAATATTGTCACGTCGATAAATCACTGATAAAAATTCAGCGTCACAAAAGGCACAATTTTCAAGTAATCGATTTGTTCTGTTATTAAATACTTAGTTAATAATTATTTAAGAATGCATCACACACTTTTCCAACTCCCAATTTGATTAAATTTAAACTTGAATAATTCGAGGCAAAAAAAAAAAAAATTCGACAAGAGAAATCGCCATTATTGAAGACTACAAAAATTGATTTTAAACAACAATGATGCCATAAATCGAGTTGGTAACGAAAAAATAGTTCAACAAACTTTAATAATTTGTATCCTTATAATTATCATACATTTGTATATAATTATACTACTATTCTTTGTATCTTAATAACGTTAATTGTTTTTTTGTAGACTTTTCTCGTTCCAACGAGAACAATTTATCAAATTTTTTTGTACAAACTTTTCATTATGTGTAAATCATTCTTAGTAATTACGCGGTGCATTTTTTTTTTCATCGACTAGCCGGGAATGTCATTTTGATGGTTCGATCGACGAGCTCCTTGTTCATTATTTATTCTGAAAATATTTCGTTCTAACTTATTAACTCGACCACATGTAGAAATACGTGTTTTGCCAATGTGGGAGATATTTGGCCACAGGTTCGGCGACAAATCGTGCAAGTGGCACATTTCTTGAGACTCCGCTGAGCAAATTCAAGATTCTCCGTCTGCTGCATTTGTCGTAGAATGGCGATCGAAGGATGTAGAGAAGAAGACTCATACGACGACGAAATATCTCTTCTCTCTCCTCTTTCGTGAAGCAAATATTCTTTGCTTCTTGGCTGAAAAGTCGAAGACTTATGATATCCATTATAAAGGATATCGACCAAGGAATCCAATGCTTTTGGCCTTTTACTGTCAGACAACTTAGATGCACCAGAGGCTTTATTATGTACAGTGTCTGGAAAAAAAAATATAGTTATCCAACGATCACTGAAAAAAAAAGTAGAACTTTGCAAATTGCTTTCTCATTATTTTTCGCTTTTTACAAAGCCTCTATGAGGAAGTATGTTAATTGATTTTGGCTTCCTCATTGAGGAAGCTTTGTAAAAAGCCAAAAATAATGAGGAAGCAAATTGCAAAGTTCTACTTTGCAATTTTTCTAAAAAGTCAAATGAGGTTTAAGATTTCTGCATATTCAAAATAAAACTTTGGCAAGCTATATCTTTCAAATTACGATATCAAGAAAAAAACTAAAAAGTAGAAAATGTTCGTTTTCGTATTCTCTGGTGGACGATTTTTTTATTTTTTTTTTAAGTCCAAAATTAAGGTAGTTGTTCTTGATTCAGTACTTTGGCAAGCTATATCTTTCGAACTATAATATCAAGAAAAAAACTAAAAAGTAGAAAATGTTCGTTTTCGTATTCTCTGGTGGACGATTTTTTTATTTTTTTTTAAGTCCAAAATTAAGGGAGTTGTTCTTGATTCAGTACTTTGGCAAGCTATATCTTTCGAACTATAATATCGAGAAAAAAACTAAAAAGTAGAAAATGTTCGTTTTCGTATTCTCTGATGGACAATTTTTTTATTTCTTTTTAAGTCCAGAATTAAAGAATTTGTTTTTGATTTAGTATTTTGGCAAGCTACAACTCTTAAAAGCTCCGCGGAAAAAACTGAATAGTAGTAAATGTTCGTTGTCGTATTCTCTAACAGACGATTACATTTTTTTTTGTCCAAAATTAAGGGTGTTGTTGTGGTTTTTATATTTTAGCAAGCTATAACTTTTCAGTTAAAGCTCCGCGGAAGAAACTGAAAAGAATATGTTTGTTGTCGGATTCTCTGATGGACGATTTAAAAAAAATTAAGTCCAAAATTAAGGGAGTTTTTTATCCGCGAAGTAAACTACTTCGAATGAAAAAATCGTCCACTAGAGAATACGAAAACGAACATTTTCTACTTTTTAGTTTTTTTCTCGATATCGTAGCTCGAAAGATATGGCTTGCCAAAGTACTAAATCAAGAACAACTCCCTTACTTTTGGGCTTAAAAAAAATGAAAAAATTGTCCACCAGACAATACGAAAACGAACATTTCGTACTTTTTAGTATTTTCCTCGATATCATAGTTCGAAAGATATAGCTTGCCAAAGTACTAAATCAAGAAAAACTCCCTTAATTTTGTACTTAAAAAAAAATAAAAAAATCGTCCATCAGAGAATACGAAGACAAAAATTTACTACGTTTCAGTTTTTTTCTCGATATCATAGCTCGAAAGATATGGGTTGCCAAAGTACTAAATCAAGAACAACTTCCTTAATTTTATATTTAAAAAAGAAATGAAAAAATCGTCCATCAGAGAATACGAAAACGAACATTTTCTACTTTTTAGGTTTTTTCTTGATATCATAGTTCGAAAGATATAGCTTGCCAAAGTACTAAATCAAGAACAACTCCCTTAATTTTGGACTTAAAAAAAATTTTTAAAATCGTCCACCAGAGAATACGAAAACGAACATTTTCTACTTTTTACTTTTTTTCTTGATATCGTAATTCGAAAGATATAGCTTGCCAAAATTTTATTATGAATATGCAGAAATCTTAAACCTCATAAAAGTCAAAGTGTCGAAGAATTTTAACCGTGCAACGGATTTTTCTCAAATTTGTACTAAAACCTTATACTATATTAGCCCGTATGTGGGCCAAATTAGAATGCGGTATCTCGTAATTTGCACGAGCCAGCGCTAGAATGAGATTTTTCGAAAAATTCAAAATGCCATAAAATTTGAACGGCTGGACAGATCTGGGCCAAATTTGTACTCAAATATTTTTCGATGATAGTCCATATGTGAACAAAATTTAAGATAAATCTGTGAAAAATTTAATTTAAAAAAAAAAATTTCGTGACATTTTTTTTTTCTTATTCACCAAAATCGAAATTTACCGACATATTGTTAGTTCCTTTGACTAAATTCATCATTAACAATCAATAATCGTGAAATCATGTCGAATATTGCACCCGGATATCTCAGAATTTACAGGAGATGAAGTTTTTGAAGACATTTTAAAAAAAATTGAAATGGCAATAAAATTATAACCACCCTATAGATTCTCGCCAAATTTGGTACACATTATGTTTTGATGGTAGTCCTTTCGTGTACAGAATTTCAGCCCGATATCTCTCAATTTACAGAAGTTATAGCGTGAAAATGATTTTTTCAAAATTTTCAAAATGCTGTAAAATCGAAATTTTCAAACCGATTCGCGTCAACTATAATCCCAAACAGTATTCTATGATAGCCCACTTGCGTACCAAATTTGAAGCGCATTCATTGAAAATTGCGATAGTTATCGAGAAAATTTTTTTTTTCACAAAAACATAACTTCCTCTATGAGGAAGAAAAAATAGGCAAGAATTCTAAAAAAAAAAAACTCTAAAAATGTCTCACTTCACATTTTTTTTTCTTTACATATCAACGATTTTTTAAATAAAAGTCAAGCAATTTCTATCAAATATTAAATAAATAATGAATTTAAAAAAAACAGTACTTGGAACATCTCATAAATTAAATATAACCAATTCTTAGGCTCGAAAACATTAATTCGTACATTAACAATAGAATAATATATGTGAGGAGCAATATGGAAATTCCATAAACCAAAAATGTTCAACTCCACATTTTTCTACTTCTATTTCTCTTTACAAATGAATGTTTTTTTTTTCTTCTTCTTTTACGGCACTTTTTGGCTAATTTATCCGTTATAGGATTAATTTATTTGGTAAATTTATTATCCATTATAGGATAATACTAATAATAAATTAAATAAATATAAATAAGGAAACGAAAAATAGAAATACCTCTGCAAGAATGATTCTCTTTTTTGATGCAGAACTTAAAGGTCCTTCAGGATTCGACGCTTCTACCGGAGTTAAGGGTGACCAAATTCTGGATTGAAGAGGTACGCTACTAGAAACGCTTCTTACAACAGTTCCCGAACGTTTCAGAGCGAATCCTTCCTTCGCCGGTTGAACATTGAAACAATCGCCAAGTTTCTCACGATTTAGCGGCGGAATCGCTGGATTCTGAGTGATACGCTCCTTGTTACGGTGGATTAATATCAATCGTAGAATAGATCTGTTTAACACCAAAATTTGATTTAATAAAATTCGAGTTTCGCTTAACGTATTTTTTTTTTTTTTTAACCAATTTCTGATGTCAATTATTATGATATCCAGTAAATTTTTATTGTATAGATTCATATTAGTTACATTGAAAGCTGCAAAAAATGTGTTACATCTCATGTTTAAAAAATCCACCAAAAAAAAAAATTCTTATTTTTTTTTTGCTTACTAATTTTTTCATCATTAACAATTTATTATGTTGAAAATTGCAAATTTCGTGATGAATTTTTATAATAAAATAGTATTTTTTTTAATCACATTCCTGATCTCGATTGTTATGATATCCAGTCAATTTTTATTGTATATATTCATATTTGTTACATTGAAAGCTGCAAAAAATGTGTTACATCTCATGTTTAAAAAAACCACAAAAAAAAAAAAAAGAGATGCCAAAATGATAAATTCTTAGTTTTTTTTTGCTTACTAATTTTTTCATCATTAACAATTTATTATATTGAAAATTGCGAATTTCAGGATGAATTCTTATAATGAAATAGTTTTTTTTTAAATCAAATTTCTCATGTCAATTATTATGATATCGAGTAAATTTTTATTGTATATATTCATATTAGTTACATCGAAATTTGCAAAAAATGTGTTACATCTCATGTTTAAAAAATCCGCAAAAAAAAGAGACGCTGTAATGATAAATTCTTAGTTTTTTTTTTTTTTTTTGGCTTAATACTTTCATCATTAACAATATTTTCAGAGTTCTTATTATGTTGAAAATTGCAAATTTTATGATGAATTCTTATAATAAAATAGTATTTTTTTTTATCACATTTCTGATCTCGATTATTATGATATCCAGCAAATTTTTATTGTATATATTCATATTAGTTACATCGAAATTTGCAAAAAATGTGTTACATCTCATGTTTAAAAAATCCACAAAAAAAAGAGACGCTGTAATGATAAATTCTTAGTTTTTTTTTTTTTTTGGCTTAATACTTTCATCATTAACAATATTTTCAGAGTTCTTATTATGTTGAAAATTGCAAATTTCATGATGAATTCTTATAATAATATAGTATATTTTTTTAATCACATTTCTGATATCGGTTATTATGATATCCAGTAAATTTTTATTGTATGTATTCATATTAGTTACATTGAAAGCTGCAAAAAATGTGTTACATCTCATGTTTAAAAAATCCACAAAAAAAAAGAGACGCCAAAATGATAAATTCTTAGTTCTTTTTTGTGCTTACTAATTCTTTCATTATTAACAATATTTTCAGAGTTCTTATTATGTTAAAAATTGCAAATTTCATGATGAATTCTTATAATAAATTAGTATTTTTTTTTTATTACATTTCTGATCTCAGTTATTATGATATCCAGTAAATTTTTATTGTATATATTCATATTAGTTACATTGAAAGCTGCAAAAAATGTGTTACATCTCATGTTTAAAAAATCTACAAAAAAAAGAGACTCCAAAATGATAAATTCTTAGTTTTTTTTTTGCTTACTAATTCTTTTGTCATTAACAATATTTTCAGAGTTCTTATTATGTTGAAAATTGCAAATTCCATGATGAATTCTTATAATAAATTAGTATTTTTTTTTTATTACATTTCTGATCTCAGTTATTATGATATCCAGTAAATTTTTATTGTATATATTCATATTAGTTACATTGAAAGCTGCAAAAAATGTGTTACATCTCATGTTTAAAAAATCCACAAAAAAAAAAAGAGATTCCAAAATGATAAATTCTTAGTTGTTTTTTTTTTGCTTACTAATTCTTTCATCATTAACAATATTTTTAGAGTTTTTATTATGTTGAAAATTGCAAATTTCATGATGAATTCTTATAATAAAATAGTATTTTTTTAAATCACATTTCTGATCTCGATTATTATGATATCCAGCAAATTTTTATTGTATATATTCATATTAGTTACATTGAAAGCTGCAAAAAATTTGTTACATCTCATGTTTAAAAAATCCACAAAAAAAAGAGACGCCAAAATGATAAATTCTTAGTTTTTTTTTTTGCTTACTAATTCTTTTGTCATTAACAATATTTTCAGAGTTCTTATTATGTTGAAAATTGCAAATTCCATGATGAATTTTTATAATAAAATAGTATTTTTTTTAATCACATTCCTGATCTCGATTGTTATGATATTCAGTAAATTTTTATTGTATATATTCATATAAGTTACATTGAAAGCTGCAAAAAATGTGTTACATCTCATGTTTAAAAAATCCACAAAAAAAAAGACTCCAAAATGATGAATTCTTAGTTTTTTTTTGCTTACTAATTTTTTCATCATTAACAATTTATTATATTGAAAATTGCGAATTTCAGGATGAATTCTTATAATAAAATAGTATTTTTTTTAATCACATTCCTGATCTCGATTGTTATGATATCCAGTAAATTTTTATTGTATATATTCATATTAGTTACATTGAAAGCTGCAAAAAATGTGTTACATCTCATGTTTAAAAAATCCACAAAAAAAAGAGATGCTGTAATGATAAATTCTTAGTTTTTTTTTTTTTTTGGCTTAATACTTTCAATATAATATAATCAAATATTTTCAGAGTTCTTATTATGTTGAAAATTGCAAATTTCATGATGAATTCTTATAATAAAATAGTATTTTTTTAAATCACATTTCTGATCTCGATTATTATGATATCCAGCAAATTTTTATTGTATATATTCAAATTAGTTACATTGAAAGCTGCAAAAAATTTGTTACATCTCATGTTTAAAAAATCCACAAAAAAAAAAGACTCCAAAATGATAAATTCTTAGTTTTTTTTGCTTACTAATTTTTTCATCATTAACGATTTATTATATTGAAAATTGCGAATTTCAGGATGAATTCTTATAATAAAATAGTTTTTTTTTAAATCAAATTTCTCATGTCAATTATTATGATATCGAGTAAATTTTTATTGTATATATTCATATTAGTTATATCGAAATTTGCAAAAAATGTGTTACATCTCATGTTTAAAAAATCCACAAAAAAAAGAGACGCTGTAATGATAAATTCTTAGTTTTTTTTTTTTTTTGGCTTAATACTTTCATCATTAACAATATTTTCAGAGTTCTTATTATGTTGAAAATTGCAAATTTCATGATGAATTCTTATAATAAAATAGTATTTTTTTAATCACATTTCTGACCTTGATTATTATTATGATATCTAGTCAATTTTTATTCATATTAGTAATATTGAAAGCTGCAAAAAATGTGTTACATTTGATGTTAAAAAAATGGACAAAAAAAACATTGAGTTAAAAAAGAGACTCTGAAATGATAAATTCTTAGTTATTTTTTTGCCTTAATTTTTTCAATATTAACAATACTTTCAGAGTTCTTATTCTGTTGAAAATTGCAAATTCCATGATGAATTCTTATAATAAAATCCTTATTAAGATTTTATGTATAAAAAAATTCTTTCGATAGTTTCTTCCAAAAACTGTAATTTTTTGCATAAAAAAAAAGCCACTGTTGGAGGACTCACTTGAAAGTTTGTACGATTACAATGACAAGCCACTTGACTCTTTCTCCCCCCAAGTTTTTAGCGGATACTTCGATCAGAGCTTCTGTGTACTCGATGACGGTGAGCCAAACTTTGATCTTTGACTGAAACTGAGGTAATTTGAGATGCGCATATTTACTGCTGTAAATAAGTCTATCATTGAGTAAGATGAGAAGATTGGGCATAGAGTATATTAGTTCCGAGGCCAATGAAGAATTTGTGAAACGACCTGTAACATATAATCGTCTCTTGAATATTGCATAATCAATAATTAGTGGTACATTAAATTTAGTTGTTGAAATACATCAAAAAAATAACAAACCGGCTGTGAAATACGACAAACAACGAACTGTACTTTCGATGTCTGCTATCAGCTGAGGTTTCGTCAAAATCCATTCTTTGTACGTCTGCAAATACGGTTTTATTGCAGAGTTTACGGAATTCATTTTGATTATTCAAAGTCTCGATTATCCGTCAAATTTGTGGTATTCGTTGACGTTGCGCAGTTCGAAAATAAATAATAAACGGTTGCCATGAATGTCTTGCCGCAGTCGCCCAAAACCTCCTCTGCTTACCGCACAACACACACGGCCGCGAGTACTTGAATATGTTGAATCGAGTTTTCACAGAGAGTGGGAGTCACAGATATTGCGCTTAACTCATGACCGGTCATTTTCCGTCAATTAACCATCACAAGACCATCAATTGATCAGCTCGAAAATTATTGTAGTTGCGATGAAAACACACCATTACAGCATTCACATGAGAAACGAAACGTTAAGTGCGTTAAGTTATGTTCGTAGATTCAAATTCGTAAAATTAAGGTCGTAGTTTTAAGTAAGTGAAGTTAAGTTCGTAGATTTAAGTAAGTGAAGTTAAGTTCGTAGATTTAAGTAAGTGAAGTTAAGATCGTAGATTTAAGTAAGTGAAGTTAAGTTCGTGAAGTTAACTTTGTTAAGTTAATTGATGTAAGTTTGGTAACTCAGTTGATTTAAGTTTGGTAAGTTCGTTGAGTTAACTTCGTTGGGTTAACTTCGTTGAGTCAACTTCGTTTAGTTAACTCGGTTGACTTAACTTCGTTGAGTCAACTTCGTTTAGTCAACTACGTTGACTTAACTTCGTTGAGTTAACTTTGTTGAGTTAACTTTGTTGAGTTAACTTCGTTGACTTAACTTCGTTGACTTTACTTCGTTGACTTAACTTCGTTGACTTAACTTCGTTAACTTAACTTCGTTGACTTAACTTCGTTGACCTAACTTCGTTAACTTAACTGCGTTAACTTAACTTCGTTGACTTAACTTCGTTGATTTAACTTCGCTGACTTAACTTCGTTGACTTAACTTCGTTGACTTAACTTCGTTGACTTAACTTCGTTGACTTAACTTCGTTGACTTAACTTCATTGACCTAACTTCGTTGACTTAACTTCGTTGACTTAACTTCGTTGACTTAACTTCGTTGACTTAACTTCGTTGACTTAACTTCGTTGATTTAACTTCGTTGACTTAACTTCGTTGACTTAACTTCGTTGATTTAACTTCGTTGATTTAACTTCGTTGATTTAACTTCGTTGATTTAACTTCGTTGACTTAACTTCGTTGACTTAACTTCGTTGACTTAGCTTCTTTGACCTAACTTCGTTGACTTAACTTCGTTGACTTAACTTCGTTGACTTAACTTCGTTGACTTAACTTCGTTGACTTAACTTCGTTGACTTAACTTCGTTGACTTAACTTCATTGACTTAACTTCATTGACTTAACTTCATTTACTTAACTTCATTTACTTAACTTCGTTGACTTAACTTCGTTAAATACGTAAAGTTCGCTAACTTACGTTCTTTAAAATAACGACGTTGAGTTTATCTAATCAATTTCGGTAAGTTAAGTGCGTTAAATACGGTTTAGTTGAGTTAAACTCGCCAAGTAGGTTAAGACGTCAAATGGTTTTGTCGGACTTTTAGCAGAATTCGTAAAAATTACTTAAGCATATTTCTTTAGACCTCTTTTTTAACTTACTCTTAGTCTATTGGTACATAAATTCGTCCCTGAGATGAGGAGAGGGAAGGGAAAGAAAAATATAGTATAACAGAGTTCACGACGACAACGAAGCGCTGCTGCTACTCACGAGTCCTCAGTGTACTTATGAACGCGGCGGCGCACGCATGTCAACCTTAGCAGACGACACACGTTGACGTATTATTGACAGGACAAAGTTGGTCTCGGAGAAACTCTTCAAGTGTCAAAGTCGTGTAGTGTTCCACTAATCGAATAAAATCTGGGCGACAATGTCGTCGGCAACGCAAGTGGTGAGACTTAAATTCGTTCAAATGCTGATGTTGTACTTATCACCATTTAATTAATATGGTAGCCAAAAGGCGTCTGCAGTCTACAACAATGAAATTCTCTAATCTCATTGTATAAATAATAACAATAAATTCGAATACACTAATTTTGTTGCACTTTTTGTTAGTTTATTCTGCGAATCTCTTAGTTATTATCGGTATGAATAATTGAAACAAAAGATTTACGTCATTTTTTAGGGTCGGAATAAATAACTGCGCAAAAATTGCGCGTCAACAAAGGATTTTTAGGCCAGTCCATTTTGAAAACGCGTATGCGCACATTTTTCCCCGCCTCTTTCGGCCACGAATTAGATTTATCGAATTATTTTGAATTACCTGGAAATTATGAAAATTAAATTTTGTCACAATTGAAGGGATCAAATTTTTGATATTTTTATCAAAATTTTGTTTATTTTTGCAGTTAAAATTTATGACTAACACAACAAAATAATTTTTTTTTTTTGGATATATCGAAGATTCGTGTGCCTTTTTTTTCTGCAATTTTCTACATAGATATCAGGTTTTACATAGCAATGATTGAAAAATATGTAGATGTATTCAACTATGGAACAATCAGATAAGTAGTCTTGTTATTTAACTGATAAATTATTTAAGTTGCATTTATTTTAATATAGCGCTTAAGTGATATTTTTTTCAAAGAATTTCTTGTGGTTTTTAGAAATATTTAACTTGAAGAATGTGAGGCCCAAATTGGTCCCTTTTTTTCAATTGTGTCTCTATATATTTTATGTATGAGAAAGTAAAAATAATACCACCAAACTGGATTATAAAAAAAAAATTTTATATTTGTATTTATGTATTTTTTGTCTAATTAAAAAAATGCAAATGTGCAGCAAATCTTAATTTTCATGATAAACAGGCGACTTGGTCACTTTAAAATTGCTGATTGCATTTCATTATTCTATCGCATACAAACAGGAAAGACTATAATTGATAATAATGGAAATATTTTTTTCAAGAATTTCTTGTGGTTTTTAGAAATATTTCACTTGAAGAATGTGAGGCCCAAATTGGTCCCTTTTTTTCAATTGTGTCTCTATATATTTTATGTATGAGAAAGTAAAAATAATACCACCAAACTGGATTATAAAAAAAAAATTTATATTTGTATTTGTGTATTTTTTGTCTAATTAAAAATATGCAAATGTGCAGCAAATCTTAATTTTTATGATAAACAGGCGACTTGGTCACTTTAAAATTGCTGATTGCATTTCATTATTCTATCGCATACAAACAGGAAAGACTATAATTGATAATAATGGAAATATTTTTTTCAAGAATTTCTTGTGATTTTTAGAAATATTTAACTTGAAGAATGTGAGGCCCAAATTGGTCCCTTTTTTTTCGATTGTGTCTCTATATATTTTATGTATGAGAAAGTAAAAATAATACCACCAAACTGGATTATAAAAAAAAATTTTATATTTGTATTTATGTATTTTTTGTCTAATTAAAAAAATGCAAATGTGCAGCAAATCTTAATTTTCATGATAAACAGGCGACTTGGTCACTTTAAAATTGCTGATTGCATTTCATTATTCTATTGCATACAAACAGGAAAGACTATAATTGATAATAATGGAAATATATATATATATATATATATATATATATATATATATTCATGTATTTAACTGTAGAATGATTAGATAAGCAGACTTGTTATCCAACTGATAAATTATGAAGGTGTAAATATATTGTCCATTCATTCGAATAGCGCTTGAACTAAATTTTTTTAAGGATTTCTTGTGGTTTTTTAAAAATATTTCAGTTGAAGAGCGTGGGGCCCAAATTGGTCCCTTTTTTCAAGAGCGTTTCCGTATATTTTGTCCTGCTCGCTGAACAACCATCATTGCTGACGGCATGCATAAAATGCTTGCCCATAATAAGCCTCATATTCTTTGTACTACTTCATGGAATGAGCCTCTCCAAAGAGTAAGACTCTTCTCTTTTATATTAACTTTATTTATTTATTTATTTGTTCAGTATTAGTAACATGATATAAAACATAATATATAATATAACTTAGGTATGAATTTTTATTTTAATGCAACTAAAATAAATGATTATTTTTTAATTAAAAAAAAACAGAAATTATTTATAAGATATCATTTTGTTTTAATTTAAAAATTATTATTATTACTATTTTATCATTATTTATCTACTTTTTTATTTTTATAATAGGATTTATAGGATTTATTTTTATAATAATTTATTAATTATTATAAAAATTATTAATATTATTTTATATACTATATAGTAGATGATTTGATTTAGGTATGAATTCTTATTCTCATAGTTCTTAACGCAACTAAAATAAATAATTATTTTTTAATAAAAAAAAAAACAAAAATTATTTATAAGATATAATTTTTTTTAAAAATTATTATCATTATTTATCTATTTTTTTAAATTTTTCTAATAGGATTTATAGGACTTATTTTTATAATAATTTATTTATTATAACTGTATATTTTTATAATAATTTATTTATTATAAAAATTATTAATATTATTTTATATACTATATAGTAGATAATTTGATTGAATAACGCAACTAAAATAAATAATTATTTTCTTATGAAACAAAAATATAAATTCGTTTTTTTAATCATTTAATTTAGCAATTTATTTTTTGTTAGTCCAATTTTTTTTTTGACTTAATGAAAGGGTTTTTAAATAACTTGAGCATAAATCATGAATTATTAATTAAAGGTACACATTTTCGAGAAGAATATTAGCTGGGCTGGTATTCAGTTGCTTCGGCGATGCTCTAATTGTTTGGCCGAGTCTCTTCATCGCAGGGATGGGCATGTTCGCAATAGCTCAAATAATGTACATCACTGCTTTTGGTTTCGTTCCTTTAAACGCGTCGCTCGGTGCGGCGCTCTACGCATTATGCGCACTAGGTAATAATAATAATAATCCAATTTTCTATTTTTATTTTTTTTCTCTCATTTATAGCTTCTTTACACCGTGAATCAAATCTTTCAGTTATATATACGCTCATGCCCGGCCTTAATGGCGTTCTCGCTATCGGAGTTCCTGTTTACACTTTCTTCGTGGCTACGATGACTTGGCGCGCCGTTTCTAGAGTTCAATCTGAAGGGGTGAGTTTTCAAATCTAAATTATCTGTAATTTTAAAAAAATTCTGTCTTAAGGAAAAGAAATCAGAACTAAATTGCTGATATTCATTGACAAATATCTCATTTGTTCATCTAATTTCATTTTGCTTCCTCATTTTTTTGTTCGTTTTTTTGGTTTTTTTTATATTCTCCAATGTCAATATTTCTTTGTCAACTTAATATCTAGAAGGGGTGAGTTTTCAATCTAAATTATCTGTAATTTAAAAAAATTTCTGTCTTAAGGAGAAGAAATCAGAACTAAATTGCTGATATTCATTGACAAATAGCTCACTTGTTCATCTAATTTTATTTGGCTTCCTCATTTTTTTTTGTTGGTTTTTTTGGTTTTTTTTGTTCTCCAATGTCGATATTTCTTCGTCAACTTAATATCTAGAAGGGGTGAGTTTTCAATCTAAATTATCTATAATTTAGAAAAATTTCTGTCTTAAGGAGAAGAAATCAGAACTAAATTGCTGATATTCATTGACAAATATCTCATTTGTTCATCTGATTTCATTTTGCTTCCTCATTCTTTTTTTTTGTTCTCCAATGTCGATATTTCTTCGTCAACTTAATATTTATATTACTATGAGTGCGACGACTTAGATGTTAATTTTATTAAATTATTGTATGTAAATGATTGTACTTCGGCTGTTCTGCTCGTGCGCCAAATTATACTGTTATAAAGGGACTTGTTCTGTCTATTATCTAATAAATAAATACATAATTAAATAGAAGAAGCTTTGTTTTCATGAAAAAAAAATTTTCGCGATTTTCATGTTAGGACACTCAGAATGGTCCAAAATTTATGGCATTTTAAAATTTTTTGACATTTTTTGTTCGTGCTCTAACTTTCGCAATTTTTAAGATATCGGGCTCAAATTTGAACCACGAGTAAACTGTCGTTAAACAAGGTATGGGATTAAATTTAGAGTTAATCCATCAAGGTGTTCAAAATTTATGGCATTTTGAATTTTTTGGAGAATGTCAATTCGGGCTCTAACTCCCGCAATTTTTATGATATCCGGCTCAAACTTGGACCAGAAGTGGACTGTTATCAAATAGTGTTTGGGATTAAATTTGGTGTCAATCCGTTAAGGGGTTCACAATTTATGGCATTTTAAAATTTTTTGACATTTTTTGTTCGTGCTCTAACTTTCGCAATTTTTAAGATATCGGGCTCAAATTTGTTCCACAAGTGGACTGTTATTAAATAAAGTTTGGGAGTGAATTTGACGTCAATCCGTTAAGGGGTTTAAAATTTATGGCATTTTGAATTTTTTGTTTGTGCTCTAACTTTCGCAATTTTTAAGATATCGGGCTCAAATTTGAACCACGAGTAAACTGTCGTTAAACAAGGTATGGGATTGAATTTGGAGTTAATCCACCAAGGTGTTCAAAATTTATGGCATTTTGAATTTTTTGGAGAATGTCAGTTCGGGCTCTAACTCCCGCAATTTTTATGATATCCGGCTCAAACTTGGACCAGAAGTGGACTGTTATCAAATAGTGTTTGGGATTAAATTTGGTGTCAATCCGTTAAGGGGTTCACAATTTATGGCGTTTTAAAATTTTTTGACATTTTTTGTTCGTGCTCTAACTATCGCAATTTTTAAGATATCGGGCTCAAATTTGATCCACAAGTGGACTGTTATTAAATAAAGTTTGGGAGTGAATTTTACGTCAATCCGTTAAGGGGTTTAAAATTTATGGCATTTTGAATTTTTTGTTCGTGCTCTAACTTTCGCAATTTTTAAGATATCGGGCTCAAATTTGAACCACGAGTAAACTGTCGTTAAACAACGTATGGGATTGAATTTGGAGTTAATCCATCAAGGTGTTCAAAATTTATGGCATTTTGAATTTTTTGGAGAATGTCAGTTCGGGCTCTAACTCCCGCAATTTTTATGATATCCGGCTCAAACTTGGACCAGAAGTGGACTGTTATCAAATAGTGTTTGGGATTAAATTTGGTGTCAATCCGTTAAGGGGTTCACAATTTATGGCATTTTAAATTTTTTTGACATTTTTTGTTCGTGCTCTAACTATCGCAATTTTTAAGATATCGGGCTCAAATTTGATCCACAAGTGGACTGTTATTAAATAAAGTTCGGGAGTGAATTTTACGTCAATCCGTTAAGGGGTTTACAATTTATGGCATTTTTAATTTTTTGTTTGTGCTCTAACTTCCGCAATTTTTAAGATATCGGGCTCAAATTTGAACCACGAGTAAACTGTCGTTAAACAAGGTATGGGATTGAATTTGGAGTTAATCCATCGAGGTGTTCAAAATTTATGGCATTTTGAATTTTTTGGAGAATGTCAGTTCGGGCTCTAACTCCCGCAATTTTTATGATATCCGGCTCAAACTTGGACCAGAAGTGGACTGTTATCAAATAGTGTTTGGGACTAAATTTGGTGTCAATCCGTTAAGGGGTTCACAATTTATGGCATTTAAAAATTTTTTGACATTTTTTGTTCGTGCTCTAACTTTCGCAATTTTTAAGATATCGGGCTCAAATTTGTTCCACAAGTGGACTGTTATTAAATAAAGTTTGGGAGTGAATTTTACGTCAATCCGTTAAGGGGTTTAAAATTTATGGCATTTTTAATTTTTTGTTTGTGCTCTAACTTCCGCAATTTTTAAGATATCGGGCTCAAATTTGAACCACGAGTAAACTGTCGTTAAACAAGGTATGGGATTGAATTTGGAGTTAATCCATCGAGGTGTTCAAAATTTATGGCATTTTGAATTTTTTGGAGAATGT
Organism: Ephialtes manifestator; assembly: GCA_963970395.1. Classification (NCBI taxonomy): domain Eukaryota; kingdom Metazoa; phylum Arthropoda; class Insecta; order Hymenoptera; family Ichneumonidae; genus Ephialtes; species Ephialtes manifestator. Next base: position 26,409,856 of record OZ019982.1, on the reverse strand, counting down.
CAGTTCGGGCTCTAACTCCCGCAATTTTTATGATATCCGGCTCAAACTTGGACCAGAAGTGGACTGTTATCAAATAGTGTTTGGGACTAAATTTGGTGTCAATCCGTTAAGGGGTTCACAATTTATGGCATTTAAAAATTTTTTGACATTTTTTGTTCGTGCTCTAACTTTCGCAATTTTTAAGATATCGGGCTCAAATTTGAACCACGAGTAAACTGTCGTTAAACAACGTATGGGATTGAATTTGGAGTTAATCCATCAAGGTGTTCAAAATTTATGGCATTTTGAATTTTTTGGAGAATGTCAGTTCGGGCTCTAACTCCCGCAATTTTTATGATATCCGGCTCAAACTTGGACTAGAAGTGGACTGTTATCAAATAGTGTTTGGGACTAAATTTGGTGTCAATCCGTTAAGGGGTTCACAATTTATGGCATTTAAAAAATTTTTGACATTTTTTGTTCGTGCTCTAACTTTCGCAATTTTTAAGATATCGGGCTCAAATTTGTTCCACAAGTGGACTGTTATTAAATAAAGTTTGGGAGTGAATTTGACGTCAATCCGTTGAGGGGTTTAAAATTTATGGCATTTTGAATTTTTTGTTTGTGCTCTAACTTCCGCAATTTTTAAGATATCGGGCTCAAATTTGAACCACGAGTAAACTGTCGTTAAACAAGGTATGGGATTGAATTTGGAGTTAATCCACCAAGGTGTTCAAAATTTATGGCATTTTGAATTTTTTGGAGAATGTCAGTTCGGGCTCTAACTCCCGCAATTTTTATGATATCCGGCTCAAACTTGGACCAGAAGTGGACTGTTATCAAATAGTGTTTGGGACTAAATTTGGTGTCAATCCGTTAAGGGGCTCACAATTTATGGCATTTAAAATTTTTTTGACATTTTTTGTTCGTGCTCTAACTATCGCAATTTTTAATATATCGGGCTCAAATTTGGTCCACAAGTGGACTGTTATTAAATTAAGTTTGGGAGTGAATTTGACGTCAATCCGTTAAGGGGTTTAAAATTTATGGCATTTAAAAATTTTTTGACATTTTTTGTTTGTGCTCTAACTTCCGCAATTTTTAAGATATCGGGCTCAAATTTGAACCACGAGTAAACTGTCGTTAAACAACGTATGGGATTGAATTTGGAGTTAATCCATCAAGGTGTTCAAAATTTATGGCATTTTGAATTTTTTGGAGAATGTCAGTTCGGGCTCTAACTCCCGCAATTTTTATGATATCCGGCTCAAACTTGGACCAGAAGTGGACTGTTATCAAATAGTGTTTGGGATTAAATTTGGTGTCAATCCGTTAAGGGGTTCACAATTTATGGCGTTTTAAAAATTTTTGACATTTTTTGTTCGTGCTCTAACTTTCACAATTTTTAAGATATCGGGCTCAAATTTGGTCCACAAGTGGACTGTTATTAAATTAAGTTTGGGAGTGAATTTGACGTCAATCCGTTAAGGGGTTTAAAATTTATGGCATTTAAAAATTTTTTGACATTTTTTGTTTGTGCTCTAACTTCCGCAATTTTTAAGATATCGGGCTCAAATTTGTTCCACAAGTGGACTGTTATTAAATAAAGTTTGGGAGTGAATTTGACGTCAATCCGTTGAGGGGTTTAAAATTTATGGCATTTTGAATTTTTTGTTTGTGCTCTAACTTCCGCAATTTTTAAGATATCGGGCTCAAATTTGAACCACGAGTAAACTGTCGTTAAACAAGGTATGGGATTGAATTTGGAGTTAATCCATCGAGGTGTTCAAAATTTATGGCATTTTGAATTTTTTGTTTATGCTCTAACTCCCGCAATTTTTATGATAACCGGCTCACACTTGGACCAGAAGTGGACGGTTATCAAATAGTATTTGGGATTAAATTTGGTGTCAATCCGTTAAGGGGTTCACAATTTATGGCATTTTAAAATTTTTTGACATTTTTTGTTCGTGCTCTAACTTTCGCAATTTTTAAGATATCGGGCTCAAATTTGTTCCACAAGTGGACTGTTATTAAATAAAGTTTGGGAGTGAATTTTACGTCAATCCGTTAAGGGGTTTACAATTTATGGCATTTTGAATTTTTTGTTTGTGCTCTAACTTCCGCAATTTTTAAGATATCGGGCTCAAATTTGAACCACGAGTAAACTGTCGTTAAACAAGGTATGGGATTGAATTTGGAGTTAATCCATCGAGGTGTTCAAAATTTATGGCATTTTGAATTTTTTGGAGAATGTCAGTTCGGGCTCTAACTCCCGCAATTTTTATGATATCCGGCTCAAACTTGGACCAGAAGTGGACTGTTATCAAATAGTGTTTGGGATTAAATTTGGTGTCAATCCGTTAAGGGGTTCACAATTTATGGCATTTTAAAATTTTTTGACATTTTTTGTTCGTGCTCTAACTTTCACAATTTTTAAGATATCGGGCTCAAATTTGGTCCCCAAGTGGACTGTTATTAAATAAAGTTTGGGAGTGAATTTGACGTCAATCCGTTGAGGGGTTTAAAATTTATGGCATTTTGAATTTTTTATTTGTGCTCTAACTTTCGCAATTTTTAAGATATCGGGCTCAAATTTGGTCCACAAGTAGAGTGTTGATAAACTAAGCATCAGTTCGAATCTGGCGAGAATCTGTCGAGGGGTTCAAAACTAATGCCATTAAAAATTTTTTAAAACAAGGTTGCAAAGTAGAACTTTGCAAATTGCTTCCTCATTATTATTGGATTTTTACAAAGCTTCCTCTATTTTTTTTATACACTTGCATTTTATTTTTTTTTATTTTGAAAATTAATGTTTTGTCGTAAGTTTCAATATGTTATGCACGAAGGCACTTAACATCACCACATGAAAAGGCAGTTAATTTTCTCGGACGATAATTTACGCTCTCCAATATTCATGTCATTGTAAATTGTACAGCGGTGATAATAGACTGATAATTTTGCGTCTACGTTTTGCAATATAGGTACCGTGGACTTGGACTAAACTGTGCAGCGGAATGGGCAGTGTTTGTTTCGCGATATCGGACACTTTATTAGGTTTTCATCATTTTCATAGTCCAATACCATATGCCACGGTAAGTTTAGAAAATTATGCAGAAATTTATAATAAAAAGAAATAAAAAAAAGATAATACAAAGAAAAAGAAAAAAAGAAATTCCTGTAAAATCTGAAAAAAAAAACCAAGTAATTTTGCAAATGATAATTTACGTAATCCTAATCATATTTACGTAACTAAAGTCATTCAATATTCAATTGATTCAATCTCAAGTAATTCCAATAACTTGAATTCAAGTAATTAATTATCTTTAAAATCCTTCAATTATTTATATTTATTTAAATTAAATTCTTTAAGTACAACTAATTTACTTACATACTTTAAGAAACTGAAATTCAATTAATTCAAATAATTATGGATTTAAAAAAATTATGCCAATAGTAATTTAAATTCTCTTCAGTCAAATAATATCAATTATTTAAATCCAGGCTATTAAAAATCTGTGAATTCTTGTAACATGAAATGAATTGAACAATCGAAAATGATTCTTGAGGACATCGACGACTGTTACGAATTTTCAGAATAGAATTTTGAATTGTTCAAAAATTGATTTATCGAGTCATTTTTTTCTAAACGATTTGTTGCAATTTAAATTTATGAGTCATGTTATTTTCAGGTTCATTAGGAACGAAAATAAATTTTTAATTGATGCAACCACCTTAAACTCTATGAAATAATGGCAAATTATCACATATGAGGCATTCTCTGTCAGTTCAGCCACTTTTTGTTTTTCGACCCTCTCAGATCTATCCCATAATTGGCCACATTTTAGTACCACTTAAAAGCACTCTTTGTGAATTTTTTCCGATTTTTTAACCCATCCATTTAGGAAATGTATATTTTTTTTGTTATTCATATAACTTCGATGGATTAAATCTGACAAAAAAATCACACATACAAAAAAATGTTGTTTTTCAATTAACTTTGTATTGCAATATGTCTCATATTTTTTTTCGTGTTGCAAAAGCTATTTACAGCAAAAAAAAATGTTAAACTATTTTTTTTACTCATTCGGACACCTTCGATATCACTGCCAATTTTATACAAGCTGCAGGGATATGTCAAAAGCATACCAAAAAATTGGCATAGTGGGCATCGACTATTTGAAGGAGAAAAAAAATATTTTCCAAAATTTTCGATCCAATAAATGGCTATACGCACGAATAACTGTATGTAAACCCTGAAGGCCGTGTCGTCGTTACACGTCAAGTGGCTCAGTGGATCGATTATTTGAAGGAATAACAAAAAATAAGTGAAATAAAAAAATATATAAAAATAAAAAAAAGCAATTAAATAAATTTAATTAATTTTCTTTCTTTTTTTAATCCTTCAAGTAGTCGATGCCCACTATACCAATTTTTTTGTAGGTTCTATACATGTCCCTACAGCTTATAAAAAATTGAAAGTAATATCGAAGGTGTCCGAATGAATGAAAAAAATTGTTTAACATTTTTTTTTGCTGAATATCGCTTTTGCAACACGAATTAAAATATGAGACCTATTGTATTACAAAGTTGAGTGAAAAACAACATTTTTTTGTAGATGTATTTTTTTTCTCAGACTTACTCCATCAAAGTTATATGAATAATAAAAAAAAAAATACATTTCCCAAATGAATTGTTTAAAAAATCTGAAAAAATTCACAAAGAGTGCTTTTAAGTGGAACTAAAATGTGTTCAATTATTATTATTATGGCTGAACTGACAGAGAATGCCTCATATTCTATTTTCGTTTTTTATTTTTATTTTTTTTTATTTGCAGGTGACTATCATGTTGACGTATTATGCGGCGCAGTTGGGAATCGCATTGAGCACTGTTGATTCGAGAGAAAAAGATAAGTCTCTAGCCAAACGGTGAGACGATTAAACATCTTGTGAAATGGTCAACTAAACGTTGACGATACGTTGCAGTAAAATTTAATTGTATAGATTTCACGGTACGGGTCGCATGATATCCGCTCAATAATTGAACTTTGAATGCGGATAAAAACGAGACGGTTTTACCGTTTCGAAATTCGTACACTGCCATCACGATTGGGCAGACTTATGTATTCACTAGGACACGTTGCATTGATATTATATACTATAAAAACTCGTTGACCAGTTAGATTTTAACCGTATGGTTCCTAAGCGAATTCTCTCAATGATCTCTTCTTGACGAATTTAATCCAGCAATACAGACACAAAACAACATTTTTTTTCATTCAATCTTCACAGTATTTTTCTAAAATCAGCCCATTAAAAAAATACTATAAAAAAGATTTTCACTCAATCATCATGAGATTGAAGCAGAATTGTAAATGCCTAATACTTACTTATGATTTTATAATAATAACATGTAGCGATTGTAATACGATGATTAAATTTTCGAATGGCTGCAAAAATAATTATTTTTCAATAAAAATTCACGGTAATCCTTTTGAAAAAAGGGAAAAAAATAAGTAATGCATTAAGAAAGTAATGCATTACTTATTTCTTCCATTTTTTCCACTATTTCTTGCAATATTAAAGCGAAAATTAGTATTTTTTTCAGCTGTACAAATGTTTACACTCTATTTTATAATCACTACATATTATTATTATGAAATCATAATTAGAAAACAAATTGTATTGTAAACTACATCTCATAAATGAATGGGAATTTACAACTCTGGATATATTCAGAGAGAAATTCGAACACTCGTCGATGGAATAAAAATCTGAAAAAAATCAAGCATACAAAAGGTGCGGAAAAGATTAATTTTGCATATCAATAATTGCAAAATTTTATTAACAAATAGGTGAAAAAAAAAAATTGTTCAACAAATTATCCGTCAACCTAACTTTTTTTTCGAATGAAAATGATTCGTTGAATTTTTTGAATACGTGTGAATTTTTTCCGAATTTTGTCTAATGTTTGAAAATTGCGGTTTTTTTTGTATGAGCTGTATTCGCGAATTAATTTGATTAATCGTTTCAAAACTTCTTGGGTGAGAATTTTTCACATATGAAAAATTCGCGACTTAACATGCATTAAAAAAAAAAAATGAATTCCAAAAAAAAACGAAATTTCGATGATTAGAAAAAATTCTGAAAAAATTCATACGTATTCGGAAAAATTGACGAATCATTTGCATTCGAAAAAAAAGTTAGGTTGACGGATAATTTGTTGAACAATTTTTTTTTTCACCTATTTGTTAATAACATTTTGCAATTATTAATATGCAAAATTAATCTTTTCCGCACCTTTTGTATGCTTAATTTTTTTCAGATTTTTATTCCATCGACAAGTCTTCAAATTTCTCTCTGAATTCTCACTTTTTTTGATTTTGATTTTCTTCAAATTCAAGGTGTCTTTTATTAATTCAATTGTTGCAATTCCAGAATTTATAATGAAATTTTCATCAACTGTTGTAAATTATTGACACAGTCATAAAATAACATTTTCAAAAATCTCTACAGGATTTTTTTTCTCGTTTTTTGTAATTGCATTTTTTCATTGATTTGGGGGAAAAAAAAGAAACCGGTGAAAGGAAATGTTTTGTAATCGTATTCTGTGTTGCTGAATAAGTTTTTTTCAAAAATACAAAGTAATATAGTTTCTTGCACTTCTTGAAAAATTTTAAATCACCGAGAGAACAGATTTTTTTCATTTTTCAAATAATACTCTCAATTAATCGCTCGTCTCGGCGAGATAAACGTGAAAGACGTAAAAAGGGTACAGCTCAATGACGTGACAAGATACGAACGAGGATGATAGACTGATTGACTTTATCACACGCGATTATGGATATGAGGCAGAATTATCTTGGATTGCAAGATTGCGCTTGTTGTTTATTACAAAGCGGGCAAAAGATTGCGAGAAGAACAGAAAATTGGTACGAAAAAAGTGTAATTTTTGTTACACAATGCCAGAATATTACGCAAATCAAAAAAAAAAATTGGTACGAAAAAAGTGTAATTTTTGTTACACAATGCCAGAATATTACGCAAATCAGAAAAAAAAAATTGGTACGAAAAAAGTGTAATTTTTTTACACAATGCCAGAATATTACACAAATCAGGAAAAAAAATTGGTACGAAAAAAGTGTAATTTTTGTTACACAATGCCAGAATATTACGCAAATCAGAAAAGAAAAAAAAATGATCGCAAAACACGCGATTTTCTGGAATGAATTCGAGTAAAAAAACAATTTAAAATCACGAGTAAATTATTATAGATTGTCACAAAAAAATTATTCTAATTCATAACTATAGAAAAGGCTAGAGATTTTTTTATTTCCGAAATAATTCGACAAATTATTTACCTGAAAAATATTGTCGAATGATTTTTCATGAATTTTCAATAATACGATGATATTTTGTAAATTGTACGAATTATTGTTGGAAATTCTTAAAAAGATTTTTTAAAATTGAAACGTAATTAAAGGTTTAATAAAAAAACTTGAATTGAAAAAAATTCCGCCAAAAATTTGGCAAATTTTTTTCCGCCAAAAGAAAGTTATTCAGTATAAAATAATTAACATTTGGCGAAAAAAATTGCCGGAATTTTGTGAAATTTGGAAAGAAAAAAAAGTTATTTAGTGTAAAATAATAATTGTTAATTATTTTACACTGAATAACTTTATTTTTCTCCAAATTTCACAAAATACCACGAAATTTTTCCGCCAAATAATTGTTAATTATTTTACACTGAATAACTTTCTTTTGGCGGAAAAAATTTTACCAAATTTTTGGCGGAATTTTTTTCAATTCAGAAACAATTTATTCAGTGTAAAATAATAATAATTAATTATTTTAGTGTAAAATAATAATAATTAATTATTTTAGTGTAAAATAATAATAATTAATTATTTTACACTGAATAACTTTCTCTTTCTCCAAATTTCAAAAAATTCCGCCAAGTTTTTGGAGAAAAGAGAAAAGTGAGAAATTTTTTTGTTGCTTTCACCTGCTTTTAGTGGTTACCATGTAGAAACGTTGTAAAAAAACACAATTCAGAATTTAAAAAAATAAATAAAATGATCGCAAAACACGCGATTTTCTGGAATGAATTCGAGTAAAAAAAACAATTTAAAATCACGAGTAAATTATGATGGATCCTCACAAAAAATTCTTCTAATTCATAACTATAGAAAAGGCTAAAGATTTTTTCATCTCCGAAATAATTCGACAAATTATTTACCTGAAAAATATTGTCGAATGATTTTTCATGAATTCTCAATAATATGAAGATATTTTGTAAATTGTACGAATTATTGTTGGAAATTCTTAAAAAGATTTTTTTTTTTTATTGAAACGTAATTAAAGATTTAATAATTTTGTGAGTATATGAGCGTATCTCACAAACCTTTGAATTTCACGGCCTCAAAGAATAAAAATCTAGTTAACGAGCACAGGATCGCCAATTTTTTGTACTCGTCTTAAGGTAGTTCTGTCGCTTCACGCTCACTTCGCATAAGTTTCCGAAAAATGAGAGCGAATTGCAAACACTTCTTGATGATATAAAAATCTGAAAAAAATCATGCATATTTAAGATACTTAAGACATTATTTCGACATAATAATAATTCAAAAATGTTATTAACAAATTGATGAAAAATAAAAATGTTCAACAAATCTTCCGACAACCTAATTTTTTTTGTTTCGATGAAAATGATTCGTTCATTTTTCTGAATACGTATGAATTTTTTCAAATTTTTTTCTTTGCTTTGAATTTTGTGATTTTTTCCATGTAAAAAATCGAAAAATTCAAAGCAAAGAAAAAAATTTGAAAAAATTCATACGTACTCAGAAAAATGAACAGATCATTTTCACCGAATCAAAAAAATTAAGTTGTCGGAAAATTTGTTAAACAATTTTATTTTTCATCAATTTGTTAATAACATTTTGGAATTAATATTATGCCGAATTAATGTCTTCAGCATCTTTAATATGCATGTTTTTTTACAGATTTTTATATCATCGAGAAGTGTTTGCAATTCGCTCTCATTTTTCGGAAACTTATGCGAAGTGAGCGTGAAGCGACAGAACTACCTTAAATGGCGGAGTTTTAATTTTTTTTTTTTTTTTAATCTCAGAAATTATTCTTTAAATGTATATCTTTAGGACAGAAAAAAGTTTGAATTAAATAAATAATTTTTTATATAGAAAAAAAATTATTGAAAATAGGTCTTTTTTTTACCCGACGAAACCCATGTAACCCCTTAAATAATTGACTCTCCGACATAAATCTCACTTCATTAAATCCGTGATAATCCTATCTTTATGTACATCCAATTAATTTGGCTCAATTAAGCTTGTGCTGATATTCCTGCACCATATAACGGTGGATGTCAGGTTCACCATCGAAACCGAGTGACAGCTTTCACAGGATAACCGCTTAATTTTCTGACATGTTTGGCGATTACAATTACGTACATTATGTTCATTGCACCTTACCAGAATTACATGATTTTTTTCTTATTTTTCTGAAGGTGCATATTAATGCTACACCCGTACGAAGTGACGCGTATATCAGAATTACAAGCGAAAACGTTGTTAATTTCCGCATTTGAACTAGGATTAAAGTCTATTGGTTCATTATAAAATTAAATTATTATTTTTTTCACATAGATTATGCTTCGTACATCTTAGTAAAAATTTGATACCCGCGTAATTCATTCTGTGTAAATTACTATAGCATTCCGCAGTCGAGTTACACGAAAGTCAAAGGTTTGTGAGATATGCCCATATCGTTAAAAAATAATTAGACTAATTAATAATTATAGCAAAAGCGTGACAATTTTTTATTTCTCCGAAATGACTTGATTGTTTACTTAATATTTACAATGTTTTTTTATTCGAATGACGTCGGGATTTAAAAAAAAAATGTGTACTGCGAAATGTTTGTAGAAAATTCGTAAAAAGAATTGTTTATTGAAACGTAATTCGAGACAATGCAACTACCGTATTTCCTGTATACGGAGCTCCAGTTTCCTCGCATGCAATCTGACATTGAGATCCATTAGATCCAGATGTGCATCTATTATTAGTAATCGGTTATATAACACAGTAACGTTGATTGAACGCAATAGAATTCGCGACAGTCTCTACCGCGCTACTCGCGGGTTTTTCATTCGACGATTTGTTGAACGAAAGAAATATTACGTTGTTCTCTCCGAAGGGAAAAGATAAATAGATCATGGTAACCACTTGTACAAACAAAATTTTGGAGTCCTAGAAATTAAAGGCAGGCAATCAGCCCCAAAATTTACTGATATCTCACTTGTTTATCTGCTGTTTTTCATAATTTAGGTAAAAAAAAAATTGAATCGAAATTAGGAGTGCAAAATAAAGGGCTTATTTATATTTATAGAAAAAGAAAGTTATTCAGTGTAAAATAATTAACATTTGGCGAAAAAATTTGCCGGAATTTTGTGAAATTTGGAAGAAAAAAGTTATTCATTGTAAAATAATTAACAATTATTTGGCGAAAAAATTTGCCGGAATTTTGTGAAATTTGGAGAGAAAAAAAAGTTATTTAGTGTAAAATTATAATTGTTAATTATTTTACACTGAATAACTTTTGAATTGTGCAAAATAAAGGGCTTATTAATATTTATAGAAAAAGAAAGTTATTCATTGTAAAATAATTAACTATTATTTGGCGACAAAATTTGCCGGAATCTTGTGAAATTTGGAGAAAAATAAAGTTATTTATTGTAAAATAATTAAAGATTATTTAGCGAAAAAATTTGCCGGAATTTTGTGAAATTTGGAGAGAAAAAAAAGTTATTTAGTGTAAAATAATAATTGTTAATTATTTCACACTGAACTTTATTTTTCTCCAAATTTGACAAAATACCACGAAATTTTTCCGCCAAATAATTGTTAATTATTTTACAATGAATAACTTTATTTTTTAATTGGAAAAAATTCCGCCAAAAATTTGGCAAAATTTTTTCCGCCAAAAGAAAGTTATTCAGTATAAAATAATTAACAATTATTTGGCGACAAAATTTTCCAGAATTTTGTGAAATTTGGAGAAAAAAAAAAGTTATTTAGTGTAAAATAATAATTGTTAATTATTTCACACTGAACTTTATTTTTCTCCAAATTTTACATAATACCACGAAATTTTTCCGCGAAATAATTGTTAATTATTTTACAATGAATAACTTTATTTTTTAATTGAAAAAAATTCCGCCAAAAATTTGGCAAAATTTTTTCCGCCTAAAGAAAGTTTTTCAGTGTAACATAATTAACAATTATTTGGCGAAAAAATTTGCCGGAATTTTGTGAAATTTGGAGAGAAAAAAAAGTTATTTAGTGTAAAATAATAATTGTTAATTATTTTACAATGAATAACTTTATTTTTCTCCGAATTTCACAAAATACCACGAAATTTTACCGCCAAATAATTGTTAATTATTTTAGAATGAATAACTTTATTTTTGAATTGAAAAAAATTCCGCCAAAAATTTGGCAAAATTTTTTCCGCCAAAAGAAAGTTATTCAGTGTAAAATAATTAACAATTATTTGGCGGAAAAATTTTGTGGTATTTTGTGAAATTTGGAGAAAAATAAAGTTATTCAGTGTAAAATAATTAACAATTATTAGTTTACACTTTTTCTCCAAATTTCACAAAATTCCGGCAAATTTTTTCGCCAAATGTTAATTATTTTACACTGAATAACTTTCTTTTGGCGGAAAAAATTTTGCCAAGTTTTTGGCGGATTTTTTTTCAATTCAGACAGAATTTATTCAGTATAAAATAATAATTGTTAATTATTTTACACTGAATAACTTTCTTTTTCTCTAAATTAAAAAAAAAACTCCGCCAAGTTTTTGGGGAATTTTGAGAAAAGTGAGAATGTTTTTTTTCACCTGCTTTTAGTGGTTACCATGTAGAAACGTTGTAAAACGACACAACGCACGATAGACTGAATATACAAAGCCGGGATTAGTATTTCGTCTAGTGCAAAAGAATAAATAAATGGAGTCTGTACATACATGTATTTTTTTTAGAAAATTTCAACGACAATCTTGTAGATAAACGAATAAACGATCGAATGCGAATAGCAATATAAATAATATTCAGCCAATTTAGTAGCTATCGATCGATTTCCAAATTCGATAGCTGAATGAGAGTATTAATTATGCGTAAATTCTCAAACTAAATTCCTCATCGTTGTGTCTACATCTCACACTGTATACATGTTTGTTGTTCGAAATAAAAAGAATTAAAAAAAATACTGAATTGTCATTAACTTATTATCACCTATAAATGAAATTCGCTTTTAAATTAGCCACTTTTTTCTGTAAATCTCCGATAAAATAATTAGCCAGATTTTTATTACTGTTTGCAAATTTTAATAAATTTCTGCTCTCAAAATTGTAGGAATTCTTGACACATTTTAATAGTCCAGCAAAGAAATAAATTTGAATGTTTTTTCATTGTTTGAAAAATAAAAATAATGCTGAATATTTCCTGTAAATTCTGCTACCATAAAACAATATTTGTTTTTTGAATATGTGAAAAGTTTGAAGTAAAAAATGTAGCATCTGATTTTTTTGGAGACAAATATTTCCAGAATAATGTGAAGTTTTCACAATTTTATTTCTGCTGACCTTTTTTTGACAAAAATATAAATGGGTTAAATTAAACATTTTTTTTTTAAGAGAGGAAGCCTGAAAAATATTCACAGAAATTACTGTAAATAGTAAAATCTGGATAATTATGCGGCATAATAAATTCGGAGATATTCCGGAAAAAATTGGCTGTATTGAACTCAAAAGTTGATCCTGGATTTCGTTCCTTTTCATCCATAGTACGTAATTTATTCTACATTACAGCAATATTTTTTTCGTCCCATGAAGAGATTTAAATGTAAATCGAGTACAAAAAATAATCTTCGAATTGAAATTAAATTAAATTAAATTAAACATAGAAAACAAAACATTACAATGAGAATGATTCTTAAATCGAGCAGTACGTATTTAGAAGACTAAAATGTCGCGAATTTTACGATTTTTTCGTCGTTCTGCCGATTGTTTTCTTAATTTCTGGAGGTTTGTGTTTGGATTTTGTGTCTTTCGATGTGGAAGCTTTTTGCTCATCATCCTCGTCATCGTCGGCCTCTTCGTCGTTGAAATCGTAACGAGCGGCTAGCCTCTCTCTTATAAATAGGCCTTTTATCAGCTTTTTCCAATTTCCATATATTCGCTTTTCTCGCTTTTCTTTAGCTCTCTTTGCAGATTCGATCTGATCAGCGTGCCAAGCTTCACGCAGAGTTTCTTCGAACTCTGCGCACACGACATATCCTTCAGTTGCCGGAACAGCGCCTCGGGCACCAAAATTAAAACCCACGATTGCTGGGACACAATCGATGTTCAGTTTCCTGGCTACTCGATTCAGCGCCGGAACTGTAATATTTAATTTGAATAAATATTATTTATTTCAGACTTCCGGAAAATAACATATCGAAATAAACAAATGACAATTGAACAGTCAACGAAAATATACAAAAGCATCCTAAACTGTAATAATCCGGCGATAAAAAACATAAAAACTGCAGAAACAATAGCTCTTCGTAAACTCACTAAACTCAGACACCCGAACAATCCTCTACACAAACCATCAAATACACTTCTTTACGAAACCTCTGGTGTAACAGCTATTACCGAAAGAACAAGAAATCTGAGCGCCAAATTCGCACAACAACACCTCGAAGCAATCACCCCGCTATGTAACACACGAACACCAAATATTAGACCAAAGCACAAACTGCCAACTCACACAATACTACAAATTTTGTCAACGATAAACAATAATCAATAAATCCACAGCTGAAGCATTCTGTCAATTCAGCCACTTTTTTTTCGACCCTCTCCGATTTGCCCTGTTATTGATTATATGAATGTACCACTAAAAGACTCTCTCTGTGAATTTTTTCAGAATTTTAAAAATAATTTTTCAGAAAATGGCTTTTTTTATTCAAGTGCCAATAACTCAGAATTTTGAAGTTACTGAAAAAAAATGTCTGCATATAAAAGTTGTTGTTTAGTTTTAATTGTCACGTTCCTGTGAGTATGATTTTTTTTCGAAAAATGGAAGAATTACTTTTTAATTAAAAAAAGGATATTTTTTTTTACTGAAAAAATTACAGAGTATTGCTACATGATTGTTGCAGCTTATTTGACGTAACATTTTAACGTCTAAAAGACGTCAGAGTCGTCAAAATGTCTTAAGAGGAGAAAAATAAAACCAATGAGAAAGTTGATTAAAGAGAAAAAAATATGTTCTGTGTTTTTTTATTTGAGAAAAAAAAAAGTATAACATGACGATAATAATAATTATAAAATAATAAAATATAAAGATTCATAATGAAATTTGAAAGGAATGATAACAAAATATATAATATATAATAAATAACAACAATAGCTTCGAGATGAATTCTATAATAAAAATATTGTTATTATTAATTTTATACAAAGGATATTTATTTATTTATTTTGCAGTGAACGGGACAAGTCCCTTGAAAAAAACAATAATAATAATGGCACATTACAATAAAGAAAACAAAAAAATAACACAATTATATACATCATAGTAACTTATGCCTAGAAGTCCGCACTTAGGACAGAAACACAAATTCTCCTAAGCTACCACACGGAGTCTCTAAGAATAATAAATTGATTTAAGTCATACATAAATACCGAAGGTGGAGAAACGAAAAAATCTATGAATACTGAGGCAGCATTGCCATCCCGAAAAATGCGTGTAAGCGGCTCATTATATCCGTAATTTGTACGGTGATATACATAATGATATATATTCATGAGGCAAATGCAAGGGAATAACACAAAGATTTTCCGACCGTCACAACAGAAAATGAAAATACTGTTAGAATACTTACGATTTATATGAACAGTTCCGATGGGCAACATACATGCCTTGAACAAGTCTACGTTTCCGTATTCGTTTCGCGGTACTATACCGTCTTTTGCAACTGGCGGAACATATTGAGTAGTTTGCCACTTGCCGAACAATTCGAGCGGCAAATCCTTCATCACTGTTCCGGAGAGCTATAAATTTAGTAGTAGTAGTAGTTCTTTATTCCTTGTACACCCGTAAGGGTTTTACACAATCCCCCCTTAACAGGTAATTATTTTAACATCTTTATACATTCTTTTTACATTTTTCCCCATATTGCCGCACTCCACATCTTAATGAGGTTTAAGATTTCTGCATATTCAAAATAAAACTTTGGCAAGCTATACCTTTCAAATTACGATATCAAGAAAAAAACTAAAAAGTAGAAAATGTTCGTTTTCGTATTCTCTGGTGGACGATTTTTTTATTTTTTTTTTAAGTCCAAAATTAAGGTAGTTGTTCTTGATTCAGTACTTTGGCAAGCTATATCTTTCGAACTATAATATCGAGAAAAAAACTAAAAAGTAGAAAATGTTCGTTTTCGTATTCTCTGGTGGACGATTTTTTTATTTTTTTTTTAAGTCCAAAATTAAGGTAGTTGTTCTTGATTCAGTACTTTGGCAAGCTATATCTTTCGAACTATAATATCGAGAAAAAAACTAAAAAGTAGAAAATGTTCGCTTTCGTATTCTCTGGGGGACGATTTTTTTATTTTTTTTTAAGTCGAAAATTAAGGTAGTTGTTCTTGATTCAGTACTTTGGCAAGCTATATCTTTCGAACTATAATATCGAGAAAAAAACTAAAAAGTAGAAAATGTTCGTTTTCGTATTCTCTGGTGGACGATTTTTTTATTTTTTTTTTAAGTCGAAAATTAAGGGAGTTGTTCTTGATTCAGTACTTTGGCAAGCTATATCTTTCGAACTATAATATCGAGAAAAAAACTAAAAAGTAGAAAATGTTCGTTTTCGTATTCTCTGATGGACAATTTTTTTATTTCTATGTAAGTTCAGAATTAAGGAAGTTGTTTTTGATTTAGTATTTTGGCAAGCTACAACTCTTAAAAGCTCCGCGGAAAAAACTGAATAGTAGTAAATGTTCGTTGTCGTATTCTGTAACAGACGATTAAATTTTTTTTTGTCCAAAATTAAGGGTGTTGTTGTGGTTTCGTATATTTTAGCAAGCTATAACTTTTAAGTTAAAGCTCCGCGGAAGAAACTGAAAAGAATATGTTTGTTGTCGGATTCTCTGATGGATGATTTAAAAAAAATTAAGTCCAAAATTAAGGGAGTTTTTTATCCGCGAAGTAAACTACTTCGAATGAAAAAATCGTCCACTAGAGAATACGAAAACGAACATTTTCTACTTTTTAGTTTTTTTCTCGATATCATAGCTCGAAAGATATGGCTTGCCAAAGTACTAAATCAAGAACAACTCCCTTACTTTTGGGCTTAAAAAAAAATGAAAAAATTGTCCACCAGACAATACGAAAACGAACATTTCGTACTTTTTAGTCTTTTTCTCGATATCATAGTTCGAAAGATATAGCTTGCCAAAGTACTAAATCAAGAACAACTCCCTTAATTTTGTACTTAAAAAAAAATAAAAAAATCGTCCATCAGAGAATACGAAGACAAAAATTTACTACGTTTCAGTTTTTTTCTCGATATCATAGCTCGAAAGATATGGCTTGCCAAAGTACTAAATCAAGAACAACTTCCTTAATTTTATATTTAAAAAAAAAATGAAAAAATCGCCCATCAGAGAATACGAAAACTAACATTTTCTACTTTTTAGGTTTTTTCTTGATATCATAGTTCGAAAGATATAGCTTGCCAAAATTTTATTATGAATATGCAGAAATCTTAAACCTCATCACATCTTAACTCATACCGTACTATCACATTCATTCCTTTTTCCTTCGCTATCCACCAAATTAGCTATTCTCTCGAATTGCCTAATATATTCGCACACTTCTATGATCGGTTTCCCACATAAACACTCATTCATTTTTCTTTTGATCGCTGCACCCCTTACGTCTTCCAACCATATCTCCATCGCCCGTACCACCTCCTTTTTCATCTCCTTCTTTTCCTCTCTACACCCGCAGCACACATGTTCCACGCTCTTCACTTCCGTTTTACACACCCTACATTTTTTATCCTTAAAGCCCTTGTTTCCCTCTTTGCCCACATTTCCACATCTCAATCGCGCCCATGCGTCTTTGTATTCCCATTTGATTGTTCTATCCTCCCAATTTTCTTCTTCCTAGTCCTGTACTCCTCACAGTACGTCGACTTGTCCACTCCACACTAGTCCCTTTGTAGCTCTTGCTCCGTTTTAATCTTGTATCCTCTTTCCACCCACTTCTCTATCTCAGTTATATTCCCTTCTCTTATCATTTTCCACAGTTCTCCCTGTCCCACCTCTCCCATTGCCTTAACTACTTGTGCTCCCATTTTGTTGGTTCCCCATTTAAAATCCCCCTCATCTCCTCCTTCAAACACTTCTTCGACCATCTGCTATCATCCATTTTCATTATTTCTAACACATACCTCGCTGCCCTTTTCCATATCTCTGTCCCTAACCCCATTTGCCCCCGCTTCCATCCTCCAAATGTATCCAGGCGTATTCCTGCTCAAACCCATCGTCATTTTCATATACCTTGCTTGTAATCTTTCAAACTGCACTCTTTCATTCCAGCCCCATATTTCAGCTCCATACATCATCGCACTTTTCGCTATCGCTTCCATCATATATGTTCTCCTTGCCAAACTATTTATTTTTCCCCTTTTGCCAATACCCCACGTTGCATTTATCACTTTACCTACTTTTTTCCCTATCCTCTCTATATGTTTGACCTGACGAGAACCAAACCTCCAGATATTTGTACTCCTTCACTATTTCTAACTCTTTTCCATTATATTCCCCCTTTTTGTCTTTCCTCTTTTTCCCTCCCCTTTTAAAGATAACGATCTTCGTCTGAGAGCTATAATTTTATTTTCATGTGATCATTGTGAATAGATGAAAAAAATAAATAATAATTTTTTAAGTTACGAAATTCTATAAATATAAATGCTCGTGAAATCCTTGATTTTTCTCTATTTTCTTATGACTATTTTTACATTATTACATTTATATTTATTTATAATTTGTTATCTCGTGTTTCTCGTTACACTATTTAGGTAAATGATATGTGTAAAAGGATTTATCCCTTTGAATATAGTACATTACGTTACTATTATAATTTTGCTCTTATATGGCGGCGAACTGTAGAAATTAATTGAAATATTTACCTTGTCGTATTTGGGCATAGCCTTAACAATTTTGTAAGGCTCTTGAGCGGGTTTTACAACTCGTGCTTTTTTTATCCACGTATCACGAGAACAGAGCGTGTGTACGCAATGTCGTGAATAAATCGCATCGCCGGATTTTAGATGACCCAAAGGAACTGATTCCGGTGGGTATATGGCTTCAAATTTGAGCAAATGTCTCGCTAATGCATAAAGCGGATGTCCTTTGCACTCGCCCACAGTTTTTGGCAGAGGCTGTTCTAATTCTCTGAAAATAAGGAACTTTATTCATTTATTTAACAAAATTAATAATAAATAATAATTTATTAATAAAGTAGATAATAAATTATTAAATGAATAATTTATTTATTATTAATTTTCACATATAAACAATTTTGTAGTACTTGATTAATTTTTTTAAAAATAGCAGTATGTATTAAAGTAAATATTGCACCGATTAATGAAAAAATAGATTACAAATGTTAATCGTAAAAAAGAAAATTTATCCTCTAATGGATCCTCTGTAATAGCTGAAGAAATATTCCTGAGTAAGAAGAAATGGAGATTGTGCAATGGAACTTTTGAGACTTCCGGTATGATTCAAGTTTTGTAATAAATAATTACCGCTGCAAAAGCATCTCATCTTCGGCTCTCGAAATCACTGTATTTTTCTCCCTCCATGGATCCAAAGATTCCACCCACCAATTCTCGTCTACGCGTTGCTTGCGCGTTACAGTTAACCAGTGAGGACAATATCTTCTTGTAACATCTTTTACGCTGCCTACAGAATTCCACGCAATCACGTATAAAACAGGCTTCGGCGCTTTTTTCTGTAAATCCCCAAAATTACAGCCTAAAAGTCAATTACCAAAAAAAAAAAAAAAACTAGTTTAAAATTTTTTTCGTGAATTTTGAGGATGCATTTCTCATCTCAGCCAAAAGTCTCATTCTATTTGAGTATTTTACGAGA
The DNA here is from genome assembly GCA_963970395.1 of Ephialtes manifestator. Classification (NCBI taxonomy): domain Eukaryota; kingdom Metazoa; phylum Arthropoda; class Insecta; order Hymenoptera; family Ichneumonidae; genus Ephialtes; species Ephialtes manifestator. The sequence goes on along the minus strand of OZ019982.1, from coordinate 26,390,645 downwards.
AGAGAAAAATCTTTAACAAATCATTGCCATTGAAGGAAGTTCATTGAATTCGATTAATAATAATAACGTAAACAGAAATTATTAATAAAAATTTTGTTTGCTAAATAAATGATTTTTTTTACGACTTAATATTTTATTGCTTCTTCATAAAACAATCTTTGTTTCCATGAAATTCTATTTCATAGACATTTTTCTGGCAGGATAATCAAAATTATGTGAAACGTTCAAAAACGTGGCGAAAAATTTGACCGTCTTAAGAATTACACGAACGATCGAGCTGAGATTTGGTTTCCAGGTAAAGTAAAGACTTTCTTTTATATAAGTTTTGTGAAATTCCCTGCACCAATTAAAATTAAAAAATCAATGTTTTAATTATCTTCAGTGACTAAGATTTTTTATTTAAATTTCTCTTGCTGCAAACTACCAAATTTTAAAGAAATCTGATTTCTAGAATGTAAGCGAAGCATCCTTAAGCTTGTTAAATAAGTTAAGGCGTAAACCAAGTAATTACGTGAGAGATCGAGAATGCATTAGATTTATTCAATTTAAAGAAAACGATAGAAGCGAAAAATATGTTTTTTTAATAACTGAACAAAAGAAGAAGTAGCTTGTCATTTCTTCAAAAAGAAAAAACAGCGCTTGAATCGCTGACCTAGTACGCGTCGATAAATCTTAAGGGGATGCTGGAGTAGATTTTGATACTGACTTTGCTCGGTAAGTTTCCCGATTAGGACGTAGGTGGCGCCGAGTAGTCTGCTTACTTATGGCAAAAGATACCGAAAGCAAAATGGCCGCACACCATATGTCAACAGACTTTTGCTGTAAGATATTATCGTTTCTGGAAATTAGATATGTAAAATCAGACCGGACGTCAATTCTGTGATGATTTCTAAATATTCCACAACCATCAGAATGTTAACTACACAAGCCAAATCCATATATAGTGTATACTACGATCGCATTGCAGAGGCTCGGAGCTTTTGCCAAAAGTAAACAGCGCCACCTGTCTCCTAATGACGGAACTATATTCATGCTCTTTACCAGCTCTGAACCTGTGCGAAAAGCAAATAGTCTTTGCAATCGTAGTATACACTATTCGTGGATTTGGTTCGTGTAATCGACATACCGACGGTTTTGAAAGGTTCAGGAATAATCAAAGAATGGGTGTCCGGTCTGATTTAACACATTTGAGTTCCAGAAACGTTTATATCTTACCTCAAAGGACCTATTGACATTTCGAGCGGCCATATTGGTTTGTGAGAGGTTCAGTAATATACAATTTCTTACATTTCTTGTATGTTTTAAACAGTCATTCGACCGGACACCCAAGCATGAATGTTTTTATTACATCTCTGCAAAATTTGACGTATATTTGTAGCATATTTTCGATGAATAGTGTGTACTACGAAATCGCCTAGTTTTACCGACCAAAGTCGGTAAAAATAGGCGATTTCGTAGTTTACACTATTTTACCGACCAAAGTCGGTAAAAATAGGCGATTTCGTAGTTTACACTATTCATCGAAAATATGCTACAAATATACGTCAAATTTTGCAGAGATGTAATAAAAACATTCATGCTTGGGTGTCCGGTCGAATTACTGTTCAAAACATACAAGAAATGTAAGAAATTGTATATTACTGAACCTCTCAAAAACCAATATGGCCGCTCGAAATGTCAACAGGTCCTTTGAGGTAAGATACAAACGTTTCTGGAACTCAGACGTGTTAAATCAGACCGGACACCCATTCTTTCATTATTCCTGAACCTTTCAAAACCGTCGGAATGTTGATTACACAAACCAAATCCACGAATAGTGTATACTACGATTGCAAAGACTATTTGCTTTTCGCACAAGATCAGAGCTGGTAAAGAGCATGAATATAGTTCCGTCATTAGGAGACAGGTGGCGCTGTTTACTTTTGGCAAAAGCTCCGAGCCTCTGCAATGCGACCGTAGTATACACTATATATGGATTTGGCTTGTGTAGTTAACATTCTGATGGTTTTGGAATATTTAGAAATCATCACAGAATTGACGTCCGGTCTGATTTTACATATCTAATTTCCAGAAACAATTATATCTTACAGCAAAGATCTGTTGACATATGGTGTGCGGCCATTTTGCTTTCGGTATCTTTTGCCATAAGTAAGCAGACTACTCGGCGCCACCTACGTCCTAATCGGGAAACTTACCGAGCAAAGTCGGTATCAAAATCTACTCCAGCATCTTCTTAACAAAGCTTTTGACTTTTTAGTTCCTTACATAAATATCGCTGACGCAGTGAATCTTATCGTCAGGAACGCTAACACTGATCCAACTCTCTTCAGACTCGACGTAAACCTCCACCCAAATATTTTGAGCGCCTTTGGTATCGACAATATCAGCGGGTTCCTCGTCAGAAGACAAAACTCTTCTGTCTATAGAACTGCTTCGCGATCGTTTCGCTCTACTTTCCTTCTTAAGAGCTTCAATTTTCGACTTTTTCACCACCGGTTTAGGTTGAAAATCATCGTCCGAATCGCTCTCACTCTTCACATGTTTTTCTGCCTTTCTAGAAGCATCAATTTTTTTCTTCATAGGAATTTTTTTGCTTTCTTTCTTCGCTTGAATTTTCTTATTTTTTAACGATTTCGGCTCAAAGTCATCATCCGATTCGTCGCATTTCACCTTCGTATTAACTTTTCTCTTCCTCGCTAATTTAATTTCTAAATCTTCTTCAGATTCGCTCGAAGTTCCCTCAATAATGTCTATTTCTTCAGAAGTTTTGCTCTTCTTTTCAGGTGATACAAATTTCAATTCTTCGTCGGAATTACTGTCTATCTTTGTGCTCGTAGAAGCGACGACCGATTTTGCATTTTTCGGTGGTCTACCTCGTTTTGCTGGCAATTTTTTCTCTACTTTATCTTCCACAAAAGTGACTTTTTTTGTTGCTTTATTAACGGGCGAAAGTTGCAAAGTTTCGACAATTCCTCGAGATCTGAGTTGCCGCATTTTTGCAGGACTCTCAGTGGCTCTTATTATTTCTGGGCTCCTCGCATCTTCTTTATTTTTCACCGGACTTTCATCTTCCTTTTTATTCTTGCCTGAATTTTTGTCTTTATTTTTCTCAGGACTCAAAACCAACTCTTTTTTTTCCACTACTTTTATAGTTTTTTTTCCCCGTGTTTTAGCAAATTGCGAGAGTACTTCAGCCGCTTTTTTTCTCGCATCTAATTTAGCTTGTTTGTCTAATTCGCTGCTATTTTCCGGCACAATCTTGCCACTCGTTTTTTCTGGCTTTTTCTTAGATTTTCCTTTTGCTTTTTTTTTGCTTTCTTTTGGTTCCTTTTTTGGAATAGAAATTGATGTTTTTTTATCGTCTTCTTCCTGCGGTGTTTGAAACAATTGATCTCTTTGCAATTTAAGCGCAGGAGGACAAAGTGATATAACGAGTCTACAATTTAATCCTATAGCTCGAAGAGTCGCAGCGTAAAGGAGAACCAGCTCCCTGTGATTGCGAATCTTCTTCTCCTTGAGTCTAACGAGTAGCGTCTTTCTTTCCACCCCCTCCGTAACGTCCTTAAACTCGAGTTTAAACAAATTTTTAAACCATTTAGTAAATTGCTCTAAGTACTTGAGATCGACGCGACCTTTCGGATAACTACTGGAAGGAACGAGCGACAGCGAAGTGGCGAGAATTTCGCAATCGTTGATTTCTCTATTGAGATGAAAGCCATAAGCGAGCCAACACAAAAGTCCGACTTTGTGTATGAAAACTTGATTTGATCGCAATCTCTGATTCATCTTTTTACGCAACGTTTCCTCAAAATCATTGGCACGCTTTTTGCGTCTGTTGAACGTTATCATTGTCGTTCCTGGCAAAACGATATTAACGCCTTCCTTCGGAATCGTATACTCCGTTGGAGGTTTAACGTCCTCCGAAGCTTCGACGTCATCGTCGTCAGCCTCGAAAGACGTCGTAGACAATCCAGTTTCGCCTTGAAGCAGGAGATTGGAAATTTCATCGGAGAGAATTTTTTTTTTGTCTTTCTCCGGAGAACAAACAACATTTGTTGTTGTGGTTTGTAATTCTTCAATTTTTTTTGCATTCTCGAGATTTTTCATAACCTCTGCGAGCAAAGCGGCCGAATCGACTTTGTCGTTGTTTTCGGCGACAAAATCATCGTCGGAATCGGAACTGTCATCGTCTTTGACGTTCGAGGACGAGGGTTTTGTTGTTGGCAAGTTGAAGAACGAACTGTTGAAGTTTAGCTTACCGGGCGTAACGAGACATTCGTTGCTGCTGCTATCCGAACTTTCGTCGTCGGTTGATAAGCTCATCTTTGTTTTTGTGGTTTTAGGCGACAAGATTTGCACAATTTTCACGTTGTTTCGCAGTAAATCATAGTATTACATTCGCTTTGTCTGTTTTACCGGATAACGAACGACGAACTCACACACTTACGGCATTGTTTACGTTATTTTCACGTGAATTTCACGCATTGCGCAATAGACATTTAACGCGGCAGTTTTTTCGGCCAATCAGAAGAGGGGATTTTTTTGCGCGCCAAATGTGCCGAAGATTTGAATCGGTTTGGAACGGACGAATGAAAAACGTAAATAACGTTGAGATTTTTGCAAGAACTTAGGATTAAATTTGGTTTGTCTGTTTTTACCGAATAACGAACGAGGAACTAACGCACTTATAGCATTGTTTACGTTATTTTCACGTGATTTCACGTATTGCGCAATAGCATTTAAGAGGGGATCAGAAGAGGGGATTTTTTTTGCGCGCCAAATGCGCCGAAGATTTGAATCAGTTTGGAACGGATGGCCGAAAAACGTAAATAACGTCGAGATTTTTGCAGGAACTTAGGATTAGATTTGTTTTGTCTCTTTTTACCGAATAACGAACGACGAACTAACGCACTTACGCATTGTTTATGTTATTTACATGTTATTTCACGCATTGCGCAATAGACATTTCACGCGCGGCAGTTTTTTGGGCAATCAGAAGAGAGAATTTTTTTTGCGCGCCAAATATGTCGAAGATTTGAATCAGTTTGGAACGGACGAACGAAAAACGTAAATAACGTCGAGATTTTTGCAGGAACTTAGGATTAAATTTGTTTTGTCTGTTTTTATGGAATAACGAACGACGAACTAACGCACTTAACGCATTGTTTATGTTATTTTCACGTGAATTTCACGCATTGCGCAATAGACATTTAACGCAGCTGTTTTTCGGCCAATCAGAAGAGAGGATTTTTTTTGCGCGCCAAATGTGCCGAAGATTTGAATCGGTTTGGAACGGACGAACCAAAAACGTAAATAACATCGAGATTTTTGCAGGAACATTAAAATAATGATTGATTCGAACTCCGATTGTGTCATTTTTTAAAAATTTATCAGAAATATAATTATCATTTTGATGACTGATTTTATTATCTGTCGCAGATTTGGTCGATATTTCAAGTACGTGTGCACTTATGTTTTTTTAAGTACACACGTACTATATTTATTTTGCTTTATTATATAAAAGTTGACGTGGGCTTAACATAATATAATAATAATGGCACAAAAAACTAGGCAGACAATTTACAAAAAAAAAAAATGATAATTCCAGATAACAATTACTGAATAATTTTTATTCTAACCCGTAGAAACACGAAGAAAACGCAGATATATTTGAATTAAACACGCTTAATTTCTCCGGGATTTAGTTTCTTCTAACTACAATCTTTATCTTTTTTTCGCGATTTGAAATCAGAGATGCGCAGGAGCCAAAAATCGTATTTCTGCGCACCAATAGAAAGCGATAATTTCGATTAATCGATTAATCGAACTTCGATTTAAAGCGTGTTTTATTTTTCTTTTTTGAGGTTATAAATTAATTTCGCGTGTGTTCTTGTCACGCGTTGTCAATAACACAATATTTATCGATGTAAAAAGTACAAAGGGAAATAATGCCGTAGTATTATATTTATGATTTATGATACTTGTGATATTTTTCTGTATTTAGTCGTGGTTGTCACGCAATAGATTTGTGTTTTTTTAAACTAGTGTAACTATTTATGTGACAACATGGCTTTGAATGCTTCAAGAAGTAAGAGCAAAATACCGACGATACCAGGAACTAAACCGTCGATACAGAATGCGCAGCTTCTTATTTCCACTGGAATTCCATCGCTGGACTTTATGATAGGTTTGATTTTCCGTCTTATGTCTGACGACAATCATTTTACTCCATTGTTTTGATTGTTCTGCGTAACAATATTTTGATCGATTTATTTTGCAGGTGGAGGTTTGCCGATTGGATCCATCATGATGATAGGTATTTATGACATCATTCACTTATTTTTGTACGTTAAATAATGTATATTATGTAATTCGAGAATTTATTTAAATAAATATTTTTTCCGTAATAATTCAGCGATTTGTAAAAATTCAATGAAGTAATTATATGATACAAAATTAATGAATTAAATGTTGGATTAAAATGATTTGTTAATTTGGGAGAATTAAACAAAAAAAAAAATTTTTATTTTATAGTTCAATAATTTATGAAAAATCATTTTTTAAATCTTAAGAATATTCTATCTAAAATAGTTCATTAATTTGGGATTTAAAAAAAAAATCTTTGTAATATTTGATCTAAAATAGTTCACTAATTTGTGGATATTAATTTTTAGAATCTTTGAAATATTTTATTTAAGATAGTTCAGAAATTTGTGAAAATTCATTTTAAAAATCTTTGAAATATTTTATTTAAAATAGTTCACTAATTTGTGAAAATTCATTTTAAAAATCTTTAAAATATTTTATTTAAAATAGTTTACTAATTTGTAAAAATTCATTTTTTAAATCTTAAGAATTAATGAACTATCTAAAATAGTTCATTAATTTGGGATTAAAAAAAAGAAATCTTTGAAATATTTTATTTTAAAAAGTTCACTAATTTGTGGATATTAATTTTAAAAATCTTAAAAATATTTTATTTAAAATAGTTCAGTAATTTGTGAAAATTCATTTTAAAAATCATAAAAGTATTTTATTTAAAATAGTTCACTAATTTATGAAAATTCATTTTTTTAATCTTAAGAATATTCTATCTAAAATAGTTCATTAATTTGGGATTAAAAAAAAATCTTAATATTTGATCTAAAATAATTCACTAATTAGTGGATATTAATTGTAAAAATCTTAAAAATATTTTATTTAAAATAGTTCATTAATTTGTGAAAATTTATTTAAAAAATCTTTAAAATATTTAGGATATAACACAAACGGATAAAAATTTACAATTGAAACGTAAATTCAATATAAAATAATATAAATCGAAAACTATAGGAAACTAATAACAACAATCCAATTTGTATAAATTGATTAATGTGCAAATATAGATAGAGATAATAATATACAATTTAATTGCATTAAAATTCTATCGATCTGTTCGAGTCTCTATAATTTATTTTTACCAGGATTTAGAAAATTATTATTTGAATATTTTAGTAACAATATTGAAAAATGTGCAATAATTTTACGATATGCAGTTACGAAAATTCATCACCTACAGAATTTCGCGACTCCGAAAATTTGCCGCCGAAAAATTAGCCATTTCTTTCGATAATTATAGTCCACCGATAAAAATTCGCCCCTGGTCGTGCGGACATTTTTTTTCGCGGTGTCTACAGTAACGTAAACGTTACTTTAATGGTAGAATTGAAGTAACGCAAAGTTCCACGTTGCTTTAATGTTAGAATTAAAGTAACGCAAAGTTCCACGTTGCTTTAATGTTAGAATTAAAGTAACGCAAAGTTCCACGTTGCTTTAATGTTAGAATTAAAGTAACGCAAAGTTCCACGTTGCTTTAATGTTAGAATTAAAGTAACGCAAAGTTCCACGTTGTTTTAATGTTAGAATTAAAGTAACGCAAAGTTCCACGTTGCTTTAATGTTAGAATTAAAGTAACGCAAAGTTCCACGTTGCTTTAATGTTAGAATTAAAGTAACGCAAAGTTCCATGTTGCTTTAATGTTACAATTAAAGTAACGCAAAGTTCCACGTTGCTTTAATGTTAAAATTAAAGTAACGCAAAGTTCCACGTTGCTTTAATGTTACAATTAAAGTAACGCAAAGTTCCACGTTGCTTTAATGTTAGAATTAAAGTAACGCAAATTTCCACGTTGCTTTAATGTTAGAATTAAAGTAACGCAAAGTTCCACGTTGTTTTAATGTTAGAATTAAAGTAACGCAAAGTTCCACGTTGCTTTAATGTTAGAATTAAAGTAACGCATAGCTCCACGTTGCTTTAATGTTAGAATTAAAGTAACGCAAAGTTCCACGTTGCTTTAATGTTAGAATTAAAGTAACGCAAAGTTCCACGTTGCTTTAATGTTAGAATTAAAGTAACGCAAAGTTCCACGTTGTTTTAATGTTAGAATTAAAGTAACGCAAAGTTCCACGTTGCTTTAATGTTAGAATTAAAGTAACGCAAAGTTCCACGTTGCTTTAATGTTAGAATTAAAGTAACGCAAAGTTCCACGTTGCTTTAATGTTAGAATTAAAGTAACGCAAAGTTCCACGTTGCTTTAATGTTAGAATTAAAGTAACGCAAAGTTCCACGTTGCTTTAATGTTAGAATTGAAGTAACGCAAAGTTCCACGTTGCTTTAATGTTAGAATTGAAGTAACGCAAAGTTCCACGTTGCTTTAATGTTAGAATTAAAGTAACGCAAAGTCCCGTGTAACTCACGGTTTTCCCGTTAGAGTGACTAAACGTTACTTTAATGGTAGAATTAAAGTAACGAAAAACCTCGCGTAACTCGCGGTTTTCCCGTTAGAGTGACTTAACGTTACTTCAATGGTAGAATTAAAGTAACGAAAAACCTCGCGTAACTCACGGTTTTCCCGTTAGAGTCAAATTTCTTAACGTTACGGGCCTCGCGTGACGTGAATTTTTCGTTACTTTATTTTCTTTTTAAAGTAACGAAAACATGAAGAGTACCTACTGCATGTGGTAATCTACATGGACGATCGGTATTTTCGCAGACTGCAAACGCAACAGTTATTCCCACGCGTAGTACGTACTTTTCATATTTTCGTTACTTTCGGAAAAAAAAATGAAAGTAACGAAGAATTCACGTAACGCGAGGCTCGGTAGTCCGAGAGACTAGCGTAACGTTAAGGAAATTGACGTTAAGTCACTTTAACGGGAAAACTTTGAGTTCCACGGGACTTTTCGTTACTTTAATTCTGCCATTAAAGTAACGTGGAACTTTTCGTTACATTAATTCTACTATTAAAGTAACGTTAAGTCACTCTAACGGGAAAATCTTGAATTACACGGGACTTTTCGTTACTTTAACTCTACCATTAAAGTAACGTTTACTAACGTAAACGTTACTTTAATTTAACGTTACGTAGACATCACGAATTTTTTTTTCGCGCTGAAATATGTTCAGAATCTTCGCTGCAGTCTAAAATAGAACGAGAAACAATTATGCGCAGATGAGAATATCCGAGAGAGATGTACGATTTCTGAACGCCGCCAATTTATATTATATTTTGCACTCCGTGTTGTTTACATTGAATCAAGACTTTAAGGCTATTCGCGTACGCGAAATGTCGAATCGATTGCGCTTCAGGGGAAAATTAGTGACAGAAAAACAGTACAAACGGAGACTTAGAATATCGGAACTTGGAAAAAAGAGGAAAAAATTGCAAAGCCCAATTATTAAATCGAAAGAATCTGAGAAAAAGTTGAATGCGATCGAACAAAATGATTCTAACCTCTCGTCTGAAGAACATACAACAAATACTCTAAAAGATACACAACCACTTTCGACCGAAGAATATGACATATTTAATGGCGTAAACATCAAAGTGAAGAATGTTGACGATGAAAACGTCAAAAATGTCAATTTTCAAAATGGTGACAATATAAATGTCAAAATTGTTAACCTTCAAAATGCCGATGACACAAATGTCAAAAATGTCAACATGAAAAATGCCGACGACCAAAATGCCAAAAATGTCAACATGAAAAATGTTGACGAACCAAATGTCAAAAATGTCAACCTCAAAAGTCTTGACGACCAGAATGTCACAATTGACAATTTGAAAAATGTTGACGACTTGAATGTCAAAAATGTCAATAACCAAAATGTTAAAAATGTCAACCTGAATAATGTTGACGACCAAGTTGTCAAAAATGTTGACGACCAAAATGTCAAAAACGTAAACCTGAAAAATGTTGACGAAAATGTAAAAAATTTCAGACTGAAAAATGCTGACGATAAAAATGTCAAAAACGTCAACCTGAAAAATGTTGACGACCAAAATGTCAAAAACATTGACGTCAAAATTGAAAATGTCAATAATAGCACTGACATCCCTCATAACATCCGTGTTGACGAGATGACCAATCAAAATATGGACGTCAATAAAGTGTCAAATTGTGCAGTTACGGAAATTATGCATGGCAGAAGAATCATAGAATTTGCCGAAATAGGTAAACAATTGTGGTGTGTCGTTTGTAAAGAAGCTTTATCGCTTGAATACATTGAAAATGAAGCACGACGAGGTTTGGGCTCGATATTATCAGTGCGATGCCACAAGTGCCAAATATTGAATACCATTATGACGGGCAAGCAACATACATCACCAGACGGACGTATCAATAGATTTGATATAAATACGGAACTGGTATTCGGTAAGTATTGGTAAGAGAAGAAATATTATGTCATGTCATATGTACACAAAATGTTTTATGCTTTTTTTTTAATGATTATTTAAAAATTTTGTAGTATTCTTGGAAAAAAGAAAATAGTTTTTTTTTTACTATTTAAATATAGCTTAATTTTTATATAAATTTTGCATACAGTATAACATTGATTATCTAAACTAATTGGAACTGACTATTTTTTGAAAAATAAAAAATTTGAATGACCAAAATTGAAACGCTTGAAATGGTAGAATATATATTTAACGACAATTAATATTTTTTATATATTATAAGTTAGATTATATATATATATATTTTTGTTTATATATTATAAGTTAAATCGTCTAACTTATGTTCATAGTTATATTTAAAATAGTATTTTGTATTTTTATATTTTTGTATTTTCTGTAGTTTTTGTACTTTGTTATTACCTGGAATTTTAAGCTGTGGCTCCGCATTGTAAGGTGTGATCCATTAATAAATAAAAATAAAAATAAAAATTAAAATTAAAAAATATATATTTTGTTCATGAATTCTATTCTGTCTTCGATTTGCGAGGATTTTCTTCTGTTTTATGGCAAAAAATTGATTTTATACTGCCAAATCGAATGCTATTTGGATGATTGATGTTTGGATAATCAATATTTTACTGTATATTATATTTGGTTGATAAATAAAATAAAAATATAGTAACAATAAGAACATTATATGGGTTTAGGGATGCTGAATGCTGGAATAGGCTGGACACATTTAAATAAAATTCTTGGATGCCTCAACATTCCGACAATCAGCTTTAGCACATTCAAGAGATATGAACAAGAAGTGCGATGTGTGATACAGCAACAGGCTGAAGAGGACTATTTAAAATCTGAAGCAATAAAAAGTGAATTTGCTATATGAAATGTGGCACTATTGTAAGAATATTGTAAGAATCAATTAATTGTTAATAAAAAATTGTGTGTGGTACTAAAATATTTGTAGTTAATTTTTGTTTTTAGCTCCTGTATTAAGTTCTGTTAATAATGTAAATAAAGAAAATCGTTTCTTATCAATAACAATAGCAATAATTATTATATTGTAATTATTACAATAATTCTATATTGTATAATTATTACAAAAATTCTATATTGTGCGCTCGTTCGTCCGATTCTTGAGTACGCATCGGTAATTCGGGCGCCGTATTATTTAGTGCATGCTAATGCTATCGAGAGGGTCCAGCTCAAATTTGTCCGGTTTATGATGTTTAAGTTTAGAGTCGTGGATGGGCATTACCTACACTATTTGCGCGTGGAGCTTAAAATGCTTACACTTTCGTCGCGGAGACTTAAGGCTGAGCTAATTCTTCTATATAAGATTGTTCACGGCTCTGTCGAGTGTCCGGATCTCCTGTCGTCAGTTACTATATCCGCTCCCATGCACAATGTCCGCAATCACACTATTTTTTTCATTCACGGTCATCGCACGAACTACGGTCTCAATCAACCCCTTACGAGAATGTACCGTAATGGAAATGCAGCATCGGCTTTTGTAGACTTTTTCAGCCGCCCGCTCTCTCATTTTATAACTGCTGTGCACAATTTTGTCGCACTTAGTGAACCCGTTTAGGCGACCTGCAACAGAGTTGCATTTTTATTTGCATTTTCTCTGTATTTTTTTTTTTTGTATTTTTTGTACGGTTAAAATTAATCAAATTTTACATGTTCTTCGCTCTTCTGCCTGCAATATTTATGTTTTTCAAGGGCTTGTCCCGTCTATTGTAAATAAATAAATAAATAAATAAATAAATAAATAATAAGTTTCTTACCAATAAATTTTTTTTTCTTCTTACCAATTACAATAATTATTCTTATAAAAACAATTATTCTGAAAAAATTCAAACGTATTCCGAAAATTTAACGAATCATTTTCATTCGAAAAAAAAGTTAGGTTGACGGATAAATTGTTGAACAATTTTTATTTTCACCTATTTGTTAATAACATTTTGCAATTATTAATATGCAAAATTAATCTTTTCCGCACCTTTTGTATGCTTGATTTTTTTCAGATTTTTATTCCATCGACAAGTCTTCGAATTTCTCTCTGAATTCTCACTTTTCAAGAAGTTGAGCACCCTATTGCGATCCTAGATCCTTAATATACTTCCTCATAGAGGTAGCTTTGTAAAAAGCGAAAAATAATGAGGAAGTACAGTAGCCTCCCACTAAGTGCTCGCCGAGGCGCCTTCCCCTCGATCGGGAGGCGCATGGAGGATAGAGTAAAGGAGATCGAACGTAGTGCTGAGCGGATGGGCGATGAAATGGGCCAAAATTATTTCAGCTTTCGCCGATAGAGGCGTAGCGTACGATTAGATCCCAGAGAGCGGGAGTTTTGAACAGAGCATTCTTCTACGTTCGTACTTACGCGATCATACTCGAATACATTAAGTTTACACGTAATTACGGATTGACTAATTATTGGATTCTGTCCTACTATCACCTGGAGGCGCTTTAAGGATCGTTTAATTGTGCGTTTTGTCGAAAACCGTCGTATCATAGGGGGCGAGAGGTATAGCATCTGTACGCGAAAAGTATAAACAAGTTATTTTAGTTTGTTCAGATTGCAAGGCGATTATTGCCAGTTTTTAAGTCGGTAGGTGATGCTAATTGTCTAAATTCCATAACAGAAATTATATCAGATAAACGATATCGAGTAACTGAACAACTAACGTAAAGCGACGTGGCGGCGAAGCGCGTAGATACAAGCTTCGTAGTCGGAAGGTTCGCGGATCGATTCTTTCCTCATGCATTTTTTTTTATCAAGAATGTATAATTATTGTAACTAATTAAGTAAATTTTGGGTCGATTAAAACATGAACTGAAAACTGAAAAATAAAAGGTGGACATTCCGACACTTTAAAACGGTATTTCCTCTAATTAAAAAAAAAAAAAATGCTTACATAAAGATTTGATCCGTCAACCTTACGGTCACGAACGCCCTTACTCAACGCGTTTCGCTATCCAGTCACTCTGGAATCTCTAATCAGAAATTGAATATCGTTTATCGACCAAGCGCTAACTTCACCGTGGAACTCAACGATCGGAGCGACGCTTGTAGTGACAATTGGAACTAAAACGTAGGCCCGTTTTGTAGACCAAAATTCTAGACCTCGCGCCATAAGCGTTCGGTCTCCTTTACTCTAGTCTCCATGGGGAGGCGTGAATGTTCCCCCACCAAGACTACGATTCTCTACCGAGTCCGGCCGATCGCGGACGAATGCGCCCGAGCTCTACCGATCTCGGCCGAATGCGGCCCGAGCTCGCAGAATCTCTACGGAGAGGTGGTAACTCGCTAAGTGCTCGATTTTACCCCTAGAGCCCCGTAGGCGAGCACTTAGCGGGAGGCTACTGTAATATGCAAGGTTTTATTATTTTTCTTCACGCTCAACATAATCAATTGTTTTTAATTTCAGAGGAGGACACGTATGGAAATTATGCAAAAGTAATGCTGAAGTACTTCATGGCCGAAGGTGTGGTATCTTCTCATCCACTTTTTGTAGCATCTCGTGACACGCGACCAGCTCAATTAATATCAGAGATGCCAGCGGTTGTCGCAAGTTCCACCACAAATCCTGACCCGAAAACGATGGACAGTCAAATGCGAATAGCTTGGCGATATCAGAATATGAAGATCGTGGATTCTTCGCCAACGGGAAGTCAAGCGTTTGGACATTTTTACGATCTTACCAAGCAAATGGACGAAGAGACAATCGACAGTGCCGATATAACGCAATGGGACGGGGAGAATGGAAAATGGCACGCCGAGGCCTTTGAAAATAGCGCCTATGTAGATTTACTGAAAAATATACAGGAGACTCTGAAAAATGGAGAATTTCTCGTATCGGCTAATCCCGAAAAAAGAAATATCCTGAGAATAGCGATTCATTCCATCGGATCACGACTTTGGCTTTCTGACACAGAAGATGCGACACACAATGACCTTCTTAGATTTTTGTATTGCTTTCGAGCGATAATGCGAAGCGCTTATGCCGTTGCCACTATCACCGTACCGACCTTAAATTTTGACAATAGCGTAAGTCAATAATCGATAATAGATAAGATAAGAAAAAAAAATTACTCCATTAAGAGTGAGTCATTTTTTTTATTATGAATTATTATTTATTGTTTAAAAATATTAATTATTATTATTTATTGTATAAAAAAGTAGATGTGTTGACATAGAAAATACCTCTTATAATCTTTTCTTATACAACTAAAAAGTAAAACACTTAAGATAATAAAAAAAAATGACTCCATTAAAAGTGAGTCATTTTTTTATTATGAATTATTATTTATTATTTAAAAATATTAATTATTAATTATTATCTATTGTATAAAAAGAGTAGATGTGTTGACATAGAAAATGCCTCTTGTAGTCTTTTCTTATACGACTAAAAAGTAAAGCACTTAAGATAATAAAAAATATGACTCCATTAAGAGTGAGTCTTTTTTTATTATAAATTATTATTTATTATTTATTGTATAAAAAAGTAGATGTGTTGACATAGAAAATGCCTCTTCTTATCTTTTCGTATACAACTAAAAAGTAAACCACTTTAGATAATAAAAAACATGACTCCATTAAACGTGAGGCATTTTTAAAAAATTTTCTTAAGTAGTTTATTTTGTAGTTGTATAAGAAAAGATTATAAGATGCATTTTCTATGTCAACACATCTACTTTTATTTTCAAACTCAGAAAATTGAGGATTTATTTGCACGATTTTTCTCTCAAATGTAGAAGTTGCTTTTCTCAATATTTTTTATATCTCTGAAGAAAAAAATTAGTACAAAGAAAATATACATGATTTTATTACTGCTTAGGGTTTTTCTAGTACAAAAAAATTATGATTGTTCGAAATAAAAAAATGTTTCGTAAATAAAAAAAATCGTTTCGTGAAAAGAAAAATTATTTTTACGAATTTGAAAAACACGTGACATTGTAAATTTATAAAATTTTGCAACATATTTGACATTATCGAAAAATTGTGTGTAATTTCTAAACTTTGGGATATTTTTCGTTGTATTTTCGAAGGACGCATTGGTGCAACGATTGGAACATTTGTCGGATACCGCAATTTCGTTGGAATCGTTTATGGGTTCGCCAAAAGAGACGAACGTGGTTTTTAAAGACTATCACGGTCTTTTGCACATAAAAAAACTCGCTGCCATAAATACACTCGCGCCACATTGTCCCGAGTCATTTGATCTGGCCTTCAAAATGAGGCGCAAAAAGTTTTTGATAAAGGTGAGTAATCATGCTCAATTAAGGAAGTTGGAACGCTCCACACTAGTCAAATCAGTGCTAAATTTTTAAAAGCGTTTCTACAATTCCAGATGGTTACAATACAGATTATTAAGGCAGTAGTCTGCTTTAGAAGCCGAAAAAAAAAGCGTTTTTTCAGCAATTTTTTTGAAAGGGAAGGAAATGATTGCGGTAAACGAAATTTTGAGACGATAGAGTATTATATTCAAGCTTTAAAAAACAATTTTTATTATTAAAAATTATTGAAATTTTCCAAAGTTGTAACGATTTTTTCTGGGGCGCCTGGAGTCTGGACTTGTAAATCGGTGCCGGTGATGGAGGTCGTGCGATGCATCTGAAACAGTCGAACCAAATTTTTTTTAAATTTTTATAAGTTCCTTTTCTATATGAACTAAAAAAATACCGAAGAAATGATGAAATTCCAAATTTTTTCGAAGTTTGAAAAAAAAATTCACTTTTTTGAAAAAAAAAATTCACTTTAAGTTGCAAAACAAGTAATTTAAATCGTACTTTTGTCCAACTTTTTTAGTTCAAATAGAAAAGGAACTTATAAAAATTAAACAAAAATTTGGTTCGACTGTTTCAGATGCATCGCACGACCTCCATCACCGGCACCGATTTACAAGTCCAGACTCCAGGCGCCCCAGAAAAAATCGTTATAACTTTGGAAAATTTCAATAATTTTTAATAATAAAAATTGTTTTTTAAAGCTTGAATATAATACTCTATCGT
Organism: Ephialtes manifestator; assembly: GCA_963970395.1. Taxonomy (NCBI): domain Eukaryota; kingdom Metazoa; phylum Arthropoda; class Insecta; order Hymenoptera; family Ichneumonidae; genus Ephialtes; species Ephialtes manifestator. The sequence continues at coordinate 26,373,907 of OZ019982.1, read as the reverse complement.
CTCAAAATTTCGTTTACCGCAATCATTTCCTTCCCTTTCAAAAAAATTGCTGAAAAAACGCTTTTTTTTCGGCTTCTAAAGCAGATTACTGCCTTAATAATCTGTTCCAAGATGTTAATCACATAGCAGCATTAGTTCTTGATATTCAAATACATTCACAGTTGTCATATGAACAGTAAATCGATCAATATCTCCAAATTTCCGATGTAATGTTTTTTCATTCAGTTTCTTAAAAGGGTAAACCGTAATATCAGTCCGATTATGACGAAACATAGCTCATTTTGATCAGTGGAAGATCCTTAATCGATTGACCGTCCGGATTTTCTATAGTATCAGGCGTTCAAAAGTTACAGCCATTTGTATGCTTGATGTTAGGTTTTGATAGGATAAACAAACGGTTGTATCTTTTGAACTACTAATACGATTTTAAAAAATAGACGGCCAATCGATAGAATATCTTTTAGTGAACAAAATGAGCTATTGGTCGTCATAATCGGACTGATATTACGGTTTACCCTTTTAAAAAACTGGACGAAAACACATAACATCGGAAATTTGCAGATATTGATAGATTTACTGTTGATATCACAGCTGGGAATGTATTTGAATATCAAGAACTAATGCTGCTATGTGATTAACACCTTGGAACAGATTATTAAAGCATCTGAAATTGTAGAAACGCTTTTAAAAATTTAGCACTGATTTGACTTGTGTGGAGCGCTCCAAACTCCTTAATATTAGAAAAATTATGATTCCTGGTTTAAAAAAAACGAAATTCTTTTTTTCTAGATACTTCATTTGCCTCCGGAGTTCGCTGATTCGACGCAACGCGAACAAGACGAGAGCGTTCCCTCGGCAGCTGGCTGCGGCAGCGGATCGGCAAAAAATCTATTAGACTTTTAAAGAATCTTTAATAAAAACTTTTTAAATACACGAAAATACATTGAAAAAAGAATAGATGCACCAATTAATAGTTAGTGTCACTTTCCTCAATATTTTCAAAATTTTAAGCCAAGTTTTTTCCCAAAGGACTCAAATTTTCAGAGAATTCTATTCAGATAAAAAAAAATTCCACTCAAAAATTTTCCTGTAATGATTTTGTAATTTGAAAATACTGGAGAAAAAAATTTGCCAAACGTTTCGAAAAATACATCTTTGTTATGGGACAAAATAGAAAAAGAATAGTAGATTTTTAGGTGACAAATTTGGCTATAATGGAGCATTTATTCTACAAGAGTAATACAAAACTTATTTCCCTCGTTATCATTTGGAAATTTATAGCTCAAGATACAGATAATATATTTTTTTAAAAATCTCGTCACCTGATAATTTGTCGTGCGAGAGGTTTATCCTATTTAGAAGGAAAACGAGCATGATCCGTGAGGTGGATGAATTAAAATGCGAACGGAGATAGGCTTTGTGAACACTTACAATAAATGCCCGCTCGCAACAATCTCCGTGATGGCGTGTCGGACGAGGCGCGGTTCGTTTACCGAATGCGCGTAAAAGTAAGCGAAGCTTTTTGTTTTTTTTTTTGAGAAGGAAAAAAGTAGTTTGCAGCTAAAGTCGTTGTTGAATTGCTATAATAATAATTTCTCCGAGTTCGACCCTTTTGCAGTGAATTTTCATGTTCCATAACGTCTCGAAAAGAGAGAGAGAAAATTTAATGTTGTACTTATAGAACTTACCCTCACTTTTTTTGGGTGGGGGTAAAAATAGCTAATGACTAAAATAGCGAATTTCAAAATAATGAACGTCTTAATCTAGAAGGGCGATTATTTTTTTAAATTTGCTATTTTAGCCATTCGCTATTTTGATTGCATTTTAATAAGATGGTAAGTCAAAATAGCGAATGATCAAAATAGCGAATTTCTCAATAATGAACGTCTTAATCTAGAATGGCGATTATTTTTAAAATTACTATTTTAGCCATTCGCTATTTTGATTGTATTTTAATAAGATGGTGGGTCAAAATAGCGAATGGCTGAAATAGCGAATTTCAAAATAATGAACGTCTTAATCTAGAATGGCCATTATTTTGAAATTTGCTATTTTAGCCATTCGCCATTTTGATTGCATTTTAATAAGATGGTGGGTGAAAATAGCGAATGGCTGAAATAGCGAATTTCAAAATAATGAACGTCTTAATCTAGAATGGCGATTATGTTTAAATTTGCTATTTTAGCAATTCACTATTTTGATTGCATTTTAATAAGATGGTGGGTCAAAATAGCGAATGGCTGAAATAGCGAATTTCAAAATAATGAACTTCTTAATCTAGAATGGCGATTATTTTTACATTTGCTATTTTAGCCATTCGTTATTTTGATTGCATTTTAATAAGATGGGGGATCAAAATAGCGAATGGCTAAAATAGCTAATTTCAAAATAATGAATAATTTAGAATAGCGATTTTTTTGAAATTTGCTATTTTAGCTATTTGCTATTTTAATCCCCACCCAAAAAAGTGAGAGTAAATTCTATAAGTACAACATTAAATTCTCTTTTTTTCCCCCTTTTTTTGACGAATCGAGAAGTTATGAGGCATGAAAATTCACTGCGAAAGTTTCCAAGTCGGAGAAATTATTATTATAGCAATTTAACAACGACTTTAGCTGCAAACTATACCAATGCGCGTTTGTTTGCTTAGTGAAATGATCCCTGTTCACTCGAGCGTTTCAACACGACAATCAGGCTTTTCAACCCCTCTTCCGCACCTTTCGACTTCCTTCCGGTTCCGAGTTCTGTACGCGCGAGTCTCGCATGAAGGATTTTCAGCCAACTCGTGTTCCCCGCTTCCAGAATTCCTTAACGACGCATCATGCATCGCGCGTGTAGAGTTACGAACCAACAACGCGTTTCAGTCTTATTCCGCAGCTCAAACCCGCAGCATTATAGAAAAATTTCAATCATTTTTTAATTAAAAAAAAAAAAGAACGACGCAGAATTTATCTGAATTTATTAGAACGTTTAATAATTATTTATAATGAACAAATTGGAGAAAGTGAATTGAATTTTAAACGAGGAAAATGTTGAAGATACGTGTGATAAATATAATTTATAATAGATGACGATCGAGTGGACATTTTTGGTGTTATTTTAAATTTGAAAGTTAATTTAATTGTGTTCTAATTCGACATGGAAACTCGGAGACTCAGTGCTTCTCGAGCATTCGTTTGCTGCTCGAACTTAGTTTTTCTCGTAAGTTTATAACATTTTTAGTTTATTCCTAGTTGCTCGATTTAATGATTGAAGAAAATAAATTTATATTTGAGGCATTTTCTATCAGTTCAGCCACTTTTGTTTTTCGACCCTCTCAGATCTGTCCCATAATTACCGCTCTCGCGGATGTTCAGAAATGGCAACGTTGCTGCGACTTTCGTTGATTTTTTTAACCGTCCATTATCTACCTTTGCGCGCTCCCTGAATGATTATATTAAGCAGGTCGAGTTGTTGTCCGCATGCTGACCAACTGTTTGCCTCCTGGCTTGCAGTTTTGTTTTCTACCTATAAAAGAAAAACATATATTAAGAAAAGTTACAATTACCTAATTAAACATAAAACTCAACGTACCAAGAAGACTGAAGATCACCCACTGCAATGACATGTACCTGATAAAAGAAAGAAAGAAAAAACACATTAAAAAAGAAATACATAAAACCCGAAAAAATACATAAAAAAACAAATAACGTAAAAATACTTACCATACATAATTTCCGGTTAATAAACTCTCCTACAAATACACGAATACAACACTCACACGAAAAAATTCGCTTATACTAAATGTTACGGCTATGTTTCATAGTCATAACACGCGAATTCCAAAACCCCGTCCTAAATTAAAAGAAATTCGAATAATGACTCGGGCCCCCCGTATCGACGATCCGCGCCTGAGCGCGCGAAAGCTCCCGTAGTTCCCGCTCGGCCGACAGATGGCCACGACGATACGGTTTTCTCGCAAGAGAATGGAGACCTGGCTGTGCATATAAGGCGGGAATAAATCCGTTTTATTCAGAATCACACCGACGATTCCTAGACCGGAATCAAAGGTAATTTTTGACGGCTATACTACTGCGAAGTGATTAACCACCCAAGAATTTCTGAAGAGAGAATCTTAAACCAATAAGACATGCCAAAATACAGAAACCTTGCCTATCTCCGAAGACTCCAACGACGAGCCCAATCCCGCCTTCCCGGACAGGAGGTCCTGATCGCCCGTCACAACCATCCTGATCCTCGAAAGGGGAAAATAGAACCACCAACCGTTCCTCTGCTTCCAAGTATGGCTCCAGAATTCCTACAACGAGAATGGGGCCTCGTCCAAATTGACCTTCCACCCCGACCACCACGACGCAACAAATATCCGACCAATCACCCCCTAACCACACAAATCACCCCAATCATACAAAACCACACACTTCAAAACCCAGACAACATTCTCACTCACACAAAACTTCAACCTACACTCACTCTAACAAACAATACACCAAATCGGGAATTATATTCCGGAGCGTCTCCTCTGCGAGATGAGGAAGAGTTCGAAGAACTCTATTCCCGCCTCGAACGCGAAATCGAACTAACTCCCTCGCATATTACTTTTTCTCCCTACAACCCCGAAGCTTCAAGAACAACCGTACATGAGCTCTCAGAGAAAAAGGAACGCCTCCTCAATGAACTGTTTGACCACTTCTCCATCTTTATAAATAAAATAAATAACATATTATAAAACCCATAAAAACGTGTCCAATCGATTTGTGACAGAGTCAGTTTAGGGTAATATTCAATTTTAAGTTATATTTGTATTATTTGTATTATAATATTGTCATGTGAATTTATTTAGTGAGTTAATTTGTGATTTATTCTGGCTTTCTTTTTGCCAGTATTTCATTTGATTTCAAGGGCTTGTCCCGTCCAATGTAAAAATAAATAAATAAGTAAATAATTGGCCACATTTTAGTACCACTTAAAAGCACTCTTTGTGAATTTTTTCAGATTTTTGAATTCATCCATTTAGGAAATGTATATTTTTTTTGTTATTCACATAACTTCGATGGAGTAAATATGACAAAAAAATCACACATACAAAAAAATGTTGTTTTTCACTTAACTTTGTATTGCAATATGTCTCATATTTTTATTCGTGTTGCAAAAGCTATTTACAGCAAAAAAAATGTTAAACTATTTTTTTTTACTCATTCGGACACCTTCGATATCACTGCCAATTTTATACAAGCTACAGGGATATGTCAAAAACATACCAAAAAATTGGCACAGTGGGCATCGACTATTTGAAGGAGAAAAAAAATATTTTCCAAAATTTTCGATCCATTAAATGGCTATACGCACGAATAACTGTATGTAAACCCTGAAGGCCGTGTCGTCGTTACGCGTCAAGTAGATCAGTGGATCGATTATTCGAAGGAATAACAAAAAATAAGTGAAATAAAAAAATATATAAAAATAAAAAAAAACAATTAAATAAATTTAATTAATTTTCTTTCTTTTTTTAATCCTTCAAGTAGTCGATGCCCACTGTACCAATTTTTTTGTAGGTTCTATACATGTCCCTACAGCTTATAAAAAATTGAAAGTAATATCGAAGGTGTCCGAATGAATGAAAAAAATTGTTTAACATTTTTTTTTGCTGAATATCACTTTTGCAACACGAATTAAAATATGAGACCTATTGCATTACAAAGTTGAGTGAAAAACAACATTTTTTTGTATATGTATTTTTTTTGTCAGACTTACTGCATCGAAGTTATATGAATAATAAAAAAAAATACATTTCCCAAATGGATTGTTTTAAAAATCTGAACAAATTCACAAAGAGTGCTTTCAAATGGTACTAAAATGTGTCCAATTATGGGATAGATCTGGAGGGTCGAAAAATAGTGGCTGAACTGACAGAGCCTCATTTAGGAATTTATTTTGCAATTAAATAACTAAAATGTAATTTATTGATGTAAATCACATGATTTATTCAGAAAGGACTTCATGCTTGAAGAGAAAGTAAATTCGGTTTTAGCGCAAAATAAATAGATTAAATAAAACCGAATTTACTTTTGTCTAGAATCTTAAATTCAAATTTTAATAATTTAAATTTCGTTCGGTTAAGTGTAAATTAGTTAGCAGTTTTTGTTAGCGATTATATTTAAAAATCACTAAGTGAAAGCTTTAGATGAAATTTTCAAAAATTCGCACAGGATTTTCAGTTAAATCCATCTTTAAATTTCTAAACTCAGCTTAATTCATTTTTAATCAAATTGACAATATTTTGAGCATGATTATTTTTTTTTTTTTTTTTTTAGATGTCAGGATTTGCGTTGATGTCACTGGGAGTATTATTGTTGATCGACAGCGAGCGGGTCTTGCTGTCTAGGCTTCTCGGACCTGGAGACGCTCACCCTGAACAACCTCTCTTCTATTATATAGCTTTTGCGATAGTTGGAGTTGGATTCTTCATCGCCATAACAGGAATCCTAGGATGCTGGGCTTCCTGTCTCTACAATTGTTGCATCACGGCTACAGTAAGAAAAATCTTAACATCCATTGCAACAATGAAGAAAAAAAAATTGCAAGACTATACATATTTCTTCGTTTAGTTTTTTTTTTTTAAATCTGTTGAAAATAGCACAAGTGTGTGGATAAAAAAATATAATTATGATTTTATAATAATAATTGTAATACGATGATTGAACTTTGGAATGGCTGCAAAAATTATTATTTTTCAATAAAAATTCACGGTAATCCTTTTGAAAAAATGGAAAAGAATAAGTAATCCATTAAAAAGTAATGCATTACTTATTTCTTCCATTTTTTTCAGCTATTCAAATGTTTACACTCTATTTTATAATCACTACGTATTATTATTATGAAATCATAATTACAAAACAAATTGTACTGTAAACTATATTTCATGAATTAATGGGGATTTACAACTCTGCAAGTGTGTGGATAGATTGATAAATGGTTATTGTTATTAGTGGTTTGATTGAATTATTGCATAATGGTTTCATTAAGAAAAATCTCAACTTTCATTACAACAATGAAGAACAAATTTGCATGATTATAACAATTTCTTTGATTAGTTGTAAAAAAAATTTGTTTGAAAATAACACAAGTGTGTGGATAGATTGACTGATAAATAACCATTGTTGTTAGTGGTTTCATATAATTGGTCTCGCGCATGCTTATAATTTACATATACGCTGTATAATGCGTCCGAGATTGCTCAGCGTGGCGAAATAAATACTGAATAGTGGAGTAAAGATAAGAAGAAAACAAGGAGATTGCCGTCTTGGGCCAATCGCGCGGTCACGCGCCGTCGTCCGGAAACGGATCTAGCTAGCAGACCCACATGCTCCGCTCAACGAAGGAAGGCGAACACTTTACGCATATCTAAAAACTTTAATTAGCCTAACATAAATTGCCCGTTAATTTTTCTGCGAATGGCTAAAATAGCGAATTTCAAAATAACGCACGGTTAAAAATCTACAATGGCCATTATCATTTTATTCTTACAAAAAGTGAAAAAGTTTTTAGTTTGCATCCTAGTTTTAAAATTTAAAAAAATTAAAAACCGAATTTTAGCGAAATTCTAGTCGTCGAGAAATAATAAATAATGAATTAAATTCCTATAAAATTCGAACGCTTCTACCGATCTTCATTAAATTTGTAATAAATTTTCTAGAATGGCCATTATTATGTTACTTTTGTAAAAGGTAGCAAATAATAAGGAAGCAATGTGCAAGGTTTTAGTTTGCATCCTAGTTTAAAATTTTTTAAAAATAAAAAACTGAATTTTAATGAAATAATAAATAATGAATTAAATTCCTATAAAATTGGAACGCTTCTACCGATGTTCATTAAATTTGCAGTGAAAGTGTAGGAAGTAAGTTGCGTGATTCGATTTTGCAGTTTTTTGTAATTCTTATACTAATTATTGCTTTTTACTTGCAGTATATGTTATTGATAGTTCTGCTATTGTTGGGTGAGTGCACTGTGTGTGTTATGGCGGTATTTTGGCCACATTTGCTGGGGGTCGATCTGAGACCAAGTCGTCTAGTTCGGGCCCTTCAGCGAAGTTACGCGGTACCAGGACGAGAACAATTCACAGCAGCGCTCGACCTTGCCCAAATGATGGTACGTATAATATCCTATGTACTTTTGAATATTTATTTTACGCCAAATATTTTGTTTTTAATTTTTTTATACTTCAGTTAACGGGACAAATCCCTTGAAAAATATGACAAAGATGGCACATTACATATTATTACATATAATAACGCATAATACAATATTGCATAAAGGAGAGATTCACAAACTTAAGAATTACTAAGAGGGATCTCTAAGTGTAATACAGTAGCCTCCCGCTAAGTGCTCGCCTACGGGGCTGTAGGGGTAAAATCGAGCACTTAGCGAGTTACCACCTCTCCGTAGAGATTCTGCGAGCTCGGGCCGCATTCGGTCGAGATCGGTAGAGCTCGGGCGCATTCGTCCGCGATCGGCCGGGCTCGGGCGCATTCGTCCGCGATCGGCCGGGCTCGGTAGAGAATCGTAGTCTTGGTAGGGGAACATTCACGCCTCCCGATCGAGGGGAAGGCGCCTCGGCGAGCACTTAGTGGGAGGCTACTGTATATCAACTTAAACATTTTTTAATATTGGCTACTCTATCAATTTTTTGCCCACTCTGCCAATTCTTTACATGGTTAGTTTTACATAACACTGTAGGTTATATAAAATTAAGAGAAAAATAGAATCATACAAATGTGTGAAAAAAAAAATAATAATAAAAAAAGTGCATACAATTTTTCTATCCACTTTTAAATTCTTTTGTTTCCTCATCCAAAATTTTCTTGACCCATTTCCAAATTTTCTTTTATGCACACCGCCTTAGATTTTATAAAATTAAGAGCAAAATAAAAAGTTCCAGAATGAGTTAAATATGAATAATGGTAATATGGCTGAATTTATGTATAAGCATTATATGTATACGGGCAGGAACAGTTTCGAACCCCTTTTACATCGGTGCAGCGAGGCACGAGCTCGATAATGCGTCACGCCTCGACGATTCCCTTTTCGAACAAACTGTGTCCGTTATTATACCACTACACATGTTAAAGCTGCAAACTAATACTACTACTTTATTTTTTTTTCTGTAATTCACAGTTTTCTTGCTGCGGAATAAGCGGAAGCAGCAATTACGGGACATCGTGGTGGCGGCTGCAGGAAGTTGGACGAAGGGAACTAGTTGTACCGTTGACTTGTTGCACCCTTAATAATACTATGGAAAACAAAGCTTTCCTCAATCCCGAACCTGCAGATATCGACATTTGCCAGACACTCGATCCAACGGAACATCAACGATCTCGACACACTTCGGTAAACACGATATACGCTGTTACACTGTTAGAAAAGATTGGAAGTTTTTATTCATAAACTCGTAGTTGAAATTTAATATACAATTGTGGTATAAAATTCATGTAATTTTCGAGTAAAACTAAAGCAAATTATTAAAATTCAAGTCCTTCTACTGTAAAATACAAAAAATCGATTATAGAAATAATCGAAATCGCGATATCGTTATCTAAAATAATCGATTTTAATGTCAAAATAATCGATAATCGCTACAATCGATTTTAACCGATTACTTGATAACCGATTATAAGAATAATCGAGATCGCGAAATCGATTATCTAAAATAATCGATTTTAATGTCAAAATAATCGTTAATCGCTACAATCGATTTTAATCGCTCATCTTTAATGTGTTGTACCATACATTAATTTCACATTACACTTGTATATTAAATTTAATATACTAGTTTGTGCATAAAAATTTCCAGTAAAAGTACATTAAATTGCAGGAAAAAAAAATCGATTATAAGAATAATCGAAATCGCTAAATCGATTATCTAAAATAATCGATTTTAATGTAAAAATAATCGATAATTGCTCCAATCGATTTTAATCGATTACTTGATAATCGATTATAAGAATAATCGAGATCGCGAAATCGATTATCTAAAATAATCGATTTTAATGTCAAAATAATCGTTAATCGCTACAATCGATTTTAATCGCTCATCTTTAATGTGTTGTACCATACATTAATTTCACATTACTCTTGTATATTAAATTTAATGTACTAGTTTATGCATAAAAATTTCCAGTAAAAGTACATTAAATTGCAAGAAAAAAAATCGATTATTAGAATAATCGAAATCGCGAAATCGACTATCTAAAATAATCGATTTTAATGTAAAAATAATCGATAATCGCCACAATCGATTTTAATCGATTACTTGATAATCGATTATAAGAATAATCGAGATCGCGAAATCGATTATCTAAAATAATCGATTTTAATGTAAAAATAATCGATAATTGCTACAATCGATTTTAATCGATTACTTGATAATCGATTATAAGAATAATCGAGATCGCGAAATCGATTATCTAAAATAATCGATTTTAATGTCAAAATAATCGTTAATCGCTACAATCGATTTTAATCGCTCATCTTTAATGTGTTGAAATTTAATATACTAGTTTATGCATAAACATTTCCAGTAAAAGTACATTAAATTGCAAGTAGATTTTTTTTACAGTATAACCTATGGATATTACTATTCTTATTATTATGACGAAGCGCAACGTTGCATTAAGAATATTACTGGTTTCTCGGTCAGTGGCCTTTAATTTACATCTCATTCGACCTGGTTATGGTTACCGAAGCTGCTAAACGCTTTTAATTCCCACACATCACAGTATTATTATTTACTTTCTGATTATTCATTTATTTTTTACATTATTAAAGAAAAATATTGTATTATGTTAAATGTTTCCAACATTTTAGTTCAGTTACATTTCATTAGTAGGTTCAGTCCTGAATTCTTCATTAAGTTAATTTACGGCAAAGTTACTGTCACATTTTATTAAAATTTTGCCCCAAACCTCACGAAAATTATGAGAAATTATCTTAACAGTTGAGATCATATTTGGATAAAATAAGCTCATTTAGGTAAATGTTTTGATGAGGTTTGGAGCAGAACTTTAATAAAACGTTACAGTAACTTTACTACAAGTTAAAGTAGTGAAGAGCTTGAACAATTTAGGATTAATACTCACATAGCACAGTATTATTATTTATTTATTTATTATATCACGAAAGAAAAAAAAATAGATGTTTACAATTGAAACACAGTCGCAACTTTGTGGTTAAATATTGCGAAAAAATTAAGAGCAAAAATACAATTTTATTTTGTGAAATACTGTTGGAATCGACTAAAACAATGTTAGTGCCGAAATAATTTCGAATATTTCTTCTTAAAGGTAAAATTAAAAAAAAAAAATTGAAGCTATTCTTACCGCATGCACAATTATGTTTGAGAGGTAACTTTTAAGATTAATCTTTTTCTAATGTGGCACAGCTGATAACAGATAATATTTTGTATATTAACTTTCGATTACGAGTTTATGAATAATATTTTCTTCTTTTTTTTTTACAATTATTCGTAGATTCGGGAATCGTGCAACGAATATTAATGAAGTTGATAACTTCGGTATCCTTGAAAGTTGAAATGCGGGTGGTTAAAATGTAACTTTTGCGATAAGTGCCCGCATTTTAACAATACTGTATTTTACTATTTCAATGATACATAATTTTTCGTAGCTTTACGAAGGTTTATGCGATTTTTTTTTTTGCGACAATAATGATCATGTGAATCTGTAAATATAATAATTTGAAATATATCGCAATATGTTGCAGGGCTGCTTGGCGATGATTGAAAAATGGACGCAGGATCAAGCGCTTATTCTTCTTGCAGTTGGCCTCGGAGTCGTTGTCATTGAGATCAGCGCGCTTCTCAGCACTTTTCTGGCTTGTTCGAAGATATCGACGAAGAAGAAATCCCAATCGTCGAATTTTACATCGACCCAAACACTGAGTCCATTCAGTGAAACGGATCAGGAGTATGGTACAAATAAATGTCTTTATTTTTTAGGGCGTCATAGTTGTCGACGGCATTGGCTTTCTTACACTGTTGGAAAAGTTATGAAATTTAGTATATGAATTATGAAATTATTTGTACGAAGCATTGATACGAACAAGGATGCAAAGTAGAAACTTGCACACTGCTTTCTCGTTATTTTTCGCTTTTTACAAAGCTTCCTCTACGAGGAAGCAATGCGCAAGGTTCTACTTTGCATCCTCGTTTAAAATCATGGTAAAAAGTCTTGTAATCGGTATTTTCTGTGGTAGAATATGCGATTTGAGAATGATAGTGAAGGCCCCAATTCGATATCTTGAAGAAAAAAATTTAGCTTGGATTTTCCGACCGAAAGTCGGATCTGTGAATTCTGGAATCCAAAACAGAAAACTTTCACTTTTTTTCAAAATCATCGTAAAAAGGCTTGTAACCGGTATTTTCTGGGCTCCCGCGTAGAAAAAAAGAATCTTGTGAAGAATCTTTTAAAGAATCTTAAAAAAAGTCTTGAAAGAATCTTTAAAAGAATCTTTAAAGGAATCTTGAAAAGAATCACGTATAGGATCCGGAGCAAGACTCTTTTCAAGATTCTTTTCAAATTTTTTTCCAGATCAAAACTCCGAATTTTTGTAATTTTTTTAGTTTAATTCAGTTGATTAGTCATATTTGATTGATCAGATCCGAAAAATAGCGTGATTTGATCAGATTAAAGCGATAAAATGAGAAAAAAAAAAAAAAAAAAAAAAAAATGTTGATCGTGGGACTTGAACCCAGGTCCCTCGGCGTACTATCCCGTTATCTTATCTATTCAACCACATCATCTTTCTTGGATAGCACTAAAATTAAATGATATATGAGTGTCACTTGCTTTTTCAGAACTTTGTTTTTTTTTCGGAAATTACGGCGCGATGCGCGTTACCACTTTGCACCGTTTCACAGTATCTAGTTTCATTAAGAATTCATCTTTCACATTCAGTTATTGCTCCCTCATAAAAGAAACTTTATTTGCGAGAAAACATACGTTCCAAGATTTTCAAGTCAGGACACTCAAAGGCAATACGTCGTTTCTACAGAATCCGATTCTACACATCACCGACTCAACACCACCGACTCTACACAACGGCAATTCGACACATGCCTCGATTCAACACAACAGCGACTGTAAACATCACCAACTCGACACGTCACCAACTCGACACATGCCTCAATTCGACACAACCCCAATTGTACACAGCCCCGATTCTACACAGTCACAACTGTCACGAGCCAAATGCACAACGGCAACACTCTACACAGTCCCGATTCTACACAGGCGCAAATGTCACGAGCTAAATTCACAACGGCAATACTCGACACAGCCCCGATTCTACACAGGCACAACTGTCACGTGCTGAATTCACAAAAGTCCCGATTCAACACATCACCGATTCTACACCGTCACCAACTCACATCCAATCATAGTGCGCCGATGAGTTGGAATGCTTGAACGACATACGCTGATTGGATGTGAGTTGGTGACGGTGTAGAATCGGTGATGTGTTGAATCGGGACTTTGGTGAATTTAGCTCGTGACAGTTGTGCCTGTGTAGAATCGGGGCTGTGTAGAGTATTGCCGTTGTGAATTTAGCTCATGAAATTTGTGCCTGTGTAGAATCGGGGCTGTGTAGAGTATTGTCGTTGTGCATTTGGCTCGTGACAATTGTGACTGTGTAGAATCGGGGCTGTGTAGAATTGGGGTTGTGTCGAATTGAGGCATGTGTCGAGTTGGCGATGTGTCGAGTTGGTGATGTGTATAGTTGCTGTTGTGTTGAATCGAGGCATGTGTCGAATTGCCGTTGTGTAGAGTTGGTGGTGTTGAGTCGGTGATGTGTAGAATCGGGTTCTGTAGAAACGACGTATTGCCCACTCAAAATAGTCCAGAACGTCGAGAAAAGTGGTTTAGAAAAAATAAATAAGTGCATTCCGCAAACCTAAACCTTAAAATACATGAACCTGGTCTTCAAAAGTGTCCAGGTTTATTGCTTCGAAGCTCTCAGTGTCCACATTGACCTCTCCATAGTTGTCGGTGTCCAGGTCGACCTCTCCGTGATTCTTTTCAAGATTCCTTTAAAGATTCTTTTAAAGATTCTTTCAAGACTTTTTTTAAGATTCTTTAAAAGGTTCTTCACAAGATTCTTTTTTTCTACGCGGGGTAGTCCTGGTGAGTTTGACCACCGTGGTTTCAGGTTGAAATTACCGCAAAAAACCGCAAAAACCACCGCAGTGTTTTCTGCACTTTTCCGCACACTAATTCACCGCAAAACCACTGAGCGTTTTTTTTTGTAGCGTCGGTGGTTTTCCTGTTTCGATCACCGCAAAAACACCGATGTAAATTTCGAAAAATCTCGAAATTTCGTAATTTTTTTGCAATTTGTATAAATAACGGTAGAAATCACGGCTCGACTGAATTTTCAGTACCATGGTAATAGTGACAGTAAAAGTGACTAATGTCAGTACATGGGCGGACGATACTTACGATCGCCCGTATTTATACATAGAACGGCGAACACTCACTTGCGAGAAACTTTCACGCCTCGTTCGCCATCTAGCGGGCTAATTTCGGGTGCACGCGCAATAACCGACTTAGCTCCGCTAGATGGCCAACGACTTTAAATGTTTCTCGCAAGCGATTATTCATCTTTTCGTGCATATAAACGTAAAACGACTGATCAAGCATGAAATAAGGTCGGCCGTTTTGCAGTCGTTTTTTCGTCAACTAGCCGGAAAACAACCGATCGAGTATGAAATAATATCGGTCGTTTTGCAATGATTCGCCGTAACATTTTTGCACAAAACGACGTCAGTCGTTTTTTGGTTAACTAGGGGTTAATTGCGGTGACACGACTTGCTAGGGTTGAGAACGACAGTGAAGGGCGAAATTCGATATCTCAAATAAAAGAAAATTTAGGTTGGATTCCCCGACAGAAAGTCGTATCTGTGAATTCTGGAATCCAAAACAGAAAACAGTCACGTTTTTTTCAAAATCATCGTAAAAAGCCTTGTAACCGGTATTTTCTGTGGTAGAATATGCGACTTGAGAACGATAGTGAATTAAAAAATTGGATATCTTGAAGAAGAAAAAATTTAGTTTGTATTTTCCGACAGGAAGTCGAAAATGAAAATCTTGATGTCTCAAATTTGTTTGTCGATTAAAATTCTTCTACATAATTTTTTTTCTTCAGGAATAGGAATCGAGAACAGAATGAACATGACGGGCACGACATTCGGCGCTAAATCATGAAGGTGGCACGGGGGCAGCGAGGAGCATTTAACAAAGTCTATAACCGACAGCGCAACGAGAAAAGCCAAGAGAGTGGAAGAGTCATACGGGGTCCGTCAATTGGAGTCTCGTCTTCGAAATTCTTCAGGAAAAAGTATAATCGAACAGTGGCAAAATTCCAACGATCGGTACAACGGAATTCTTCGAAATGACGAGTTTTACGAGGAGCGAGCGATTGACGTTGGCATTGATCCCATTTCGTCGACTTCTGTTGCGCGAAAAATTGAAAATTCGTCTCAAACATCCGGAAAAATATTGCCGGCCTCTAATATCAATGGCAAAAATGATTATCGCGAAGATTCCTCATCGCGTAGCGTCAGAACCGAGAGAAATACATCGACAGGAACAGTTCGCAGCATACCGATTAAAAATTACAGAGCTTCTCTTGTTCAGGATATGGGAACTCTCAGAAAACCAATTCTACCGCATCAACAATTTGAATCGTTGGTTTCGGAGCCTGAAAAAAAAATTCGCCCTCCGTCGAAGCGAAGAAATCGCCTTAATGTCACTCAACAAACTGAAAAAACATCAAAATTTTACGGCGTACCAAGCAGAGAAAAAAGGAGCTACACGACTAACGAATTTTCGCGCAGAACCAAATCCCGAAGAAGCGATAAATCTAACAGAGGAAATTTTAATGACAGAACTATTGAGTTTCTTCCGAGCTTTCGATTTGTGGATGAACCGAGCGATCTGTTTGTGGATTCAGGACATTTTTCGAGAGGTCCTTCGACGAGCTGCCAAGAGAGAATAACTCCGGTGTGTTTTATGATTTAATTATCGTGCTTATATCCCAGTAAATACATAATTGAACAGTAATGTAACCTGGAAGTAACATGTGATTGTAACAATGTAACGCTGGCGTTATGTTGCGACGAACGTCACATATTTATACAGAATGTTACGTCCGCTAGGTGGCGAACGACTCAAAAGTTTCTCGCAAACTTGCTGTAACTGGTTGACATTATTCGCCAACAGTTTGTTCTACTTTTAATTGTGATAGCTATTTTTTTGACCTTCTAAGGACAGCGATTTCGCAACCTGTGGACTTTTGAGGATTTTCAGTCGACAAAAGAACCTTACGTGAAGTTACCTTTCGAAGTTCCGGTTTCGTAACTTTTACGTTACTTGTTTTACATCAATAACATTACGCAACGTACATGCAACATAACTGAATTGTAACGGTTATGTAACATACGTTACATGACTGAATTGTAACGGTTATGTAACATACGTTACATAACCGTTACATGGTTATGTAACGCATTACACTTTACATGGTTATGTAACGCATTACACGTTACATGGTTATGTAACGCATTACACGTTACATGGTTATGTAACGCATTACACGTTACATGGTTATGTAACGCATTACACGTTACATGGTTATGTAACGCATTACACGTTACATGGTTATGTAACGCATTACACGTTACACGGCTATGTAACGGTTATGTAACATGCGTTACATAACCGTTATGTAACATGCGTTACATAACGGTTATGTAACATGCGTTACATAACCGTTATGTAACGGTTATGTAACATGCGTTACATAACCGTTACAATTCAGTTATGTTGCCTGAACGTTGCGTAATGTTACTGATGTGAAACAAGTAACGTAAAAATTTTGTAACGGTTATGTAGCGCATGTTATGCGTTACATAACATGTTACATAACATGCGTTACATAACCGTTACAAAACTTTTACGTTAATGTAACGCATGTTATGTAACGCATAACATGCGTTATGTAATGCATAACATGCGTTATGTAATGCATAACATGCGTTATGTAATGCATAACATGCGTTATGTAATGCATAACATGCGTTATGTAATGCATAACATGCGTTATGTAATGCATAACATGCGTTATGTAATGCATAACATGCGTTATGTAATGCATAACATGCGTTAGATAACGAGGTTATGTAACGCATGTTACACAACATGGTAACATTGTTGAGTGGGAAATAATAACTTACATGTAAGTTACAAGTTATGTTACTTGTTACATTGGGTTACATTGGCGTAACATTACCGTGTTTACTGGGTAGTTTAGTTTATTTAGTTCCAATTCGTAGGTACACTGTAAAAGTTTTTCAAAATCGCTCTAATATTTCTCATAATTAATCAGATTTTGTTATTGCTTAAAATTATGTGCTGTGAATATTGAAAAAATATATATATATCTTTTAAAAAGAGATACAATTCACGTTTAACAAAAAACCAGTCTATTTGACTCGATCTAATTTTAACAATTTTTTATCAGAAAGTATTTTGAAAAATAAAAGACACGTATTTTTTTGTTTGGCGCTACGAGCGATATTTCCGACTGACGAATTTTTATAAAAATTTGAATTTTTCGGTATTCATATAGTTTTAAATACTACTTTTTATTGCGTATAATAATTTTCGAACAAAAGTAGTAAAATTAATTACTTTTAAGAATAAAATTGACTTTACATTTAAAGACAAATCGTCGGAAGAAAATATTTTTCAAAATTTAAATACTACTTTTTATTGCGCATAATTGGATAAAAAAGGATTGAAATGAAATTTCACACAGGTGAGAGACGTACAGCAGCAATCCCGAAATTTCGACCTGGAGGACGACGACAACAACAGAAGAAACGAGTCCGTTGATTTGGAGCGCGGAAATGTTTGCAAGAAAATTTCCGTCTACGAGGAAAACGTTCGTTTGGGTTCGGGACGTTCGGAAAAAATAGTCAGGGAAGCTTTGAACGCCAGTAAACGTCGAAGAACAATCGGTGTTCCACTTGTGGGAATGCACAACGCTTGCGGACTTCCGGTTATCGCTCATTGGCCGGAAAATCGGGTTTTTGGAACATTAAGAGTTCCTGGAAAAATTGTCGGAGGTCTTGGAAGGATTGGCCATCAAATTGGCACTTCGGAGCGCCGAAATGGTACTCAACCAAAAAGAAGAGCACCGCAGCCCTCGGAAATTCGAAATTCACGAAAAAATCGCGAATCTCCTGGAGAAAATAACGAATTAGAAGTTTCACAGTCTGAGGAAATTGCCGGAAGTACAGGAAGAAAAAGGATCCTCAAAAGGCCGTCATTTAAAGCCAGCAAAAATGTAATGCCTTACAGAAACAGATACTGCAGAAGAAATTCCGGAAAAATGATAAATCTGGAGAGAAGAACTGACGCGATTACTGGAAATTTTGATAAAAGAGAGACGATGAGACGCAGCGTTAAACGATCGACTCTTTATGCGAAGGATGAGGGAAATGAGGCTGTCGAAGTACTCACAAGCTTGTGTTTAAATCCCCTCGCGAGAAAAGGCGCCGCGAACATGATATGGTAGAGCTATTGTCACCATAAGCAGATCTGGGCAGTATTTTAAATACAATTGTAGCAAATATGCATTTGGAATATATTTTCTGTATTTATTATTTATAATATCGGTCATTGCCTGGTGAAAATATTTCTCTGAAAATGCCTGCAATTTGTTTATTTTCTTTTTTTCACTTCAGAGAAATTACATATCTTCTTCCTAAAGATAGAATTTTATCTACTTATTATACTTAATATTTTGAATTATTTTTCTGAAGAACTGTAAGGGATTCTAACTGTCTACGATTTGCAAACTTTTACAAGTTTTTTTATTTGTACAAAATTTGCCCAGATCTGATTTTATATTATAACGTGTGCATATATATTATTTATTATTCGACAAAAACAATCCTTGCTGCCCTCGGAAATTATGCGTTTGCCGCCTATTGTTTTCAAAAGATACTTATTATTTTTTTTTTGTTCTTACAATAAATATAAATATTTTGTTAAGTTAAATGTATGAGTGTAGAAATGACATCGGAAGTATGAATGATTGGAAATGCGCGTATAATTGTTGTATTGTATGTCGCAATTAACTTTTTTGTATCCATAGCTCATCTCACTTTGCGTGATGACTTAAAATAAATGGAAGCTCTATTTATGTACGATTAAAAAGATAACTAATCTGTTGTGCATTAATGGAGACGTCGCTTGCACGAACTGATGAGAGATTGCTGCGAAATCAATATATCTGCGGTTTTGCAGACATGCACCGAGAGAAAAGATTTCATTGACGCCAAAGAAATGGGTGGATTGATTTTTTTTTTCATTGATTTCAACGAAACATTTCTTTGATTTCTGTAAATAAAGATTTACTTAGTGAGCATATAATAAAGAAACAGTTTCATTGTTTTAAAGAGACGTTTTCATTGGTTCGAAGAAACGTTTTCATTGATCTCTCCATGGAGACTAGAGTAAAGGAGACCGAACGCTTATGGCGCGAGGTCTAGAATTTTGGTCTACAAAACGGGCCTACGTTTTAGTTCCAGTTGTCACTACAAGCGTCGCTCCGATCGTTGAGTTCCACGGTGAAGTTAGCGCTTGGTCGATAAACGATATTCACTTTCTGATTATAGATTCCAAAGTAACTCGATAACGAAACGCGTTAAGGGGATGCTGGAGTAGATTTTTTTACCGACTTTGGTCGGTAAAAGTAGGCGATTTCGTAGTTTACACTATTCATCGAAAATATGCTACAAATATACTTCAAATTTTGCAGGGATGTAATAAAAACATTCATGCTTGGGTGTCCGGTCAAATTACTGTTCAAAACATACAAGAAATGTAAAAAATTGTATATTACTGAACCTCTCAAAAAACAATATGGCCGCTCGAAATGTCAACAGGTCCTTTGAGGTAAGATACAAACGTTTCTGGAACTCAGATGTGTTAAATCAGACCGGACACCCATTCTTTCATTATTCCTGAACCTTTAAAAACTGTCGGAATGTCGATTACACAAACCAAATCCACGAATAGTGTATACTACGATTGCAAAGACTGTTTGCTTTTCGCACAGGTTCAGAGCTGGTAAAGAGCATGAATATAGTTCCGTTATTAGGAGACAGGTGGCGCTGTTTACTTTTGGCAAAAGCTCCGAGCCTCTGCAATGCGACCGTAGTATACACTATATATGGATTTGGCTTGTGTAGTTAACATTCTGATGGTTTTGGAATATTTAGAAATCATCACAGAATTGACGTCCGGTCTGATTTTACATATCTAATTTCCAGAAACAATTATATCGTACAGCAAAGGTCTGTTGACATATGATGCGCGGCCATTTTGCTTTCGGTATCTTTTGCCAAAAGTACGCAGACTACTCGTGCGCCACCTGTGTCCTAATCGGGAAACTTACCTACCAAAGTCGGTATCAAAATCTACTCCAGCATCCCCTTAAGTAAGGGCGTTCGTGTCCGTGAAGTTCACGGATCAAATCTTTATGCAAGAATTTTTTTTTTTTTTTAAATTAGAGCAAATACCGTTTTAAAGTATCGAAATATCCTTTTATTTTTCTTTCGTTTCATAGCTAGCGGCAAGTAATTTATATAGTTACAATTGTTAAACAACATTTTGGTACAGATAAACGATATTGAATTACTGATTAACAATACCAAAGTGACTCGATAGCGAAACGCGTTGAGTACGGGCGTTCGTGACCGTAAGATTGACGGATCAAATCTTTATGTAAGCATTTATTAATTTTTTTTTAATTAGAGGAAATACCGTTTTAAAGTGTCGGAATGTCCACCTTTTATTTTTCAGTTTTCAGTTCATGTTTTAATCGACCCACAATTTACTTAATTAGATACAATAATTATACATTCTTGATTAAAAAAAAAATGCATGAGGAAAGAATCGACCCGCGAACCTTCCGAATACGAAGCTTGTATCTACGCGCTTCGCCGCCGCGTCGCTTTACGTTAGGTGTTCAGTTACTCGATATCGTTTATCTGGTATAATTTCTGTTATGGAATTTGGACAATTAGCATCACCTACCGAATTCAAAACTGGCAATAATCGCCTTGCAATCTGAACAAACTAAAATAACTTGTTTATACTTTTCGCGTACAGATGCTATACCTCTCGCCCCCTATGATACGACGGTTTTCGACGAAACGCACAATTAAACGATCCTTAAAGCGCCTCCAGGTGATAGTAGGACAGAATCCAATAATTAGTCAATCCGTAATTACGTGTAAACTTAATGTATTCGAGTATGATCGCGTAAGTACGAACGTAGAAGAATGCTCTGTTCAAAATTCCCGCTCTCTGGGATCTAATCGTACGCTGCGCCTCTATCGGCGAAAGCTGAAATAATTTTGGCCCATTTCATCGACCATCTGCTCAGCACTACGTTCGGTCTCCTTTACTCTATCCTCCATGGATCTCTCTCTCGCACCTAACCTCACTTTTTTGTTTTCCGGTTCTCCCGAACGAACGGCTTCGAGTTTCGAGGAGCCAGAAGCATAGCCTATTTCTGCCGTACTTCCTTACATATTCACAAAATTTGAGCTTTATCTGCCGCGTACTTCAGGAAAAAATAGGTTTCGAAATTTTGAGCTGGTAAGAAGAAGGTTTCATTGAATCCGGGACGACATCTTTGAAATCAATGAAAAAGGTTCATTGGTTTAAAGAAATGTTTCTTCGAATCAATGTCACTACTTTTCATTGAGTTTGAGATCATTTAAAGAAAAGATAGTATTGATATTCAAGTATTTCATTTCATTGGCAAAGATTTTCGTGAATCAATGAAACTTTTTCTCTCGGTGTGAGACTATAAAAAGTTGTGATTTTACTGCTGAATGGACGTAATTTAAAATGCATTTTATAGATCGTATACTTACGTTGATATGAGGTCTGTATTAGAAGTTTTCGACAGCAGAGCCGCATAAGTTAAAATTGAAACGTTCATCTGCAAGAAGCAAAAATTAAGGGAAATAGAATGAAAAATAAGAGCAATTTTTAAGCTCCGTGGAAAATACATTTTATATTAGTGATGTATAAAGATCATCACTTAAACATCACTTCAGACTCATTCCTTTAAGCTTTTTTGACACTCGTGTTCTTTTTTCACACATTTTCGCTAATTTCTTGCACTATTAGTATTTCGTTACTTACGGAATAAAAAACTGGCAAGGAGATATCGAAAAAATCCCCACAATTGAAGATCACTCGATTGTGAAGAAGATACAGTTGTATACGAACTCGGATCTGAGAAGTTGCCATTTTTTCTTCACTCGCTCGACATAATAATTAATTCATTAAATAATTCCAATTACCATTGCGGTTGAGTCCTCCATGAGAGTGGGTTCGTCCTTTACCATGTACTTTCCTGCATTGTTCGCCTTGGGTAAATGAAAAATCATTATTATTTCATAATTTTTCATTTACCCAATTTGTATATTAATTACACGAATTTTTTCAGTCGGGAGTTTTAAAATTTTTGTAAAATTATTTTTTTTTTGTATCTGAATTTTCTAAATTTGAAAACGTTCCGGAATTAACTTACCTCATCGGTAGTTAAATTACAAACGGCACAATTGACAAAAGCAATGCCAAGTACGGACAACAAGAAGATAAACCGCGGCTTTGATGTGTCTTCATTCATCATGTAAATGTCCATTATGGCTGTGAAGTAGAGAGAGGAAAAATTGCAAAGTTGTGTGAAGCTAAAAGTGTTGTTGATTATTCTCGAGGCGTCGAGTAAAGCGGCGTGAAGAAACAGAATATCATTCGACGTCACGGACTTCAAATTTTGCGGTGAAAGCTTCCGAGTCCACGAGACATTCGGGATAATTGATTTGTTCAGATGACGAAAGCGTTGATACATCAAATGTACCAGAAGTACGTAACGAAATAAGCAGATTCGATATAATACCGAAGGCGAAACGACGAACACAACGTACCAGGCAAAGCCCTTCCAAGTTGTCGCGATAACATAAGTATCTTTGAATATTTCATAGGCGAAGCCACACAATAAACCGAGAAAAATCCAGTACCAGGTATATCGATCTCGATGAGGATGACCCAATTTCTTAGCCCTTTCGTCGTATGTAGCAAGATTGTTGAAGAACTAGGAATTATTCGAGGGAATTTTTTCAAATTACGAAATTACGAAATTATGAAATTACGAAATTATGAAATTATGAAATTATGAAATTATGAAATTATGAAATTATGAAATTATGAAATTATGAAATTATGAAATTATGAAATTACGAAATTATGAAATTATGAAATTATGAAATTATGAAATTGTGAAATTATGAAATTATGAAATTATGAAATTATGAAATTATGAAATTATGAAATTATGAAATTATGAAATTATGAAATTATGAAATTATGAAATTATGAAATTATGAAATTATGAAATTTCGAAATTACGAAATTATGAAATTACGAAATTATGAAATTACGAAATTACGAAATTATGAAATTATGAAATTATGAAATTATGAAATTATGAAATTATGAAATTATGAAATTATGAAATTATGAAATTATGAAATTATGAAATTTCGAAATTACGAAATTATGAAATTATGAAATTATGAAATTATGAAATTATGAAATTATGAAATTATGAAATTATGAAATTATGAAATTATGAAATTATGAAATTATGAAATTATGAAATTATGAAATTATGAAATTATGAAATTATGAAATTATGAAATTATGAAATTATGAAATTATGAAATTATGAAATTATGAAATTATGAAATTATGAAATTATGAAATTATGAAATTATGAAATTATGAAATTATGAAATTATGAAATTATGAAATTATGAAATTATGAAATTATGAAATTATGAAATTATGAAATTATGAAATTATGAAATTATGAAATTATGAAATTATGAAATTATGAAATTATGAAATTATGAAATTATGAAATTATGAAATTATGAAATTATGAAATTATGAAAAGAGCAATAATCTCTTACTTTGACAAAACTATTTTGTTGAAACACTGTTATAAAAATGTCAGTTGTTATGGCAAGATTTAATGTTGTTACGGACATTATGTAGATAACCGTAATCAAGATATGCATCCGGAAAGCCTGAGGATTTAGCGGATTTGCGTAGGTCATGTATAAGCGTACTGCAGAAATGAGGATAACGTAGCAGCGACGAGTTATACCGCCAGCTTTGATACGTTTGTTCACGTAGCTGCATGGAAATGTACCGGTAGCATTGCCAATCAAAACAAAGGGTGTCAAGCCTACAAAATCACAGATTTTTTCAATTAGAGATTTGAACATTTCGAAAAGTTATGGCAGGCCAACAAGTGATTCTGATGTTTTTTTTTTATTACGACACACGAACAACGGTGAGCTGAGACTTGCAATGGAACGTCAGAAATCGATCGTGGTGTACGATGTATGGGGGAGACAAAAGTTTGATTAAAATCACTTTAATGCAAGATAATACTTTCGAATACCTGATGAACATAATACCATCATTTACTTCGCAGATCCAAACGATTATTTAAAAAAATTACTGTATCTTTGATCCTTTTGTCGGCTTGCTCGTTGTCTTTCTATGAACTTCTCCTATAAATACTGATAAAACCAGTGCGAATGTCATGAGGGCCAGGAAACCCTGAAAGTAATTGAAGATAGTCATTTCCTGAACAAAATAACATCACCTTTCATATACTGTTATTCGACGCGCAAAAATTAGAAGAAACGCTTATAAAATTTAAGCACTTTGCATTAGATTTTTTAAAATGAAATATCTCGGCACAGTTCAACGTCTCCAATTACCTATATGTTTATATATTTCTTGGTCGCACTTACCATACGAAGAGTTATCAAATCTACATTGAACATTTCACTTCCTTTAAAGACGATTTTGTTGTGAAGCAGATGCATTGCTACGCCAATTCTCCCCTGCAGGGAATAATTTGTTAATTGACTATTTAATGTTCACACGTATATGTTAGAGTACGAAAAATATAACCCTTCAAGGGCGGTAACTCATTTAGCGCGTCATATAATTCCTTTTCATTCGACCCGGTGAAGTTGTATGGCGCGCAATTGAATTAATAATGAACAAACAAGTGAATAAAAAAATGGCACACTTGATCCAATACTTAAAACAACAATCTACGTTTTTAAATATTAAAAAAAACGCTCCCGTACTTGAAGGGTTAAAATATTATCGTTGAAATTATGAAATTATGGAAAGTCTACGAAGTAAACAAAGTAATGTAACAGGGATGTAACAGGGATGTAACAGGGATGTAACAGGGATGTAACAGGGATGTAACAGGGATGTAACAGGGATGTAACAGGGATGTAACAGGGATGTAACAGGGATGTAACAGGGATGTAACAGGGATGTAACAGGGATGTACCAGGGATGTAACAGGGATGTAACAGGGATGTAACAGGGATGTAACAGGGATGTAACAGGGATGTAACAGGGATGTAACAGGGATGTAACAGGGATGTAACACATATGTGACAGCGATGTGACAGCGATGTAACAGCGATGTAACAGCGATGTAACCGCAATGTAACCGAAAGTCACGAGTAACGTTGCCTGTAACTTGCATCTATGCAAAATATATGCTGTTACTGTTACTTGTAACTTATTATTTCCCACTCAGCAGCGTTACAATGTTATATAAGATATGTTACATCTCATAACCGTTACATCTCAGTTATTAGTACCGTGGCGTTACAGACACGCTGTAACGCCACGGTACCGTTACATTCGGACATATGGCGTCCACCGTGCCGTCACCGTGGCGTTACTCTCAATTTCAGCACGACGCTGTGTCTTTTTAGGATGTTACATTCCGATAATATAATCTACCTGTCACTAAAGTTACATTTCCATTGTTACCCAGTAAAAAATCTAAAGCCGGCACCGTAGCGTCACGTCACGACACAGCGTGATGCTTGGGTTACATCATTTATATCATGTAACTTTAACGAAAATACGTCATGTAACAGTTACGTTACAACAAATGGAACATTGCACGTTACTCTTATGTTATATATCCTCCTCAACATTTTACAAGTATAACAATGTACATGTAACTTACAGGTTACATTGCTGTTCTATCACGTGTTTACTGGTTACGAGCTACAAGATATATAACCAATTTAAGGGGATGCTGGAGTAGATTTTGATACCGACTTTGCTCGGTAAGTTTCCCGATTAGGACGTAGGTGGCGCCGAGTAGTCTGCTTACTTATGGCAAAAGATACCGAAAGCAAAATTGCCGCACACCATATGTCAACAGACCTTTGCTGTAACATATAATTGTTTCTGGAAATTAGATATTTAAAATCAGACCGGACGTCAATTCTGTGATGATTTCTAAATATTCCAAAACCATCAGAATGTTAACTACACGAGCCAAATCCATATATAGTGTATACTACGGTCGCATTGCAGAGGCTCGGAGCTTTTGCCAAAAGTAAACAGCGCCACCTGTCTCCTAGTGACGGAACTATATTCATGTTCTTTACAAGCTGTGATCTTGTGCGAAAAGCAAATAGTCTTTGCAATCGTAGTATACACTATTCGTGGATTTGGTTTGTGTAATCGACATTCCGACGGTTTTGAAAGGTTCAGGAATAATCAAAGAATCGGTGTCCGGTCTGATTTAACACGTCTGAGTTCCAGAACCGTTTATATCTTACCTCAAATTGGACTCAAATTGGACCTTCATGTGTCTAATAATTTGTGTCCAATGTTCGTGTGTCCAATAATTTGTGTCTAATAATTTGTGTCCTATCTTCGAGTGTCCAATAATTTGTGTCCAATGTTCGTGTGTCCAATAATTTGTGTCCAATCTTCGTGTGTCCAATAATTTGTGTCCAATCTTCGTGTGTCTAATAATTTGTTTCCTATTTTCGTGTGTCCAATAATTTGTGTCCAATTATCGTGTGTCCAATAATTTGTGTACAACCGTCGTGTGTCCAATAATTTGTGTCCAATCTTCGTGCGTTCCAATAATTTGTGTCCAATCTTCGTGTGTCCAATAATTTGGGTCCATTCTTCGTTTGTCCAATAATTTGTGTCCAATCTTCGTGTGTCCAATCTCGATGGGTCCAATATCTTGTGTGTCCAATAAAGTATGTGTCCAATCTTGATGTCTCCAAGAATTTGTGTCCAATCTTCGTGTGTCCAATAATCATGTGTCCAATAAGTCTTCTGTCCAATCGCGATGTGCCCAATAATTTGTGTGTCCAATCTCGATGTGTCCAATAACTTCTGTGTCCAATCTTGATGTCCAATAACTTGTGTGTCCAATAATTTGTGTCTAATAATTTGTGTCCTATCTTCGAGTGTCCAATAATTTGTATCCAACAATTTGTGTCCAATCTTCGTGTGTCCAATAATTTGTGTCCAATCTTCGTGTGTCTAATAATTTGTGTCCTATTTTCGTGTGTCCAATAATTTGTGTCCAATTATCGTGTGTCCAATAATTTGTGTACAACCGTCGTGTGTCCAATAATTTGTGTCCAATCTTCGTGCGTTCCAATAATTTGTGTCCAATATTCGTGTGTCCAAAAATTTGTGTCCAATCTTCGTGTGTCCAATAATTTGGATCCATTCTTCGTTTGTCCAATAATTTGTGTCCAATCTTCGTGTGTCCAATCTCGATGTGTCCAATATCTTGTGTGTCCAATAAAGTATGTGTCCAATCTTGATGTCTCCAAGAATTTGTGTCCAATCTTCGTGTGTCCAATAATCATGTGTCCAATAAGTCTTCTGTCCAATCGCGATGTGT
The DNA here is from genome assembly GCA_963970395.1 of Ephialtes manifestator. Taxonomy (NCBI): domain Eukaryota; kingdom Metazoa; phylum Arthropoda; class Insecta; order Hymenoptera; family Ichneumonidae; genus Ephialtes; species Ephialtes manifestator. The sequence goes on along the minus strand of OZ019982.1, from coordinate 26,345,968 downwards.
CCAATAATTTGTGTGTCCAATCTCGATGTGTCCAATAACTTCTGTGTCCAATCTTGATGTCCAATAACTTGTGTGTCCAATAATTTGTGTCCAATATGATGTGTCCAATCCTCATGTGTCCAATCCTATTTGTGGGCAAGTGGGTCCCTCCCTGTTTTGAACAGTAATTCGACAGGACACCCCAGCATGAATGTTTTTATTACATCTCTGCAAAATTTGACGTATATTTGTAACATATTTCGATGAATAGTGTATACTACGAAATCGCCTATTTTTACCGACCAAAGTCGGTAAAAAATTCTACTCCAGCATCCCCTTAAGTGAAGTTCGTATTCTTTACCTCAATATTCGCTGAATCTTTTAAGATAGTTTTGCAATCGGTGAAAATGCTACCTACGTTGTTGGCCTCGTTTACAGTGATATCGCAAATGTAGCATGGCCCTACTGCCTGTAATAGCGCATTGGCAAATAGGAATTTGGATATGAAGATATTACGTGACTCATATTGTACGAATGCCGCCAAGATGTTTACGAAAAGAGCTACGAACGACACCATCATATTTATTGAAGTTTGCTGATTAAATATCTCAACGGCCTTGATCAAATTCGAATTAAGAAAAAGGATGTCGCGTGCAGTCACTACGTGACGTCGATTGTAAGATGATGATTGAAATGACAGATTACGTTTAATCATGTCATTTAAATGCCAGAACCTTTGATGTATCATGTAAATGTGAATTGTCCATTTGAGAAGAAGATGCACGTGAATGAACTCAAGCACCGCTGCCTCTTTAACGGGTGCGTCTTTTATAGGTGTATGTACATCCATCGTCAACGTAGTATAAACACAGCTTTGGACACTCGCGATAGCGATTAAAGTCAACACCCAATTGACTGTAGTTTTTTGCTTACGCGGATGACCCAAGCGAGTCACTGATTCGTCGAATTTCTCTAGACTCTCGTAAAACTGAAAAAAATATATGTCTATATTTTTATTTCCAATATTTATCCCATAATAATAATAATCTTAAATACAATTAAGCTATTAATATTAGTTGAATAATAATCATTATTATCATTTGATAATAAATTAATAATTGCCTTGGCAAGTTTTGTCACCGTCATCTTAACCGAAAATCACTCAAATTATCACTCAAGAAATGACTAAGAATGTTATAATATTTTACATTTGTATAATTGCGTCTAAAAGTTTATTTAACAAATCTCGAGTGAAAAATTGTTAATCGATCGAAACATAATAAAATAATTTTGCAAACTATAAAAAAGTATTCGTGTACTTATTCACATTCTCCAATTATGGCAGGTAGTTCTTTCAAGCCTGAAAAATCATTCAATTATCTACATGGATCAACAATTTTTAAGTAAGGGATATTTTTATTTGATTTTAGACAGAATAAAACAAATATAAAAACTCATAATATGTTTAGACTTTTCGTATACTTCAAATAGACAATCAAAACATATTCTTCCTACGGTCTGAATCAGAAATGTTAAATGACCGTCATTTTCGACTTGCGTCAGTGACGCGTCATGACCGTCACGTGACGCATGTGACGTCATTTTCAATTTTGGCGATTTTTCTAAGTAAAAATGACCGTCATGTCACATAACCGTCATTTTCATTCACGTCATGTCACATAATCGTCATTTTCATTCACGTAATGTCACACGACCAACATAACGTGCATCTATATAGATGTAAAATAACGGTCACGATATTTTTTGTCATTTTTTCCGTCACGATGTGTTCATGCGCACCTGTTTTTTCCGATCTTGGTCATTATTGTCATGTTCGTCATTTTAACACTCGTCATGTGACGGTTCTGTGACAGACATATGACTGTCACGTGCCGGTCACGTTTCGGCCATGTCTCTGACACTCTCCTAGATTCCCGTAACATACGATGTCCCCGGTACTGTCGCCGCTGAAATTAATCCACCATGCGGCGCTAGTAGTCACCTGCTCTACCCCCACCCTGCAAACCGGCAAAATCGGCTATGTGATGGAGTCATTCCTAACCTTCTCAACGATTGCGTATTATCCGTATTATCGATTCATTATCGTTGTTGTGACGCTGTCAGGCTGTCTTTTCTCCTCGATTCTGAATTTCGGATCTCAAAGAATTAATAAAACTAAAGCATGATTTCTCATGGCGGGCTCTGTCGACAGAACAAAGCACAAACAATTTTAAATTTTCAGTGTAGCATGCCGTGACGGCGTGGTGGCAGCACGATGCCGGCATGTGCCTATCTGGGTTAGGTAATGTGGCAAACTGTGGCTCGCTGTGCTGGATATATACTATTACAGTTCTATTACTGCGCTTTTTCGTGAAATTTTATTGGACTGACAGCGTGATGCTACATTAATACAGTAGCCTCCCACTAAGTGCTCGCTCGCTAAGTGCTCGCCGAGGCGCCTTCCCCTCGATCGGGAGGCGTGAATGTTCCCCCACCAAGACTATGATTCTCTACCGAGCCCGGCCGATCGCGGACGAATGCGCCCGAGCCCGGTCGATCGCGGACGAATGCGCCCGAGCTCTACCGATCTCGACCGAATGCGGCCCGAGCTCGCAGAATCTCTACGGAGAGGTGGTAACTCGCTAAGTGCTCGATTTTACCCCTACAGCCGCGTAGGCGAGCACTTAGCGGGAGGCTACTGTATCTCAACTTCATGTTCTGTAATGTATACGCGCCGTCACTGTGTTGCTTGCCAAGCTATTTACTAAATGGTAGAGTACGCCACAGGGGCGTCCGAGCTGGACGCACGGTGCCACGCCAAGTTGTGTGCGTGCTTTCACTGTGTCAGATTCTCAGGCCGCGACGTGTCAATATTCTGACTACACAGTGGGTCCATTGCGGGGACAGCACTCTGTGCTGGCACGAAGCTACTTAATGACGCCGCACATGATTTTGATCTACCGCTACGCCGTGTCCGTCACAAGCTGACACGTTGCCTGTAATGTGCTGACATTTCATGCCTCGACGGCACAAAATTCTATCTGGGTAGCATTAATTATTTTGACTGACAAATTGTCAGTTAAAGCGTCGGTTAAAGATGGTTAAAATCGCCACGAAATTTTTTGTTAAAAGTTAGTTAAAAGGCAAGTTAAACTAGGTTAAACAGGGGCAACAGGGGCTAATCGAGACCGGTTAAAATGGCGGTGACACATCTTGTCAGGGTTTTCCGAATTTTCGTTGTTATTCTTCAACTAACCAAAATGGTCAAGCGACTTCGACGAAATAAATGAAGAGAGTCAAGAAACAGTGCAAGATAGAAAAAAAACAATTTGATTTCGTATCCCACAATGAACGTAAGCTCTCCTTCATCTGGAGACACAGAGAACATGGCGCGGATGTGATGTAGTACGATTAAGCTATAGAGGATCAACCATCCTGTGCCCCACGCCAATTCCAACTTGCCAGGGGATTTTATTCCCTCGGCATCAATTCGATAAGGGAATACTCCCAATACTTTAAGTATCGTCAGAATCGGTCTGATATCGCTGAACTTATTAGGCGATGATCTGTGACTGCACCAGTTGATCAGTCGTTTTTTATTGACATTGACGTTAAACATGTTAAGCATATTCTCTAATAGAACTAAACTTTCCGAGTGGCTTAAAGCGATCCGACGCTAGTTTGAATGGGGCAACAACTAAATCTCGATTCATTTCTCTACGTGTTGAAAGTATTTAAAAAAGAAAAAAAAACAGCTCGTCGATGGTAATTGCTTATTTGTGATAAGATCTTAAACGCTCCTAATCGATATAGATTGTAACAGTCCTTAAATATAATGCAGTGAAGAAATAATTTTTCTTCGTCGCAGATTGTAATTGCAGAGAACTTAAAATCTTCGAAAGCGTCCAGAAAATATGTCAGGAAATAATTTCTCATTGATGAATTGAAATCCTCTCTCATTGAGCTACTAATTGTAGGGCATTCTGTACTTTTAGGATATAAGAATACATTCCTTATTTTTATTTTTATTTTTATTGGAATGTATTACAAAAAATAGAAGGAAGATGGCTCTGGGAAGTTTTGTCCATCTAGCCGTTCAGCTGATAAACTAGATTACAACATTACCGACTATTACCGACTAATGTTAACTATATGAGTTGGTGTGTCTCAGTGGTCCAAGAAGTGCTGCCATCTAAGTAAGCAAACTCGTCGACAATAACGCTCTGATGGTAAGTTGTGTCTTAGCAGTCACAACTATCGTCGCTTCACCATAATTCACCATAAAGAAGACCGTAAATCGATTTAGTCGAACTTTTAGTATTTCAAGTGCTGTAGCTGATGTATTGGAGTATTAGAAGCACGGCCCTGATAGTATTTCCCTTTATCAAGTGCTTGACCCATTCAACGAAGAAATACGTAAATACGCAAATCGAAGATATATAATCCGATTAACCGAAGAAATAAATACATAGGCAAACCGAAGATATACAATCCGATTAACCGAAGAAATAAATACATAGGCAAACCGAAGATATACAATCCGATTCACCGAAGAAATAAATAAATAGGAAAATCGAAGATATACAATCCAATTCATCGAATAAATAAATAAATAGGCAAATCGAAGATATACTATTTCATCCACCGAAGAAATAAATAAATAGGCAAATCGAAGATATACTATTCCATCCACCGAAGAAATAAATAAATAGGCAAATCGAAGATATATAATTCCATCCACCGAAGAAATAAATAAATAGGCAAATCGAAGATATATAATCCGATTCAACGAAGAAATGAATAAATAGGCAATCGAAGATATACAATCACATCCAGCGAAGAAATAAATAAATAGGCGAATCGAAGAAAAAAATAAATAGGCAAATCGAAGGTATACAATCCCATCTACCGAAGAAATAAATAAGTAAACAAATCGAAGATATACAATCCGACTCATCGAAGAAATAAATAAATAGGAAAATCGAAGATATACAATCCAATTCATCGAATAAATAAATAAATAGGCAAATCGAAGATATACTATTTCATCCACCGAAGAAATAAATAAATAGGCAAATCGAAGATATACTATTCCATCCACCGAAGAAATAAATAAATATATAATTCCATCCACCGAAGAAATAAATAAATAGGCAAATCGAAGATATATAATCCGATTCAACGAAGAAATGAATAAATAGGCAATCGAAGATATACAATCACATCCACCGAAGAAATAAATAAATAGGCGAATCGAAGAAAAAAATAAAGAGGCAAATCGAAGGTATACAATCCCATCTACCGAAGAAATAAATAAGTAAACAAATCGAAGATATACAATCCGATTCATCGAAGAAATAAATAAATAGTCAAATCGAAGATATACAATTCCATCCACCGAAGAAATAGGTAAGTAGGCGAATGGAAGATATATAATCGGATTAACCGAAGAAATAAATACATAGGCAAATCGAAGGTATATAATCCGATTCACCGAAGAAATAAATAAATAGGCGAATCGAAGAAATAAATAAATATGCAAATCGAAGATATACAATCACATCCACCGAATAAATAAATAAATAGGCGCATTGAAGAAATAAATAAATATGCAAATCGAAGATATACAATCACATCCACCGAATAAATAAATAAATAGGCGAATCGAAGAAATAAATAAATATGCAAATCGAAGATATACAATCACATCCACCGAATAAATAAATAAATAGGCGAATCGAAGAAATAAATAAATATGCAAATCGAAGATATACAATCACATCCACCGAATAAATAAATAAATAGGCGAATCGAAGAAATAAATAAATATGCAAATCGAAGATATACAATCACATAAGAAGAAATAGAAATTTCAACCCAGTATATATACCATTCGATGTTAAATATATATCCGATTGACGCTTGTCGTAAGCGGTGAAAAACCATGGAAAAACGTAAAAAGGGTCTTTCGAGATCAGCTGCAACCCATAAATATCCTTGCAGCCCTTTTACACAGAGTAAAACGGACCTTTCGCGTGTTCCCTATGCATTATGGCCGCGTGGTTCTCTCAATACTCCTGCTGACCACGTTCACCGCCCCTGATACTCACCATCCTCCGAATAGTTGAAAAATATTGCGTGTCCCACCAAAACTCGGTTAAACTCTTTACAGGGATATATCCGTTATAGTTCGACAACCCGGCAAGGATGCTGAAGTCGTTACCGCTTTTTAGGATTCTGTGGGGGCTGATTCCAAAGCGCACAACCCCAAGAGCTATATGGGCCATTTCATACCAAATGGGCCACCCAAATTTAGCATGGTCGCAAAAAGTGTTGATAATTTTTTCAAAATTTCTTTAGAGTATCGCAAACATCCCCAAATTATTTCATAATTTTAACAGCTATGGTTCGCCCAAAAATTGATAACGATTTTTTTTATTTCATTTTTTTTTCAATTCGCTGTATATTCAAAATTACCGATCGTACAAAAAATTTGTTCTCGTATAAAATTTGAGTTTTTGAATGTACTTTTTAATGAAAAAATTTTTATAGCCACTTCCTCTATGAGGAAACGAAAAATGATGTAAATAAATAATAATGTGCAATGTTCTACTTTGCGACGTTTGTTTTTTACTTGCGTAGAAATTTTTCAAATTTGCTTGCAATTTTCATGCTCGGTCAATATAGTAAATTACTGCGGGCGGAGAATTAAGGGGCCATAAGAGTTCGCACTCGACGTGCGGTCGGATTAAGTGAGAAAATACTCGGTGGACAGCGTCGTCGTAATTCGGGACGAAAATCCTGATCGCGTTTCACGATCTACCACCTCCGAATCGTTTGCTATCGAGGCGCTGGAGACTTGTTGCGTTCATCAAAGAAACTTTTCCTCCGCTATTATAGCACATGAGCCTCCGTAGATTTGAGAATTTTTTCCTCGTCGTCTTTCGTCGTGAACTCGTTACAGGCAGAAATTTCGGTGGATATCAAAGGGTTTGCTTCGATCGGCCAGTTGCGCTGCCTCCGCAAATGCGATTAAGCCATTCAAAGGCTTCACGGACCACGTGGTTTATCCTCTCTGACAAACTATTTGTTGTATGTAGAACTGTCGAAAGAGAAAAAGAATTACTCTAGAGATTTTCGCTTGATACGAAGAAAAGGCGCAGCGCTAAAAGGGTTCAGAAAATAGCGCAAGCAAAGGCTGCGTAAAAAATATACTTCCCAAGGGATGGAAATGCAATTTTAACGCAAGCTAAGACTGCGTAAAAATTTTTGCTTCCCGAGGGGTGATAATAGAATTTTAGACGCCAGCAAAGGCTGCGTAAAAATTTTACTTCCCAAGGGATGAAAATGGAATATTTATGCAAGCGAAGGCTGTGTAAAAATTTTACTTCCCAAGAGATGAAAATGGAATTTTTACGCAAGCGAAGTCTGCGTCAAAATTTTACTTCCCACGGGGTGAAAACCTCAATTTTACACGCAAGCAAAGGTTGCTCAAAAATTTTACTTCCCAAGGGGTGAAAACCTCAATTTTACACGCAAGCAAAGGTTGCTCAAAAATTTTACTTCCCAAGAGATGAAAATAGAATTTTTACGCAAGCGAACGCTGCGTAAAAATTTTACTTCCCAAGGGGTGAAAATGCAATTTTTACACAAGCCAAGACTGCGTAAAAATTTTACTTCCCGAGAGATGAAAATGGAATTTTTACGCAAGCGAAGGCTGCGTAAAAATGTTACGTCCCAAGGGGTGAAAATGCAATTTTTACGCAAGCCAAGACTGCGTAAAAATTTTACTTCCCAAGGGGTGAAAATTTCAATTTTAGACGCAAGCAAAGGTTGCGTAAAATTTTTGAGGAAAATCGAAAGTGGCTCAGATCGTAAATTAAATCTGTTTTTTTTCTTCTTCTTCAAATGTTGGCTTATTATCACTTACGTCGATAGATTTTCGAGTTATGTACACGAATTACACCGCAATGGCGATATAATCCAGAAGAAATGTGTGTAAGTAATATAGCTGATGATAATCTCGTTCTTCTAGGTTAGAAATAGCTGTTGTATAGTTGTAGCGTTACGCGGACGCACGAAAGCATTTTTATTGATGTTAACACACGAGTAGAGAGGTCATGTATACAATAGTCTCTCAGCCTATGGTATTATCCGTTCTTACGGCTGTGAATCGAGGTGTCACCGTATCGTAGAATTTTCTTTCTTTCGCAATATAAGTGTATATATGTATATGTATTGTAGTACGAGTCAGAGGAAGTCGTCGGGAGATGTCGTCGACGTCGTTGTAGTGCCTCTCCCTTCTTTTCTCGTAAAGGATATATCAGCCCGCACGTACTAACTCGCTCGCGAGCTGTGATAAGGTGAATTTATATAGAACCTTTTCCTTAACCTCGTATACTATACGCACATATGCCGAGTGCTCTCACAGTTCTTTTATACCTGCAGAGACATTCTTCGTTATGTGTGTCCCTCTCTCGCAACGTTGTATTTTTTAAAAATCTATAAGCCTTTAGGTATAAGTCACGTGACTGACAATAATTCGTTGTGTAAATTGATTATTTTCATGCAAAGTCAAAAAAAGATCTAATATGTAGAACTTTGGAAATTAATTACTTATTTTTTTGGAGCGATTAGAAAACAACTTTCATGAGGAAGTAAACTAATAGTGTTCTACTTTTTACAAAACTTTTACTTCCCTAGGGGTGAAAATGGAATTTTCGACGCAAGCAAAGCCTGCGTAAAAGTTTTATTTCTCCAGGGGTGAAAAATGGAATTTTTACGCAAGCAAAGGCTGCGTAAAAATGTTTCTTCCCAAAGTGATCGCAAGCATAGCCCAGTAAAACTTTTACTTCCCAAGGGTTGAAAATGGATTTTTTATACAAGCGAAGACTGCGTAAAAATTTTACTTCCCTAGAGGTGAAAAATGGAATTTTTACTCAAGCAAAGCCTACGTAACAATGTTATTCCCCAGGGGTTAAAAATGGAATTTTACTTCCCAAGGGACGAAAATGGATTTTTTAATTTTTATTCTTATTATGATCACAATACAAAGTAAACAAATTTTTTTTCAATATTTTTAACAAACATTTTCTATCCACAAAATTCAACTGAGACTTTTGGTTACTAAAAAAAAAATTCATGAATAATTTGTTACATTTTTTTGATATTCATCTTACGAAATATTGTTTAGAGAAATTTACAAAGCTTTTTTTATTACTTCTAATGTAATAAAAAATAATTTAAAAAATTGTCACATTAACAAAACAGGTTTGTTGCAGTGGGTAAATAATACTCTCATCCGTTTTCCACAAGCGGGAGGAAATTTTTTTTTAGATGTTCTCGAATGTTTTTTTTTCAGAATCTTTGAGACAAGACAGCAGGTTGTACGGTCAGTAATTCACGGATTTACGCATTTTTACACGTCGACCTTCTTATGTCAACTGATCTCAAATTACAGGAGAAGAAATGGAAAGAGTGTGCTTTCCTCGAGAATTCCGCACATTTGTGTCACATGGCTCGGTTCATCCAAACGGGAACTCTGCACCGACCCCAAAAATCTACGAATCGCCGACTTCCTGCATCTTTGACATTGGTACCTACACTCTTAAAGTTGTATCCAGCTGTGACCAAGAAGAAAGTTCGTGCAGTGCAACGATACTGACGAATGGCTTCCTCCAAAAAAAAAAAAAAAAAAAAAAGAGCTAGGAGCAAGTCCAATTGACAGGACTTTTGGGATCAGTATTTTTTTTTGTTCCCAGACCATTTTTGAGACATAAGGTGGTGTTACGTTTCGGATTTCCACAGAAATTAATTTTTAAATTAAGTATGTATGTTTTGTAGGGTCTTTTTCTTTTTTTATTATTATTTTTATAATTAAAAAGTATGTAAAGTAGAAAATTGCTTCGAACTTTCTACAAGCACGAATTAATATCCAGCTGTAGTATATATTTAATTTGGTGAAGATCGGTAAAGAGGTTCGAATTTTATAGAATTTTGAAAATTAAAAAAATTGATGTCGTTATAATTTTAAGTCAACTTCGACTAATTCAACAAATTTTATACGAAATACCGAATTCAAATTTGGCGCCCATAAGGATTAACATGTAACAAAGTTGAGGTAAAATTTTGACATGAATTTTTAAAAAAAAAAAAACGTCTCTCGAGCCAAAACAAGTCCTCAAAGTAGAACTTTGCAAATTGCTTACTCATTATTTTTTGCTGTTTATTTCAGCAACTGAAACAATTTTCAAGGTTCTATTTTGCAGCCTTTTTTTTCTTCGTTAATCTTGTTTTGTCTGCATTTTCTATATCATCATGAAAGGACCTTAATTTTAATGAAAAAAAATGGAGACTCATACAGATGTACTGATTTCCAGCAGCAGTTCCAGTGTGCAAAGGACCATCAGGGTAAAACCCAAAATTCCTTGTTGAAAAATCGGTTGAACACTTTATCCGTTCAATTTTTACAAAATCACCAGAAGATGCCACGGAGACGTTGGAAAAAGTATGGGAAACATGTGCATTACCATTCTTCGAGAAATTGGAGCTCCAGACATCGTACCATGCGAGACCATGGGTCTGGACGATGCCTGGGACTGAGAAAAACCTTGAATGCAGGACAATGGTAATCCTGAATGCTTCTCGTTATTGCTTGCGGTGAACCCACGCGCACATTTACTCTCTTTCGTTTTTATACTGACCTTTTCCCTCTTCCTGCGTTGTGTTAGGTAAGGGTTGCACATTTATTCCATGGGCAAAAAGGAGGAGAACGAGCGCGTTGCTGTTTTGTGTCACATGCCTCCGACCGTTTAGCCGATAAATCAGAAAAGTCTCTCTGTTGGTCGTTAAGGGTCAAGGGATGCGACCGTTCATCCGTTCGGTCCACCCTTAAGAATTGTACACTCGCGATCCAGTAAAAGCCGCTGGACATTACTGTGTGGAAAAACTGTTCGATGGTCAAAAATCAACGGTAGCAAAAATCCAGGAATTCGAACCTTCGACGCTTCTTCTCTTTTTCCAGATTCGGAGACATAGGGTAAGAAAAAAAAAGTCGTAAAGCGGTTGGAAAGTCGAGAGTTATCCGATGAACCCTTGACCGCTTGAGATAACTCGACTCTGAATCCTTTTATGCGACTGTAACTCCCGCAGCGAGCCACAGCTGAAGACCAAAGGACCAATTATACATTCTTTTGTTCGCTTCTTTTTTTTCTTTTAGGTATGGAACTGGAAACTGCTGGTGGCTCTTTTCTCGGTTTGGGAAGAACAAAGTGAGGACTTTTCTACTGCCTGGAAACGGTGTTAATTAGGAAGGGGTTCGATGGTTCGTTGGTTTTTCTTGAGTGCCTGGAAAAGTGGCGATCGGAGAGAGAATCATCGAGACAGAAATTGGTCAGGACTTGTTCGATTATGGTCAGACCCAGATCAGGGAATTTCATGACTAGTTTTATTGTGGAAAGCTTGAATTAGCTACGATCAGGAAATTTCACGATTTGCGCTTTTATGGAAAATCATATTTATCCACGATCAGGCAATGTCGTAATTAGTGCTATTATGGACAGCTTCATTTTGGCCCCGATCAGGCTATACCATAGTCAGCGCTTTTGCGAAAAACTGTCCTCAAAAAGCGTTACGGTCCTTTGGGGTAAAAAAATATGAATTTGGACAAAAAGTCCTCAAAAATCGTTACAGACCTTCGAAAAACGTGAATTTGGACAAAAAGTCCTCAAAAAGCGTTACGGACCTTCGAAAAAAGTGAAATTGGACAAAAAGTCCTCAAAAAGCGTTTCGGACCTTCGAAAAAAGTGATACTGGACAAAAAGTCCTCAAAACGCGTTGCGGACCTTCGAAAAACGGGAATTTGGACAAAAAGTCCTCAAAAAGCGTTGCAGACCTTCTAAAAAAGTGATGTTGGACAAAAAGTCCTCAAAAAGTGTTGCGGACCTTCGAAAAAAGTGATACTGGACAAAAAGTCCTCAAAAAGCGTTGCGGACCTTCGAAAAAAGTGATACTGGACAAAAAGTCCTCAAAAAGCGTTGCAGACCTTCCAAAAAAGTGATACTGGACAAAAAGTCCTCAAAAAGCGTTGCAGACCTTCGAAAAAAGTGAAATTGGACAAAGTCCTCAAAAAGCGTTACGGCCCTTTGGAAAAGTTCTGAATTTTTATCAAATGTCCTCAATACCAGATATGCTATTGAGGATAATTTAATGCTATAAAACAATAAAAAATCAAACCCTAATAAAGAGTAATGAGAAAAATCCAAAAAAATTCAGAAAACCATAAAAGAATAAGCAGAAAATAAATTCAATTTATTATATATAAATGACGCTATGTTGGCTATATAAAATTTGGTTTAAATTTTCTAGGCAACATAGAGTCAAGAAATTGATGAAAATGCACTCGTCGACGTGAAATACAATAAGTCTGTATCACACCGACGCATTGCACTGGCTTGTGCATCGGCCAGCAGCAGGAGTATCATCGCAACATCTGCCAACGGCAACAGAGGGAACTGGCGCCCACCGACAGACTGACGGACGGACCCACGAACATAGCGCACACTTGCGCAACTGTCGCTAGCCCCGAATGGGCTAAACGTTGAGTACCTCTCAAAAACCTTGTTTCTATAGGTTATCGAGGCTAAGATCGATGCATACGCGTGCCCTAACAGAAAGGGAAACTCAACGAAGGATATCTCATCAATAACCGAGGTAAGCTGTAGATCATTCGCGAGATGTGGAGATCGTTCCTCCTACAACACCGGGAAATTATCCTTTTTTTTTGTTGCCATGTTCATAAGTTATATATTTTTAGAACTCAAAATTTCGATAAAAACTAGAGTGTTTTTTCAAACAGCTGTCATTTTTACAAAAATGAAAATAAAAAAAAATCCCTACGTTATGTTTTAGCTATTACCTGTCGAAATAACATTTTTTTTCCGTCAGTGTTTGACAGAGAAAATAAGTTCACCATCAGCAAAGATTTTCAAAAGAGAGTCCCACTTATTACCTCATATCTACGTAATTTTTTAATTTTCATTTTTTTAACAATTTACATTCGAATTCTTTAGATATTCTTTTTGAGATCCGATATTTTTTTTTAGGTTAACAAATTTTATTGCCATTGAAATTATTTATTGTAAATAGGCTGACTATTTTTGTATCAAGCGCATGTCGTGTCGACTTTTAAATAAATAAATAAATAAATAAATAAAAATTCGACTTCTTCAGAAAAAACTTTTCTATACCGAAGCAAAAGCATTGAGAATGACAAGTGCTGAAAATTCTCTAAATAAAAAAATTATCAAGGTTTTACCATTAATCCTGTACCAACAAAAAGGCTAACCGTTAAAAACTTGATTCCATATATTTTAATCACTCGATAAGTCCATAGGCCACATTCCTTTGGTCTCCTTATAGTTTTTCGCATGGGTGAATGACAATTCATAAAGAAGTCACGATTTTAACTTCACGTTCTATCCAACCAAAAGGCTTCGCAGAAGGAGGACAGTTACAAAAAGTCACAATCCTCGAATTCCATGGCCAAGCCATAAAATTATTACGATCCATATAGTATATATATATATATTCTTTTGTTTTTCAGAAAAAACTTTTCTATACCGAAGCAAAAGCATTGAGAATGATAAGTGCTAAAAAATATCTCTAAATAAAAAAATTATCAAGGTTTTACCATTAATCATGTACCAAAAAAAAGGCTAACCGTTAAAAACTTGATTCCATATATTTCAATCACTTGATAAGTCCATAGGCCACATTCCTTTGGTCTCCTTATAGTTTTTCGCATGGGTGAATAACAATTCATAAAGAAGTCACGATTTTAACTTCACGTTCTACCCAACCAAAAGGCTTCGCAGAAGGAGGACAGTTACAAAAAGTCAGAATCCTCGAATTCCATGGCCAAGCCATAAAAATTGTTACGATCCATATAGTATATATATATATATATATATAAGAATATATATTTGTTACGATCCATATATATATATATATATATATATTCTTTTGTTTTTCAGAAAAAACTTTTCTATACTGAAGCAAAAGCATTGAGAATGACAAGTGCTAAAAAATATCTCTAAATAAAAAAATTATCAAGGTTTTACCATTAATCATGTACCAAAAAAAAGGCTAACCGTTCAAAACTTGATTCCATATATTTCAATCACTTGATAAGTCCATAGGTCACATTCCTTTGGTCTCCTTATAGTTTTTCGCATGGGTGAATGACAATTCATAAAGAAGTCACGATTTTAACTTCACGTTCTATCCAACCAAAAGGCTTCGCAGAAGGAGGACAGTTACAAAAAGTCACAATCCTCGAATTCCATGGCCAAGCCATAAAAATTGTTACGATCCATATAGTATATATATATATATTATATATATATATATATATATATATATATATAGTATACAACTTGTGCAAGAACGCAGAATCGAGAGGAAATGGTAAAAGAGTGAGCGGCGGCTGTCAACCTCGTTATAATCGAAGATTAATCGCCAAGAAGGTGCGGATCCCATCGTAACGTTCAGCAAAGTGGCAAAGGAGGAGAAGATGGTGAATAAAGAAGAAGAGGAAAAAAAAGCAAAGGCACAAGCTGAAAGGGAAGCTCCACGTCAGGTTGGGCAGGTCCCCAAAAATCTCTTCCCGCTGCTGCTCTCCATTCTCTATTTTCTTTTGTCGTGCGTGACAATTACTCAGAGATTAGAGCGAGAATTTGCGATGCGGTGAAGGAAATTTTTGTGAGGTATGCTGGGCATTTCGAAGCGGGTATACGTCTCGTTTTCGGAGGTACTTGATCTTCGCGTTTACGACGATCTAGCTTGTCCTCTATTCAGAACACACGGTGAAATATAGTCGGATTAGCGCGAAAGAGTCGTAGGGGTATAGGCAACTTCCTTCTTCTTGTTATTATTTTTTTTTGTCACGTGTGCTTCGAGAAATGAGCGGTAACTTTTTTTTTAACGTTTCGTTGACAAGTGAACTGGAAATATAAAAATATTTAAAATGTTTAACTGCAATAAAGCAGTGGAATAATATGGATAAAATAGGTTGGATTTTCCGACCGGAAGTTGGATCTGTCAATTCTGGAATCAGAAACAGAAATAGTGAAGGCCAAAATTCGATATCTTGAAGAAAAAAAATTTAGGTTGGATTTTCCGTCCGGTAGTCGAATCTGTGAATTCTGGGAATTTTTATTTAAGCATAAATTTTCAACAACAAAAAAACGAAAAATTATTCAACGATGTTGGATATTTAATTGATTCCATTAGTTCAAGCATTAAGATTTATATTAATGTGCGTGATAAATAAAAATAAATTAATAAATAAATGAAAACTCCATAATATAAAAATAGGTTTGATTTTCTCAAAGCCCCAGATGCTCTGTAATGTTTTTTTTTCTTTTTTTTTCTCGAAATGGGTAATACGACAGAGAGCAAGCAGGATGTTGAAAAAAATGTCCTGGTTCAGCAAAAGGACGTCATGCGGATATGCGGAGTGACCAGAAAAAAAGTTGGTTGGAAGAAACTGGATGAAAAAGAAAAAGGCTGCACGACGATGACCATACCTACCACTTTGAGGACACCAACAGCGACGTAACATTCAAGTCGTTGCATCCGCACGCTGAGAGGAAAAAGGATATCCGGAAAATGAGAATCGTCTTCTCCCGGAAACCGGACAATATGTCCAGCAATATTCTGTTATTCTTTCGTAACATCAAATCGAGTTAAAAGCAGCAACATGATAAGACATTTTCATGATAAGAATAAAGAATACATGATAAGAATGTCCACTTATAATGTTATTTAACAGGTTTCTATATTTTTATTTTTCTCTCAAAACACGACAAATCTGTAAAAAAATATGAAAAATATTTTTGCAGAAGCATTTTTTATTGCTATTATAGATATTATTAATATATTAATAAAAAAATTGACATATCAAAAGAAAAGTCACAACATTTTGACCTTAGCATTAAGGATGTGTATAATTTTTTCTGTAAAAATATAACAGGCATTAGCCCAATTTGGGGTAAAAACCGAAAGGTAAAAACCCATTAGGGTGCTATAAGAGTGTGGAATAATATAATTATGCTGGTAGATAAGCGGAAGAACTGTTTCGCGTGTAAAGCACTAATTAATAAAAAAGGTGTCAAGGCGTCCGGCATTTGTGTAATCAACTTGTACACGTGTTTTCTTTGGGATGGCGAGTACTGAGTAACGATAAGATCCTTTCCACTGAGTTTGACATATTTAATACAGAGCGTGCAAAATACCTTAAAACTTGATTAAAACGAATACAAAAGAAAAAAAACGTAGATGTGTGAGTAAAAGTATAGTGACGTCGATACTGTGAATAATCACGCAATTCCACTTTCTGAATGAAATATACTACAATAATAATATGTTTTCATTACTCCCGCCGATCAGGAAAGAACCGTTTTCCTCCCTAGGGAGTAATGAAGCTGGATTACGGATGTATCCGAGTCAGAGGTTAAAAATGACAGGTTTCGCGCCCACGTTACACGCATGAAATGAGGTTTTTTTGGAGGAGTCGAGAATATGGTACATTGTGTTACAAGGGAGGAAAGTGCGTGATTTTTGCCGAGGTTGAAGATTGTTGCCTGAGGGAAGGGAGTGCAGAAATCATCCGAGGTGAAAATGACGCTGTCTCCCATGTATTCTCGACGGGCAAGAAAGAACCGTTTTCCTCCCTAGGGAGTAATTAAACTTAAAAATGTGTGATTTCTGTTAATGTTACCTGTGCGAAGGGAGTGCAGAAATCATCCGAGGTGAAAATGACGCTGTCTCCCGTGTATTGTCGCCGGGCAGGAAAGAACACTTTTCCTCCCTAGGGAGTAATGAAACTTAAAAATGTGTGATTTTACGCCCGCATAAAGTATACCCAAAATAAAATGGTAAAAAAATCGATAATAATGACAATATTTCCTGTTATTATTATATTACTATAAAATAAGAATAATGATTATTAATGAGTATTTCTTTACCTGCGAAGTTAACTAATATGAGTGCAGCAAAGGCAAAGGGCCAAGGTCACGTGACTATAGGCCCGCGTCATCGTCATTGAGGTAGGCATCGTTCGATGGTCTCCCTCATAGACACTTATGCGTAAAAGCGTTATTTTTACCGGTAAAAATACGGTATTGCGGGAGGGTGAGATTCGTTGTGTATGGTATATATTATTGATGTGTGCGTCCGGTGGAAGGTTGTCATTGTTCAGTAACCCCGTAGAGTCTATACGCGGGTGGGACAACGTCACTGCTTCTTTTTTCTTCCTACTTCTTGGCTTCATTCCTTCCTCGGGGTGTGCATCGAGGACCAAAGAAGAGAAGGTCTCGCTGCACTTGATATATGGAAAAACTCGTGTGCGTTCGTGGAAAAAGCTTTGCGCAACGCACCCGGCATATCCCTTTATACGCTTCTCTTCGATCGCTCTTCTTCCTTATTCACTAGTCCCCCTTTTCTATCATCCTTCTTTTCGTTTCGTTTTTCCCGAAGCCCGATGTCCTCTTTGCAGTCTATCGAAAACTCACCTGCCCCAGCGAAAAAGCATCTACTACCAGTGAATCCACGCATCGATTATCTATACGACAAAAAAAAAAGAAGCGGTTTAAATTTCTACGAGGAGTAATATCAATCTAAACCATTCGTACTAAAATTGCGCAATGGTTAAAACTTTTAATATTTTTGATTTACTGATGATCTCCAATGAAATAAGAATTTACGAATCGTTTGTTAACCATGGCTAGCCATTGCTAACCATTTCTAACCACTGTTAACCATTGTTAACCATTGCTAACCACTGTTAACCACTGCTAACCATGGCTAACCACTGCTAACCATGGATAACCAGTGTTAACCATTTGTATCCACTGTGAACGATTGCTAACCACAATTAACCACTGTTAATCATTGCTAACCGTTGCTAGCCATGGCTAACCATTGCTGACCAGTGCTAACCATTGCTAACCATTGCTAACCATTGCTAACCATTGCTAACCATTGCTAACCATTGCTAATCATTGCTAACCATTGCTGACCATTGCTAACCATTGCTAACCATTGCTAACCATTGCTAACCATTGCTAATCATTGCTAACCATTGCTAACCATTGCTAACCATTGCTAACCATTGCTAACCATTGCTAACCATTGCTAACCATTGCTAACCATTGCTAACCATTGCTAACCATTGTTAATCATTGTTAATAAATTTTAAGCTTTTTTCCGGTTTTTTAACGTCACATCAACTGCCAGGGTTATTAGCGACAAATGTTAACCATTGTTGACCATTTGTTAACTACTAATCCAATTTTTCAAAAGGTACCAAATTTTTTTTTCACCATGCCGCCGAATTTTTTCAGCCGATGCCAATGCCATTACAGTTTGTCTTCAGGACCATATGACTTTTTCTTGGAAAACGCAAAGACAAGTAACAACCGACAGAGTGACCATTAGTAAATTGTACATTTCCCAGCCGACTGTGATCTCCACTCCATTATCCGGAACGATGATACATATTCTTTTTTTTTTATTTTCTTGAGTCTCATTTAATTTACAATGACTATTACTATTGTCGAATGGCATCTGCCGTTTCGAGAGAATCAAAGCGGAAGGCGCGTTATTCATGAAAGACTCGAATTTCGCGCTAGCCACCTGCAATTGCTAATTTTTCATTTTTCTTTTCTCGCGCGCGCCAAATCATCAACATCGCCGTGTTTCGTAGATTTCAGTATTCTTTGTTCCTTGTTCTGGAACTACCGAAAAGCTTTTCTTTTGCGGAACGCGCCTGCCGCAATGTAAACTGAGAAACATCTTAGGAATAGTATAATACCGTGATGCGCGGGGCTGCGCAACTCCCGTAGACAATGGGACGGGGATTATATTGACCGGCACGTGACTAAGGTGGAAGGGAAACGAGAGACTCTCGGCTCACCGGGATTGTAAATATTCGTTAGAGCGCCAGGAAGGATCATTACCAAGCGCCTGCTGACGGTCAATCGCCGATGGTTTTTAAGGGAAAGGCCCAGGGCCAAAACAGTAGGGCGTGCGCGGCGTAAAATTCTAAGAGTTGGACCACCCCACGTTTGTTACATGGTTTCAAAGATGCTGCTATGATGACCGTCAGCTAGCCTCGAGCGGCGTATCTTTTAACGTCGTTACAAAAAAATATCGTTGTGTAAGAAAAGCGAATGCGGTACAGTTATTGGCCTCCCAATAACATGCATTTTTCTAGTCATTTAGTTTTGATGTTTGAGTTTTGAATTGATTTAATCGTATTGAACGTATATTTTAGTTTTGCTAACCATCGTCTTATTAGTTATTATTATTCTCATTATTGAACATTTATTAAGAATGGTTTAACCATTTACCACAATTTTTAAATTATTTTTTAACCATGTGCTGATTGTTTATCAACCATGTGTTAACCACTCATTCGTCGTTTGGTAATTATCCGAGCAGAATTTTTTAGCGTTACATTAGATAACAATTAGGTCTTGACTGGGGCATGAGAAGGCCCTGGACAGGGCCTGACCAGCGCCTTATTTAACGCTCCGAATTGCATACATGAATTACTAAAGCTATCACAATTTTTTTATTGTCTCATACCCATGAATTAACCATTTGCTAATTGTCCTTTAACCATTTATTAACCATGTGTTAACCACTTATTCTTATTCGTCGTTTGGTAATTATTCGAGCGGAATTTTTTAGCGTTACATTAGATTCCAATTAGGTCCTGACTGGGGCATGAGAAGGCCCTGGACAGGGCCTCACCAGCGCCTTATTTAACGCTCCGAATTTCTACTCGGTTAATTAATAACGATCCATGAATTACTAAAGCTATCACAATTTTTTTTATTGTCTCATACCGATGAATTAACCGTTTGCTAATTGTCCTTTAACCATTTATTAACCATGTGTTAACCACTTATTCTTATTCGTCGTTTGGTAATTATACGAGCGGAATTTTTTAGCGTTACATTAGATACCAATTAGGTCCTGACTGGGGCATGAGAAGGCCCTGGACAGGCCCTGGCCAGCGCCTTATTTAATGCTCTGTATTTCTACTCGGTTAATTAAAAACCATCCATGAGTTACAAAAGCTATCATAATTTTTTTATGGCCCTTACCCATGAATTAACCATTTGCTAATTATCTTTTAACCATTTATTAACCTTGTGTTAACCACTTATTCGTCGTTTGGTAATTATCCGAGGGACATTTTTTAGATACCAATCAGGGCCTGACCGGGGCATGAGAAGGCCCTGTCTAGGGCCCGACCAGCGCCTTATTTAACGCTCCGAATTCCTACTCGGTTTATTAATAACCATCCATGAACTACTAAAGCTTATAACATAGGTTTTGGTTTTTTTTTCGTAAACATCAGAAAAATTTAACCACAGAGTTGAGTGGCCAATCACTGTACTTGTGATCCTAATAGTTGGAAATAGCAGCTAGCTAAGACAAGTATTTGCTGTTTTTCGCTACCATCTTCTTTCTCTTAACTTTTATTTCAAGAAGTCGTCACGGATGTCCGCCTAATACACCCTTCAGGAGATTAATGTTGTTTCTTACACTCGAAGCGTGAGTATTAGGCGTTTCGGTGCCGAGAGGCGGGAGTTATTGGCGCGCGTCTCGTAACTTTTCAAAAATGATTTTGCCTAGTCATTCTTTTGCAAACTCAGCAGGAGTGCGGAGTGTTTTAACCTGTGAAACA